>JBAIAA010000674.1:1322500-1922500 GCA_037893245.1 Crossaster papposus | reverse complement strand
GCATAATATTGACTGTCGTTATCACTTATAAAATTTTACACCCATTTTTGTAAAAAAACAAACATCCTTGATGCAAATGTGCATAATCCTGCCGACTACGCCAATTGTTACCGAGAGGTGATTTTTAGATGAGGAAGGGTCTAGAATCTGGAAGTAATCTTACCAATAATGGCATACCACCGTCCAGACCCTAAATAAATTTTAAAGAAACAGTTATGCACAGTAAAGAACATTGAAGGACAATGATTTAGGAAAAATAGATGTATTGGTGATTTTAATTGAATTTTCTCACACGAAATATACAAGTGAATTCTAATAATAACAATTAACCCCTAAAATTTGTAAAAGTTAGCAACCACTAACTCAGATATCAAGGTTGCAATTCACAATAATTAACCCCAATTTACACAAGGGTCGAATGAATTTAAATTGCAAAACTTTATGTTCAATACAAGTAAATACAGTTAATGTTGTTGACCCCAAATTACACGATTATTCAAATAATCCCCAAGTTAAAAGACAGTCAAATTTTACCCCAAGTTAAACGACAGTCAAGTGGCATGACAATCTGTAATTTTAAGGAGAAAATATACACACATTTTAAATGATTCAACACTGTCAATATTTCACAGTTGGAAGAAAAGGTAATATTGCTAGAAAACTAGTCCATTACATATGTTTGGAAATTCCAAACATCTTTATATACTTCCTATAAGACTTGACAGTGTCAAAATATTATAAATTATTATAAGATACAATACCAATAATAGAAATACATTAAACACAATTTTTACTACTCACAAAGCAGCATGGTGCTCAAACAAACTAGTTGCTCAAGCTCCAGGTGTAGGTGCAAGTGCAAATACATAGGTGATGACGGTAGCATCCACTGTAATTAATAAATATCAATTGACATAATACCAAACCAAACATCAAATACACAAATGTTTATAACGACATAATCAATTACCCTAAATATGTTCAAAATACAAAATGTGGACTACCTGCATCCAGGCGTCAAACTTTGCAACACTAATCGGTATCAATTCTTCCAATGCATACAAGTATGCCACAATTCCAAATCAATGCACGACCACCAATATAGGTGCAATGTTAACAGGAATGCCAAAACATACAACAATGTACAATATATTGCAAAGGACCAAATACTTATTAAAGTTAGATATACTCACTCACCAAGGGTCCACTGCAAACTGCCTGGCTGCCCACACTTAGCTAATTTCAACATTGCCATTCGGCAACAAGCCGAAAACAACAGGCTAAACAGCCCACGGCCCAATATCGGGCTAGCGTTATGCGTTATGTCATCGACAAGTATAGACGAAACAGTTGATGGGTGAGCAGCGCTAAACTGATAGCAGCAACATGGAAGTATGGATACATCCAAGGCAAGAAGCATGAAAGAACAAGGCCCCGCAAGATGCCCGTTTATATACTATTACCAAGTCAAATAAAAGCTTGACCCACAATGTGGAGAACCCCACCTAAGTTACATAACTCCTACAAAGGAACAATGTAAACTCGAGGAACGAATGCATTCCTCGAGTGCCGCAGCAGTGACGATTTTTACACACGAGAGGGCGCACCATATGTTTTTATTTTTATATATACTTGTTTTAAATATTTTCACAACTACGTGATCGTTGACGATAAAGTCGACTGGTCACACATATATATTAAAAATTATCGAATATATATTGCAAATTATCGCACATATATTACAAGTTATTGCACATATATTACATTTATTGCATACATAAAACGAATATCGCACATATGTGATAATTATCGCATATATATGAGAAACATCGCACATATATTGTACATCATCGAATATTGCAACGTTTGACACGCCATACCCTTACAATCCTTATCTGGCCGGGTTTGGCTTGCCGACGCGTCGGTCCGCTATAGCAGCTCATCAATGACGCGCCTAGCCACAAGGTGGCGCTCTTTACACTTTGCGGTGCCGCGTTTTTTCAACACGGCCGTTTCTAAACTGCAAGTTCAAGTTCCCAAATGGTTTAACAATCATTAACAACAACGTAGTAAAAATGCCAAATGTATGGTAACAGGCAAAAGGGTTAAAGGCAACAGGTTCAAAAGCAGAAGGAAGGTGGAGATCGGGCATAAGGACCTAATATTAAAATCAGGTTCATGGATTGACCCGTCTAGCGAATTGACATGATCTCATATCAGTCTGGCTCTGCTGTCAAACAGTTGAGACGGGCGACAGGGCGGACATATTCTCGACCGTCAGCCTGCAGAGTTTGACGGCATGTACTCAACCGTCCCCCTAGGTAGCGCATCGTGACCTTTGCCACTAGCCATGAGACACGTCGCCTTTGCTGATGAGACCAACCACGAGGACGGACAACGTACGTCACCTGCTTTCAGGTTCTCTGCTTCATCTATCCGTTTCTGACGAGACTGCAGGTATATTAAAGTACAGTACTAACTAGAGAAAAACAATTACAGATTGAACCTTAATTTGCATCCGAACCTGGCACTGCCTCCAGCAACGGCGACTAGAACGTCCATGTCCAGATACTGAGGAGGAGGCGCATGATCAAGCCACGCATATACATGAGCAAAAAAAGGGCGTTATAGGGACTGGATCATGCAGCGACATCAGACGAGATGTAAGTTGATCAAGGCCTCAAACCTCTGTAATACTGGTGTACAAGACAATTGGGGAAACAGTCTGGTTGCCGAGAATTGAATAGAGGGCTGACTTTTAGGACAGTTCTCACTCTCACTTGGTACTTCCAAAATGAGGCACAGAAGGGAGATTTTACTTCAAGTGCACCTGGTGCTTGGCAAGCTTTACCTGGAGGCTGGGAGTCATGGCTTCATCCTTCATAATCTTTATAAGTCTGGCCTCCCTTAAAGTTTGTGCCATTATCACTTAGAACTCTATGCAGGGTTCCCGACGCCTAGATCGGAAACGTTTGAAGGCAAGTTGGAAAGCATCAGAGTTAAGCGACTCAACAAGTCAATGTAAACAGCCGGGATTCTAATGCATTTCAAGATGATTTCCAGCATGCTTACTGCGTATTCCGATGGAGAGGGAAAACGGTCCAAAACAATCTACACCAGTGGAACAGAATGGGGGTTCTCCGATCCTGAGACGAGCAGGCAGAAGATCTGCCATCGTTGGTACCAGGAGTCTTCCTCTCTTCATGCAGCCGGGGCATGCATCGGCTCTGTATGTAAGCCATGAATAGCTTAGCGTCATCTCAACACCAAAAATCGGCAGTGCAGGAAAGCCAGAACTATATGCCAGTTTCATGATGTCTCAAACGACTGTCGACTCCCTCCATCAAGAGGCGAGTGATGGGGTGCTTCGGGTCCAGCACAACCGGGTGCTTCCGACTCATCCAGTTATTGGGCCCGATAGAGTCTTTCTCCAACTCTGATGACATGACAATCTGCATTAAACTCTGGGGCAAGGCTGGCAAGGTGGTTTATTGGGAACACGTTTTTGCCAGCCTGAAAAGCAGCAACTTCTTCTGGAAACCTGTCGATTTGTACTCTCTGGTACAGGAGATACTCTGCTTTCAAACGCTAATCTGCTGTCAGAAAGTCAGGTCTCGGTTATTATTTAGACTTACGAATGGCGGCACGGTAACCCTCAACTAAGTCATCCCATGAGGCATATTGAGCGAAGTCCACAGTTGGTTTGAGGCATCGCTGAAGCTACGGTATGTACAGTGAATCCCCGATGTTTGAGTCCACATCTGCAATCTCACGTTTAACTGCTGTTGGCACCCCGGGCCACTGCTCCTTCAGAAAGAGCAAGAATAGAAGAGAATGCCTAAGACTGCTTTCGCCCAACTTGCTAAGCTTCAACCCTCGGGTAAGGTAGTCATCAGCCCGCGCATTATTCGCTGAATCTACGTACCGGCCACCACACCGTGTGGTCAGTAAAGGCCCAGTCACACCGGATCGTACGATTTCTGGATCGTGGGATTGGTGCAATTTGGCAGAGATACGACCAATCGCCAATGTTTGCGACGATCTCCGCATATCGGTCGTATGCTGTGATTGCTCTTAGGACTGGTACGTACGATTGGTGGCACGCTTGGTCGTGAGATCACAAGCGATTGGAGAAGTTTGATCGCAAAATCAGTCGTAGATAATCGTGCGACTAGTCCCAGATACCCACGATTGATCGTATGAGCAATCGTGTATACCTGCGACCACTCGCACGATCAGTCGTGTATACCTACAACCAGTTGCACGACTAATCGTGCGACTGTGGAACCCGCGACCATCCATGACTGGTGGTGCGAGCATGCACGACTGGTGGTACGACTGGTGTCGGCAACCTCTTACGATTTGAAATCGCAGGTCAGAAGTTTTGAACATGACCATCGACCTTGCTGCGACTGATTTTGCTGTGGCGATGACCCACGACCTCTGCGACCAGTCGCACGCTCTTTGTACGATTTTCCCAGGATTGCAAAAAATTTCGGTCGCAGCTAGGTCGTAACCTGGTCGCAAGCCCGGTGTGACTGGGCCTTAAGTCTCTGAATTTCATAAACTCATGCCCCAACGTACTGGTTGTAACGGCACAACTCCGACTTGATTCACGTCAACACTAGTGTTGTACTATCACTCCAACAATTAAGTGATTGGCATCTTCATCTTCATCTTCATCTCATCTTCCAGCAACTTTGCCAACTCGGCTCCACTAACAGCCGCTTAGAGTTTAAGGAGAGGCATGGTCTGAATACGATTGGAAGCCAACCGGGAGTGAGACATCACAAACCTCACACTGACCTCAGACGAAGAAACTGTGGCTCTTAAATATATTCTACCACACCGCATGCTTTTCAGAGGCAACGGTAAACACATGTAACTCATACTTGACAAAGTCTGGTTTAAAGTGCGATGGGATGACAGATAAATGCTGGATAGGTCGGAGAGCTCATCTTGCGACAGGTTGTGCTGCGCACATTTGTCTCCTTTATCGGATCAAAAGGGTGTAGCTCTAGCAGCAACATAATGTAAATAATACAACTTTCGATCTAACAGACCCAGTGGCTCTTGGAAACCAAGTACCTGTCGGAAATGCAATTAAGAACAAAATTAGAAGGAATGGAGAAGGAATCATTTTCAGTATTTTATAGCAACATCAGAAGCATTCAAACAAAATGTTGACGACCTAATACTAAGTTAAGAAGTTATACAGCACAAGTTTTATATCATTGGTTTAACGGAAACGTGGTGAAAAACCAGCCCTGACCCTACAAGGGCTTCTTTCTAATTGGTTGACATAGGTGTTTTCATTGTTGCTATTTCTTCCAGCAGACTGGCTTTGGCTCTTGTTCCCACTCTCGGTGTGATAGGCAGACGCGCCTCGTCGACGATGATCATGGTTACCTTGAGAGCCAACTCATAGGCTGTCTTCAAGTTGCACATTTTTGCTCGCAACAGGCAGTTCCCTTCAACCAACCGTTTTATTTAGGTCGATCAAGGAAAAGGTATGGATGACAACAATTATTTTGCTGGATGCCCAGAATCGTTACTACTTTTAAATGAATATTTAAAGATATTTCTTTTTAATTCGGAATAGTAAATGTTTTAGATATCTGCAAATGGTGTATCCTACCAGTTCGCGCCTAATTAGGACGTACATATCCGCAATATTTTCCCGAGATTCAAAACGGGAAAATAATGACGAATAAACACGTCCCGAGCAAGGCCCGAAAAAATCGTTAACTATCCACGAATGACACCATAATCCGTCAGGCACAGCAGTTTAATTCCGCGGAGGACGTGTATATACGCTGCAAAGGTTTATTTGGTTGTTGTGGTTGACGTGCATATATTTACGCCAAAAGTTACCCGCTAGCGCTGCAGATAGAGAACGGGTATATATGTATGGCATACACAGCGATAGACGTGAATATACTTTGACGTTGCCAAGCATGCTTCGTTGACGCGGAGGACGTGTATAAACGCTATATCGTGGTATCACTCTTTTGTGACTAGGCCTGTTCAACACCCTAGTTTCATTGTCTCTATTTAATTCATACAGCCGGGTATTATCAGCTGCGTCCATTACTTTCTTGACATTCAAATTTCCCAAATATTTAGGCCATAAGCTGAAGGCTGTACTGTATCGTGCAACTTCGACTTAAGTTTTATAAGCAACCTGTTTGTTGGCATGTACAAAGATCTTACCGTGTTAAACATACCCTTTGAAGTCGCAGTTGCAAAAGTTGCATTCTCAAGTCAAAAATCTAACTTGTTTTCAATTCGGATAAACGGGACCTTCGATCTTCTTTCCAGTGCAAAGCAGCATCGCGTATGTTTTGACCGCACTTAACATTGATACCTTCGAGGTTGTAGTCAACATGGCGGCGTCCACAACACATCGAATTGGACAGGTTGGGATCGAAGAGGAATAAACAGTGGGAATCACACAGGCATGAACATTATTAATTTGCAGTCTTTATTTATATTTTACATTCCAGTTAAATTGAAGGAAATAGAAAATTAAAGGTCTACCGGTATTTGTAAATTGTTAAGTGGCAGAAAGTATTTTATTTTATGCTTGATTGTATGCAAATTGTATCAATGCTACCACAAAAAAAGCATCACTCGCTATTATTCATAACCATTTGTTTTTGTATTCGGTTCTTTAAAGCTGTCTGTAAATTAAAGGATAGTACTTGTTCATTACCTAATGAAAATGATAATGCTATACACGAATACAGCAAAAAGAAATCAAGTTGTGGGTCCCGTACTAGCCTACTGCGAGTAGTGTGTTGAAGCTACTGTACCAGATAATTAAATTGGAAAATTTAATTTATATCCGTGGATATATTCAGGTTGAATTTTATTAAAGCTAGCATTTAAAGATTTAAAGGGGCGGTACTCCTTAATATGAATTCAACCTGAATTAATTGGAGATATGAAACATGAATGAAAAGAACATAGTGTCTTTCCACATACATTGTACATGTATATTTGTTGAGTCTCTACCGGTACAATAAGTTAATTGAACAATTTCATGCTTTCAATTTCAATTGCAAACCCTTATAGATTATTAAAAAAAGTAAAATGGGCAAAATATGGCCAAAATATGCGACAGTAACAAAAAGTATCTCATGTACAGCATTAAAAGTGATTAATTATGTATTTATTGTTTTGCTGGGATGAAAATAAATAAAATCAAGTCAAGTCAAGATGACCAACTATCAAAGAAATGTCATTTGTGTGACATTATAGGTTGGTGATAGGATAACGGATACTGTATCACTAAACTGATAATGTAAGAACAATTACTGATAGTTTTGCTATTAGTCCATTCATATTACATGTACATTATCGGCAAGGTCCTAACCAATATTGTAGCAGAAATTGACCGAGACTGCACTAGTAAAGGTTACTACACTATCGGTCATTTTTGGTTACATTATTCATTTTTGGTTACATTATCCATTATTGATACAGTATCAGTCAATTTGTTTGACATTATTGGTTGGTAATGCATTGTCCGTTTGTTACTACATTACAAGTTCTAACAACTACATGTACATGAATGATACATCGGTCACTCCATTATCAGTCGTATCAAGCAGTGTGAAGCTTTTCATGTGCATTTAGATTAGTTTGCCGAGTAAAAGCTTTACAACAGGTCTTGCAAACAAATGGTTTTTCACCAGTGTGAACCCTGTCATGTCTCTTTAGATCATGTTGGCGTATAAAAGCTTTACCACAAGTCTCACAAACAAATGGTTTACTACCAGTGTGAAGCCTTTCATGTGCATTTAGATATGTTTGTTGAGTAAACGCTTCACCGCAGGTTTCACAAACAAATGGTTTCTCATCAATGTGAACCCTGTCATGTCTGTTAAGATCATGTTGGCGTATAAAAGCTTTACCACAGGTTTCACAAACAAATGGTTTCTCACCAGAGTGTATCATTCCATGTGCATTTAGATGAATTTGTTGAGTAAAAGCTTTATCACATGTCTTACAAATGAATGGTTTCTCACCAGTGTGTAGTCTGTTGTGTCTCTTTAGATCATTTTGTTTGGTAAAAGCTTTATCACATGTCTCACAAACAAATGGTTTCTCACCAGTGTGAACCCTCTTATGTTCTTTAACATTACTTCTCCGAGTAAAAGCTTTACCACAAGTCTCACAAACAAATGGTTTCTCACCAGTGTGAACCCTCCAATGTTTTTCAAGACTACTTCTCTGATGAAAAGATTTTCCACAGGTCTCGCAAAAAAATGGTCTTTCTCCCTTGTTGACCTTCTGGTGACAAGTCGGGTCAAGTTCTTTTGTGTCCATTTTGCTGAAGTGCTTATCTCGATGGCCAACTAATTACTGCATCAGTCTGTACCATCCGGCTGTACATAATTCTTCAGACTATATAAGAGCGATATCACAGGCGCTGGATGCTACTGTCCTCAAGTCTCTCCTTGATTGACTCAAAATCTTCAGATTCCAGACAGGACTCAGTGTTGTCACCTGGAGATCGTGAGAAAAACGCAAACAACATGTACCGAGTTGACTACTCATCCACGAAGCCTACAATAGGATTATAATGCTACCTCCATCACAACTTGAGACAAATCCCAATAAAAAAAAGCATTATACGAAAAAAGTAACGTTAAAGTTTCTTACACATTGTACAAAGCGGACATGATCTGGCGTAGCCCTAGTCTATGGCCCAGCACTAGAGTAGACTGTGCTGTAGGACATACCATGATCAGTGCAAAAAAGTCAGATTTTTTAAAAAAATGTCATGGTAATCATTTCGTCTCAAACTTGGCCTGTAGGTTCACTTACCATAGCACCTCGATATTTCGCCAAAATTATTTAGGACTTTTTCATGTAATTTGTCTCTAAATCTACATTTCTGAGGTAAAGATTTCTTTCGCGATAAATGCAAAAACAATATGGCAGGACAAGTCCTCGCAAGCGTGCACAGCTCGTCGCTCTGCTAGCGCGCAACAGTTATTACATAAAAAATACAGCAGAGTGCCCTCTGTTGTTCAGTGCGACGAGCTGTGCACGCCTGCATGGACTTGTTCTGCCATAGTGTTTTTGCGTTTATCACGAAAGAAATTACACCAGACAGAACCATGGTTAAGTGCGTCAACTACCGCGCAAGGGCACTGTTCTGTCAGAGACGCAAAATACCCCACGGCAGCTGCGATAAAAATTGTAGGGCTTACACCATACATGAAATAGTCGTTTAGAGCAAATGCATCATCCAATCACTTGGCTTCTTTGCAATGTCGCTGTTGGCGACACATAGCAAACCCTCAAAACATCTGCTGACATGTAAGTTATGGGAGTAAAGCACGTTATCTTCTCTTAACTTTGCTTTAATTTGATAGAGGTCATGTTTATTTATTAGAAAATACTACTTTAGATAAAATAAATGATTGCTGAAAATTTGTTTAATGCGGAAAAACTTTCTGACCATGTTGGGACCATTTTGTTAACGGTCTAACAAAAGTCAAAATTTTGGCGAAATATTGATGCGCTACGGTACATTGATTTTCATGATAAAAACAAAAAGATCCAACATTTTTTTCACGGTATGCCAAATCACAGTACCGGTAAAATCAAATTTACAGCCTTGAGAAAGTTTAGAGGAGGGGGATACGCTTTATCACTGGAAACTACAACAGAGAAGACAGCGTCACAGCTATGAGATTGGACATCGGACTCCCAACACTTCAAGAACGAAGATTACAATCACGTCTAGTCATGATGTACAAGATCCTCAACCAAACCATTCCTCTCCCAGACTACATCAAACAAAAGGCCAGAGCAACCAGAAGTCAACATCACCTGCGATTTACTAGACTAAGAACATCATCAGAATCTAGTCTAGCAACTACATGTAGGACCCTACTTATCGCTTTTTTAACATCTGGACATGATCTTGCGATAGTAGGGTCCTAGAGAGTTCCATTGGGATTTTTACATTTAAATCAAAATGCCACTTTGCCCAAATGTTTGCCCAAAGAAACATCAGATTTCACCCTCAAAACAGCCACAAAGGTACTCGATAAGCCATCTAAGAAATCTGAAATGTTCAGCTTAAATCCGCAAGCTGCCTCGGACACTTTGCTGGCCCGTGTCGGTGTACTGTAGCATTCTCGTGTACTGGCGACTGTTTCCTGAAGGGTACAGTGGACGTTTGTGGTATGCGATGCATGTTGGTTTCCTTCAGGAAACAGTCACCTGGACACGGGAACGCTACAGTACAGCAACACGGGCCAGCAAAGTGTCCAAGGCAGCTAATTGCGGAGTTAAGCTGAAAATTTCATATCCGAATCCTAAGTAAACCTTAGTGCCACAATCTTAATCGTCAATGTGTACTTGTATCCCAGATGGCTTATCGAGTACTTTTGTGGCTGTTTTGAGGGTAAAATCTGATATTTCTTTGGGCAAACATTTGGGCAAAGTAGCATTTTGATTTAAATGTTAAAAAAAACAATGGAACTCCCTAGGACCCTACTATCGCCAAATCATGTCCAGATGTTAAAAAAGCGATAAGTAGGGTCCTACATGTAGTTACTTGGACTAATCAGACTCCTACAAATACAGCTGCTTTCCTCGTACCATAAAATACCGGGATGAGCTTCCTCAAGACATCATCGAGCTGCCCACCTTTAATTGGAGCAGTTGGCACCCAAGTACAGAAGCCGTCCACCGTCGGCAGCCGCACCCCATGTCTAGTTGCTGATGATCTATGAACAGGCTTTGACTTAGCAGAATAGACTGATGTAGATGTCTAGATGTAGATGTCATACAGCACAGAATCTACTCTAGAGTCCGAGTGAAACTAAAGGGGTTATTTTTACGTGACCAGAAGTGAACCCTACTATTAAATTACGTGATATAACTGGTTCCCGAAGAAGAAGGAAGAAAGACCCAAGAGAGTTTGTCTCACTCAATGCCTTTAAAGCGGCATTGAGGAATGGCACCGTCTAGCATGCAGACAAGTTACTTTTTAACCGCACATCACTATACAATGTAAATACCTGCACCAGTAATTCTTGTCTGCGTACTATTGACTGTGCGCGCATCAACCCACAGTGCGTTAATCTTCATTCATGAAGTCTGCACTTTTCAGGAAGAAGAAGGAAGAAAGACCCCCGACACAGACAAGGGAAACTCAATATGCGCTAACGTATGAACTGCACATGTACTATGAAGACCAACGACGGTTGACAGCCATAATTCACCAAAATAAATGGGTACTTATTACTAGTTAATTCTCTTGGTCGGAGGCTGTATGTTCCACCTATTGCACACGTCGACGGGCAAAGGGGAAGCCCCCCATTCAATTTGTACAGGGAATTGTGTTTTCTTATTTTTTTTACAGAAATAAAAAATGAATTTTTTTAAGGGGTGTAACGTGGGAGATTTTGTTACTATATTTTGTATATATACAACAATGAAAATTGGAAATATTTTGGTGTAGTGTTGGGCAATCAATATTTGTTTAGACATTTTCCACATTGACCACAACACTAATAATTCCCCTTTGAGTCCATAGGGTGCAATAACTAACAGCCATCACTGACCAATATCAGAGACAAGAAACAAGGCTCGGTGACATGCCGACCGCGAGAATACAGTCCCTAGTTTTTTGTATCCTCGACCCTCCGTAATCTCCGCACCTAACGCTCATGCACGTGCGCGAGTTGCAAACGTAAATCAAATGTAAATTTATTGGTTAATAATCTCATCTATCTAGTACTAGATAGGGTCTTAAAAAAAGGATTCATAAATACCTGGGACAGTTTAGGCATTCCTATTGGTCGAGAGCCCGTCACGTGGCCGGTATTAAACGGACGATAAAGACATGGCTAGAAGTGTTTAAAACCAGTTGGCAACAAAAGTGGCCTCTGCACATGGACAACTCAATGGACATCCTTCTCCGGGCACTTCACTGCTGCACAGATGCATGTTCTTATCTATTTTGAACCATTCGGGTGCAATCCTGTTTTTCCTCCAAATATGACGAATTTAAGAAAAAAAAGTCTTCCACTTTTTAAAAAAATTCCATAAGTCGTGCACAAACGCGGTCGCGTCACGTTCGTTCTTTTCCCTTTGAAAAAAACACGCGCGCGTACGCCATTTTAGACGCGGAGGCCTATCCAGTCTATATAATGGAGATCAATGGTAAATACGCTTTATTGCATGTATTGTGACGTAGGGCGACAGAGGCGGAAACATGTCATTTGACAGTTGCCCGTGAACATGGATAGGGGAAAACACACAGAATGGCGAAACACCAAAATTTACTTGCGACAATTTTCCGTGATTTTCGGGGCTTTTTGGCTGAATTTTACAAAAAAGTATTTATGAATGGGAATAAATGTGTGTTCGGTCGGTATTAATCACTCTGTTTAATACCGCTTGGAGTCTGGGTGCTGATAATTACCCTCGCCTTCGGCTGGGTAATTATCAGCACCCAGACTCCAAGCGGTATTAAACAGAGTGATTAAAACCTCTCGAACACACATTTATTCCCTTAATAAAAGTCGTGTATACGAAAAACTAGGGACTGTATACAATTAACTAGAAACTGCGCATGCGCAATTAGAACTCACGTAAAAATAGCAAAATTACGTAGGTTTAATTTACTAGCCCAGGTTGAACTCCTCCGTTGTGTACAACGGGACGCTAGTAGTAGTACAGAATAGTTTACGGTCATTCCTTCTAAATAGCCACGGCCAAACTACAAATGAAAACCACCACAATAATACCTCTAAATCGTTTAAATAGCCTTCCATATGTATCTGAGTAAGCTTCAAGGGGCTTCGGGGGTACTTACGATCAATTCTTGACCTGCAAATAAAGGAAATTCGACGACAGTATTCGAGCACACTTGTTGTTCGCCATGATGATCTTGAACGATAGGGGTTGCGCGCTCATAGATCATATGCCGACCGTACCCCTGCTGGTACGCGCTCTGCGATGTCACAGGTCAGTGTACGACGTACCCTGACCTGTAGTGTGAGTGACATGAGGAGTGCGGAACGGGGATATAGGGCCTTTTCGAATCCCTGGCTTCGTCTTTGGCTTAAGGCGATTTTTGACTCCCAACTGCAAGATCTCCAGCCACATTCTGACGCCTGTTGTACTTCAGAAACATTCACTCGAGTGATGTGAACCCAAAAGTTAGACTATTTCAATTTTCTTCCATTTCTATTTGCTTCTCAGTAATTCGGAATTCGGAGGTGAAGCCAAAGCCAAAGACGAAGCAACGGTTTCGAAAAGGCCCCCAGTATGTTGTCACCTTTTTCATAAAAAAAATTGGGCGAAATTCGACCGGTTTTATTGGCGCAGCGGCCGGGGCTAGTATACCAATAGAGTGGGTAACATCAACCAGTGCAGAATAAGAATGACATGAAAACGATCACACATTCCGCGGCGTGACAACGATCACGCTAAGGCCGGTTCATACTTCATGCAAATGCGAATGCCATGCGAATTTTAATCGTGCGAATTCGTAAACTGGGCGCGAATAATTCGCAGCGCGATGTGACGAATTAAGGGGATTATATACGTCTGTAAATTGAAACCCACTGTTTGTTTCAATCATATAGTTCATAAAACTGACCTGTAAAAATTTCATTTCAAAAGGTGGTAGCGGTTTTGAGATATTGCGTAAAATCTGGAGCGGTTATGTCCACGCAGGATCATCAGCATTGGAATACACAATCCGGCTGAGAAACGTCACTGCATGCAGTAACGCTTCTCAGATTTTTGGGAATAAAAAGTGATATCTTTTTCCATAACCGCAGTACTTCGAAGTGAAAAGTTTCTAAAAATGCATTATACTATCCAAAGCTGCTGTACTTCTTACCAAGTAAGTTTTTATTGCCATTAATTTTTGGAGTAATTACCAAACGTATAGGCCTACGATCCCTTTAATTCGTTGGGAAAATTACGTTCATACTTTTTGCAAATCGTTTAATGCAAAGTCAACCATCTTTCAGTGTTTACAAGAAATGTTGATGGGAAATATCTACGTAGTTAATTGTTATTGTTTCAGTGTGGTGGGAGTGAAGAATACAATTTTCAGTGATGGTAAAATGAATGAACAACCACTAGTATAAAATGCATGAAAATAATGTTCGTGCATAGATTTATTGCGCCGAGCATATTATTCGTCTGCTCGCGTACTTAAACTTGTGCTTCCGCGTCTTCGGCTTCGGTTCGTCTGCGACTTCGGAATCACCAAGAAGTAAATAGAAATGAAGGAATAGAAATATGTCCAAAATATCCAAATAATGTGGCTGGAATTCTCGAAGTAGCTTAAAATCCCCTTATTCCTAAGACGAAGAAGAATCTGAATCCAGGAATCCGAAAAGGCCCTAAAAGTGCGCCCTCGAGTGGTACGGTCGATAATAGTTAATACCGCGATTTGATTGGTTGGCGGCTTTGCAAATGTTTGCACATAATTATTAGCGCGTGGTGACCAATCGCCGTAGCGCATTGTCGCGACTTCTGTAGCCTTGGTCAAGGCGCGTTCGTCCGTCGTTATCCGTCTGTCGTTATCCGTTCAGAAATTACACGCCACGCGCGCCCTGCACATGCTGCTTGCTTGCGCCTGCTTGCGCCCCGTGCAAAGATACAGCGCGAACAGCGACCTCATACGGCCACTATTTATGCAAATCAACTGAGGCTACTTTTTCGCCTTGGATCAATGGTTTTTGAAATCTTATGTTTTTCCTATATTTTGCGCCACATTTATAGCGCATGACCTCGTATGCGAATACAGATAAGTATAGGCGGGGCTAAGATGTGGAGTGTCAATCACAACGCGGTTGAATTCCGACGTCATCAAATTTGATGCAGTTAGACATTAAGACAAAATGGCGGATATTCAGCGTCGTCTGTCGATCGTCCGAAGATCTGTCGTGTTGTTTGAATTCTGCAGCGAAAATATTATCCCTCGAAGATTTTAGACCCGAGCAGCGACAGGCCTTAGAATCCTTTCTTCGTGGTCACGATGTTTTTGTGAATTTGCCGACAGGTTATGGGAAATCCGTCATTTTTCAGGCAGCCCTATTTTGCTCTGAGCTCGCACGTAAGGCCAGGTATACTCAGCATTTTTCAGCGTGTTTGGTCAGTTTCTTATCGCCGCATAATCGGCATTAAACCCAGGCATGCTGGTCTGCGCGTTATCGCCACATTGGTCCAAGCATGGTCCAACGCTGTGGGGAGGGAGCATGTTTACGGCTCGCAACCCTTACAGAAATATCCCATGGAAATCCCATGGGAAATTTTCCCATTGGATTTCCATGGTGAATTGGACATGGGAAACCCATGGGGCCTGCATGGGTATCCCATGGGATCCTGCATGGGATCCCATGGAGGATCCCATGGAGGATCCCATGGAGGATCCCATGAAGGATCCCATGGAGGATCCCATGAAGGATCCCATGAAGGATCCCATGAAGGATCCCATGAAGGATCCCATGAAGGATCCCATGAAGGATCCCATGAAGGATCCCATGAAGGATCCCATGAAGGATCCCATGAAGGATCCCATGAAGGATCCCATGAAGGATCCCATGAAGGATCCCATGAAGGATCCCATGAAGGATCCCATGAAGGATCCCATGAAGGATCCCATGAAGGATCCCATAAAGGATCCCATAAAGGATCCCATAAAGGATCCCATAAAGGATCCCATAAAGGATCCCATAAAGGATCCCATAAAGGATCCCATAAAGGATCCCATAAAGGATCCCATGGGGTACGTCCCATGGAGGATAAAATGGGTTAATGAATGTTTTCAGATTATCGCACTCCCCCCCCCCCCCCCCCCCCTTCCTTGATTAATTTCCCCTGTTGCGTTAACGTTTTACCACGTCGTGTTATGACACTATGTGCATTGTGGGTGTTGTCTCACAAGGTATATCAGATGGGGTTTAATTGCCCCATGTACCATTATATGGAGTGTATAAGCACTCAATAACCAATACATGTATCTTTGCTCCTACACCACTGTTTATGTTGTACCATATTATCACTGCATTCCCAATACATTTTCTCATAAATGTTTCCAATCATAATAATAACTGAATCAAAATTATCCGTAGGTCTTTAATGTGCAAATTCTCCACATAAAAATAACACTGTTTGCTTTATTAGACTTACTTAATTAACATAAAAATTAAAAAACTGGAATTACAATTAACAGTCATAACTAACGCAATTCTCACACAAATATCTCATGTGTTCCTCCATGGAGTTTCCCCCATGGTGTTGCCCCCATGGTGTTTTCCCCATGGTGTTTTCCCATGGTGTTTTCCCATGGTGTTCCCCTTATGGTGTTCCCCCATGGTGTTCTTCCCATGGTGTTCACCCCATGGTGTTTATCCCATGACGTTTATCTCATGGCATTTTTCCCATGGTGTTTACCCCATGGTGTTTATCCCATGGTGTACAAATCAGAATCCCATGGTGTTCCCATAGTGTTCCCATGGGATCCCCATAGTAACCCCAATGACTCAATGGGAACAAATCAGAATCCCATTGTGTTCCAATTATGTTCCCATGGGATCCCATGGTGTTCCCATGGTCTTATCATGGGATCCTCAATGAGACACCATGGGATCAATGGGAACAGATTAATATCCCATGGGGTTCCCATGGGGTTCCCATGGGATCCCATGGGAATCCCATGGGAATCTCATGGGACATTTTTGTAAGGGAATGTCGTAATTTAAACAGGGACAAGTGTCTTATATCCTCAATGACTCCTCTAATTATTTTCTTGGCAAAATTCAGCCGGCAAGGCATTTAATTATCAGAGTTCCGCGTTTACCGAGGCAAGTTTTTTAGCTGGATTAGATGCGTGCGATATAATGTAGGGCCGAGTTCGACACGTTTCAATACAGTCGCGGCCTTCTCAAGTCGCCGCGGTTGAAAACTCTAAACTAAGCAGTCATAATTAACATTGTCAACATTCAAGCAAATACCCAGCAAAACGAGCGAAAATAACTGCGACCCTCACCAATCAAGCAAGACAGTTCAAATCTTCATGTGTAATTCCTACAAGCCTTCGTAAAAATCACTCAACTTTCTTCGATAAAATATTATGTCAACGATGGCGGTGTTCGTAAACACTTGCGAGCTAGCTATGACCTTTCACCGCTAGCTCAAATTATGCAGTTTCTACGCAACGATCGACCAATAAGAAAACGACTATAAAGGTCAGCTTAATCTATTGGCATAATGAGCACCGCCCCCAAAACCTCAACTTAACCATTGATCCAAGGCGTTCAAGTATCTTCAGTTAATTTGCATATAATAGTGGCCGAGTGAGGTCGTTGTTTGAGCTCCGATTACCGCTGCGCTGTACGTTCGGACGGGTAACGATGAACGCCTTGACCAAGGCTACGACTTCTGGGGCCTTTCGCGCGGTTTCCAGTCAGTTCCATAGAAGGCGTCAATGCTATAGAACAAGTACCTGAAGTACCCGACGAAATACAAAAGAGTGTTGCCGTTAGCGGATTGCTGGCGAACGGGATTGACCGGTGAGTCAGCGTAAAAGTTGGTTAATTGTTAGATTACTCAGGGACCTGGGTTAAACGTGCGAGGTAGACCGCTTGGTTGGGGATTTAGCGAAGCTTAGGGGGATCGGAAGGCTTGCACGCTGGGTGTATCTTTCATGCCTGTTGGCGTGGCGTCGGCTGAGCAGTCCTGGTTGTTGAGCTAGTTGTTCCCGTAGAGGTTTACTGAGTTAGCGGTTTTAGTGTCCCGTGTAGTCTAGTCAGTTTTTCTTTGAGTTATTCTCTGACCACTGTAGTTATTCAGGTGTATGGTGGAACCTGCGAGGTTTACCTGTGCTCGCTGCCAGTGAGCTGAACCTGGTCAAGGTGCAGGGTACCTCGTGAGGCTTACTCTGTGAATATATAGTTAGCATTATATAATTAGGTTGCCTGTTAAGTGTTTCATTATCCAGGTTTACCTTGTGTTTCTTTATATTACTATAATATATAAGAATTATAATTGTATAAGCTGTGTGAGACTTACGCTGTTTGAAGATAACTTATTGTAAAGATAGTATATTGTTTAGGGGGTGTGAGGCTCACGCCGTATAGCAAGACCAGTATGAACAGGTTATACTGTATAAGCTTTGTGTGTATTTGTATTATTACTACATGTAGCTATAAATTATAGTTAACGTGGTGCAGTTGACCACGTGAGGCTTACTGAGCCTTGTTAGGCTTACTGAGCTTCGTAAGGATTATTAGGTGGTGCAGTTGACCACTTTTATTCTGTATAAACTAACTGATTGTTAATTATCACTGATTCATTGATAAGAGAAGAATAATAAGAATCATAACTGTTCTTGGAAATTCTTGTCGCTGTGAGGATTATTTGGATCACTGTGAGGTTTATTATAATTATTTAGTGCTCTGCTATTACATCAAGTTAATCACTCAGTCATAAAACGGTGGTATATTTTCACCAAACGAGCTGCCTCTAAGTTAAGTCCGCCGTTCGTTAATTATCCCCCCTTGCGTCTGGATAGCCGCTCATCCTTGCTAATAAATATATTTGTTGGATAATAAGAGTTGGTTAGAGTCCTGGGATAATAAGACCAGTTCCCATCAAGGTCCTCTGCCGGTTCCGCCACAATATGACAAAATCTCTCTTAGAATCGAATGAGAAATTTCACTTTTTATCCGAACCGTGCTCCTCGAGTAGTTGGACGTGTCAGAGAGGCCGATCTTTAACCATCTACACAGATTGTGAACCTTCATTCTAGCACTGCTGTGAAATTATCTCATTGGGAAATGTATGTCATATCACTCAGTAGACCCATCGGCGAGGGCATGTGCTTTTCTTGCTCCCCGTTTTTCTTCCTCCATGCTCTATGGTTGCAACGCGACCTGCCAAATGTACACGACAGCAAATCTGCGGAAATATGGGAGCCGTGGGGAGGGCTTGAGGGGTTATACAGCTAAGGGGGTGGCTTAGAACCCCATCATATACTGATATCAAGTATCATGGATGTCGAGGGGAAAAGCAAGAATAACTGCATTCGTTTAAAACGGTCGGCAGTTGTTCTTTTTATATTTGTTATGTTTTTTGCTGTTTCGGAACAATGACAGGATACCTAGAGCAATAACTTTGCTGGATGCCTAGAATATTTACTTTCAAATAAATAAGGCATTTCCTAATAATTTGGTATTAAAATTGTTTGATATCTGCAAATGGTGTATCTTACCATTAAAGCACCTTTGATGCTAGCGCTAGAGTTCATGTGTAATAAAGCAATTGTTATATAAACTCAGTACATTTAATTTGTTTTATTTTCCTACACAGGCTTCAGTTAACAACACTGACAGCATAGTCCTGTCTGGAATCTGATAATTTTGAGTAAATTAAGGAGATACTTGAGGAGGGTAGCATCCAGCGCCTGTGATGACACTATAGTCTTAAGAATTGTGTACATAGATGGTACAGTCTGATGCAGTAAAGTTGAAAACTGAGATGAGCACCTCAGCAAAATGGACACTAAATTGACCTGACCTGACGTGCCGCCAGAAGGTCAACAAGGAAGAGATACCATTTAATTGTGAGACCTGTGGGAAAGCTTTTACTTGGAGAAGTAATCTTGAAGAACACGAGAGGCTAGGGTTCATGCTGGTGAGAAACCATTTGTTTGTAAATCCTTTTCTGAGAGAGGTAATCTTTACAAACATGAGAGCGTGCACACTGGTGAGAAACCAAGTAGGCCTACGACTTGTGGTAAAGCTTTTACTCGGCAAATTCAACTTAAAATACATGAAAGGATTATTCACACTGGTGAGAAACCATTTGTCTGTAAGACTTGCTGTCAAGCTTATAATTATCTACAAGATAAAGAGACATGAAATAATTCACACTGATGAAAAAAACATTTGTTTGTGAGACCTGTGGTAAAGCTTTTATTCTACAAACACATCTGTCATGCTAGGGTTCACACTGGTGAGAAACCATTTTATTTGTAAAGTGACTTGCAGTAAAGCTTTTACTCGGCAAGCTTATCTAAATGCACATAAAAGGCTTTACACTGGTGAGAAACCATTTGTTTTTAAAACCTGTGGTGAAGCTTTTACTCAATACAAACTGATCTAAATAGACATGAAAGGGTTCACAGTGGGGGTTGGTCGGGGTGGGGGAGGGGGCCGGGGAGTGGTAGTTGGCGTATATGAGTATATTAGACTTCACTCGGGAGCTTGCCATAGTCTGTATTGAAGTGACATTGTTTGCAAGCAAACGCGCGGATTGTGACTTTTGTTTGCTTTCCACACAGTCCTCAGGTGACAACACTGACAGAAGAGTCCTGTCTGGAAAGATTTTGAGTCAATCAAGGAGATACTCGAGGAGGGTAGCATCCAGCACCTGTGGTGGCACTTTCATAGTCTGAAGAATTATGTACATAGATGGTACAGACTGATGCAGTAATTAGCTGAGATGAGCAAAATGGACATAAAAGGATCTGACCTGACTTTGTTACCAGAAGGTCAACATGGGAGAGAGACCATTTTATTGTAAGACTTGTGGGAAATCTTTTAATCTGAGAAGTGATCTTGAAGAACATGAGAGCGTGCACACTGGTGAGAAACCATTTGTTTGTACGACCTGTGGTAAAGCTTTTAATCGGCAAACTGGTCTAAATGCACATGAAAAGATCCACGCTGGTGAGTAACCATTTGTCTGTGAGACCTGCGGTAAAGGTTTTACTCGGCAAGCTTATCTAAATGCACATAAAAGGCTTCACACTGGTGAGAAACCATTTGTTTGTGAGACCTGTGGTAAAGTTTTTACTCGACAAACTAGTCTGAATGCACATGACAGGGTTCACACTGGTGAGAAACCATTTGTTTGTGAGACCTGTGGAAAAGCTTTTACTCAGAGAATTTATCTTAAAGAGCATGAGAGGGTTCACACTGGTGAGAATCCATTTGTTTGTGAGACATGTGGAAAAGCTTTTAATCGGCAAGCTTATCTATAAATGCACATAAAAGGCTTCACACTGGTGAGAAACCATTTGTTTGTGAGACCTGTGGTAAAGTTTTTACTCGACAAACTGGTCTGAATGCACATGACAGGATTCACACTGGTGAGAAACCATTTGTTTGTGAGACCTGTGGGAAAGCTTTTACTCAGATAATTTCTCTTAAAGAACATGAGAGGATTCACACTGGAGAGAATCCATTTGTTTGTGAGACCTGTGGTAAAGCTTTTAATCGGCAAACTTATCTAAACGCACATGAAAAGATTCACACTGGTGAGAAATCATTTGTTTGTGAGACCCGTGGTAAAGCTTTTGATCGGGAAACTAATCGAAATGCACATGAAATGCTTCACACTGCTTGTTACAACTGATATCGTAACCAACGAAGTATCACCAGCCAATGTCACACAAATTGACCGATATTGTATCACTAACTGAAATGTAACAAAAATTGACTGATCTTGATAGTGTACTGTTAAAAAAAGGACAATTTATAACCAATAATGTATCACGTGTCGACGGATAATGTCAATATAAAAACCTAACCAATAAGGTATCACCAAAGTATGGATACTAGTGTTGGGTGAGTAGTTCCCCCTCCTTAGCTGCTCTGCTGCATGGTGTCAATGTGAAATCTATATCAAACTTGTTATCTTTATTGGAATTGTCTCCCTGTCTCAGTCTCCACTGTCCCATCCATTGTTTTGTTTTGTTTTGTCTTCTTTGTTCTTTGTCCGTTCGTTCGTGTTAATTCCTATCGTTTGTATATTGCCTGTCTTATGATTGTCTGTATCAGGCTGTTCTCTACAAGCCTCGGTTTATTTAAACAGCCTCAAACTGTTTACCCCCTTTAATAATCTCAACAAACCATAGTAATTGTCATAAGTTGATAATCCCACCGTGTTGCAACAGCCGCCTAGCCTGTACTCGTCAATGATCAATGCTCGCTAAAAATCACTACTCGCTACTCGGGCTGGCATGACGAGTACAGTGGCCATTTGTTATGTGACTGTTTTTAACGACTTTCGAATTCTGTCGGTTAAAAATAAAAAATCCCACAAAACTGTTGTGGACCCAGAAATCTGGTCTCGGTTAAAACCCAGAACAGAATAAATTGACAAAAAAATGTCAAAAAGGTTTGCTCATAACAGCATCTTGTACCACTTCTATACAGCTTACTGAAAAGTTCGTGACTAAATAAAAGTATAAGGAAGTGAACATTGCATTTGATGCAGTGACACTGGTAGATCAAGCTATTTTTGAATATTCTAACTGAAAGTCTTCCTTAGAGTAAACAGCTATTCGGCGATATGATTTGCACCCAAAGCTGCAAACAAAGTTGGAATATAATTGGGAAGACCGAATGCACATGGCGCTTCTTCAAAAAGAAACATCCACATATCTACTCCTTAAGGAACAATGTTCCTATTAAATTCCTATAGGGCGTGGCTCCTCGTCAAAAAAACTGGCGAGGCAGCATTGATTTCATTTTGCAAATTACCAGAGGGGCAATCACCCATAATGAGACAGGAGAGGGCAACCCCGGGGCCATTCACTCAACAACCTCCTATAACAGTTGCAAATAATGATATGGCTTGGATTGCTGAGATGATGAACGTCTTTGCTTCTGTTTCATCGGGCTATTACCACTGTTACACTCTTTGGGGAGTTAGGTTGGCGTAGCGGTTCTTTCCTCGCCTTCCACCACTAGGATCGGGTTCGAATCCGACCTGGGCCAATGAGTGGATTGGGTTTTCAGTCCCTGCCTGACTCCGTGGGTTTTTCCCAGATTATGGATTTTTCTCCCACCTCTAAAACTGTTCCTTCTTCTCATTGTCTTCTTTCTATATACAGGTTTCTTTAGGCTTGCGAGCTACAGTGCCTTGGGCGCTTTTGAGGGATCCTTGGTTTCATTACCAGAAATAAATAATAAAAATAATAATAAACCTGCTCCAGCTCTGCCGGATGAAACGCGAATGCACGTAACGCAAACGCTCAACAGGACCAGTCCGGCCAGGCCCAACCCAACCCAGCCCAGCCTAGCCCGGCTTGCTAAGATGATGAACACCTTCTTTGCTTCTGTTTCATCAGGCTTACCACCGTTAGACCCTGCTCCAGCTTTGCCAGCCAACAAAAGATTTAATCTCCGGATGAAACAAGGCCTCCAGTCGGATCCAGTTGATTTGCATAGTGGCCGCGTGAGGTCGCTTTTCGCGATGTATTTTTGCACTGTGCATGCTAAACTGCAATACAAGGCTAGTCCCGAATCGAAACCTCGCTATAAAATGTACGGTTCTCCTCGCTGAACCCATCTGTGCAATCTATAACGCATCTATTGCACACGAGCATGTCCATAGCATGTGGAAATCAGCTGATGTAGTTGCTATTCCTAAAATCAATCCTCCGATTTCCAATAAAAGTGATCTCCGTCCAGTATCGCTCACGCCTGTTCTTGCCAACAATTTTAGAGTCCTATGTTTGTGAGTGGTTTGGAAAAGATTATCTTCCACACGTCAATCCTAATCAGTTTGGCGGTATACGAGGCTCATCTATACAGGATGCGCTCTAAATGAACTCCGATCCCAGACCGTTGGTATTTTGAAACGAATGGGAGAGCAGTTGGGCAAAATGGGCAATCGTGGCGTTCTTAACGGATCACACGACAGTGGGAACCTAGGGTACCATCCACCACATGCACATTGCTGGCACAATCGCACCCCGGCGCGAATTACAGCTTGCCGTGCGCTGAAACAAACAGTGTGATTCACACCGCGACTGATATGAATGTCCATGATTCTGTCCGCGATGTGTGGTGGATGGTACCCCGGAATAAGTCACAATGTTTTATTTGACTCGTACGCACGGGACGAAATAATTATTGTACCCCCAAAAAACACTTAGACCAGAAAGTAATACCTATGACGATTTCATGGACTTTTCCTTGAGAAAATGTCAACACTAAAAAAGCTATGGTCACAAATCAGAGCAGCGACCGACCGATCAGTAGCCTGCTCGGTCGCTGCTGGAATTTAGGCATCGCCCAGCGATTTTTGGAGAAGTCGAGCAGGCTGTAGAGCCCCAGCGATGCCTGGGCGGTGACCTGTCGATTTCCTGTCGGTCGCCGGTCGATTTTAGGTCAAAACTGGGCAAAATCGCGGAGCTTTTTCTCGCGGTGTCCCGGCAGTGACCGACCGGTGACCCTCCGATTGCCGGGCGGTCTCCCACCAGCCACCGGCTGAATAAAGAAATTGCCCGGCGGCCGGCCGGTTATCGACGGGGCATCGGCGGGTGTCTCGTAGGCGTACTGGCGGCGGCCCACCAGGCTCTGCCGAAAATTTCTCACGGGCAACCTGGTATGTGACTTCCCCAGACTGGTCATCATCAAAACCGCTTTTGCTTTGTCATTGCCATTGTCATTGTAATTGTCAGCCATTATCGGCTAGACGTCGCGGTGAATGGAGCTGGCGCTGCTGGACGCCGACCGATTTTGAACTCGCCTCCCAGTGACCGATTGATCTCCCAGCGGCGACCGGGCGGCGACCGCTCGGCAGCCTCTGACCTAGCGGCTTCGATTTTTGACTTAAATCGCTCAGCGGCGAACGCTCGATTAGGTCGGTGCCCGGGCAGCGACCGCCCGGGCACCGAGCGTATTTTGGGCGGCGAGTGAAAAGTAAGCAGGCGCCGCCCAAATTTTAACTCCGCGCTAAAACTTCAGCGGCGACCGAGCGATGCCCTAAAATCGAGCGGTGCCTGGGCGGCCGCCGCTCGGTGGCCGGGCAGAATTGGTTAAAAATTCGCCGCTCGGCCGCCGAGCAGGTTACTTTTGGGTAATGTGACCATAGCTTAAGGACCCTACCCCTGTACATTTTCAATAGGCCGACTTTGCTTCTTGCCTATTTTTGCGAGTGCGTGCATGAATTTGAATTTATTAGAATATTTGAATAATTCTGTTTTCCCTTTGAAATGTATGCAAATTTACCTAGTCAGTTTTTCCTTCTAATAAGTTTAATTATTTGTTAAACTAATAAATTAAATTATTAATGACTTTATTAATCTTTTTAAGAATTAGTGGTCCTTTTTTCAGTGTACAGGCCTTTAACAAATGTAAAACTTTTTAAAAATATGATGGAATACATTATTATATCGTCAATTTGTTTAAGGATCACATCAATATTCATAATAATATTAATAATACAAATAATTTTTATTTTTTGAAGCAAAACACTTGAAGCTGGTTTTCATATTATTTTGAACAATTAACATTTAGTTATAGACGCAACTCGCATAATTATTGTGTTCTCTGACACTATATAGGTCACTATTTTATTTATCTATTAAATGTTTTCCTCGGTATATTCGACTTTTAACGTTTTCACCATTCTGCCTGCACTTTAAAGGTAGGATACACCATTGTAGATATCATAAATAGTTACTACCGAATTATTAAGAAATGTCTTACTCATTTGAAAGTAAATAATGATTCTATAGGCATATCCAGCAAAATGATTGCGCTTGATATTCTGTAATTATTCCGAAAAAAATGAATTTTATAATGAAAAATTCGCGATCGCCGGATGGATCGGACGGCGATCGCGAAAAAACAATTAGATATAGAATAGTTAACTGCTCGACACCGGTTGAAAAAAACCGCTGTTTTTCGTGCTTTTCTCGGCATCCATGATTGTAAAATGTTGGACAGCTCATCAGTTAAACGATATTTACTATAAAATACACCCCTCCTAAATCTAGTCATTCATGATAATTCAAGCAATTACCAATGGTGTACACCTGGCTGGATGTCCTATAATTTACGTGCAGTATTAATAAGCGGCGCCCTTCCCAGATCCACGGCCCAATTTGATGACGTCATCGTGTTTCCCAGGTCAACGTCACTGATCTCATTGCTAGTCTAGTCTCGCGGCAGTGAGCTAGCTACTTTGTGATCGGTTCTTCCCGCAGAATTTGCTCCATTTCTTCTTCAATCGCCATGGCAACCAAACCCACGACCGACGTAGATAGATTAAAGCAAATCAGCGTTCGAGGAATAGCGGAAGTGGAAGATGTTGCCAACTTCAAGACCTCGTTCAATCGGCATCTTCATTTCAGGTGCGCTTGAATGACACAATGACAAACTTGCACTCAGTTGCGCCGCTGAATCAGTGCAGTAGCACGGGTTGCTGTAGACCCAATAATTGGGGCGTTTTCACTCCTTTTTCGAATTTTGGATTTTGTCTGTCGTTCTAACGCCCCAACGGCTTTTCAGCCTATTGCCCGTAAAAAATTAAGTTGTGACCACAAAGTGACAAAAGTTGCCCAAAACAGGCCAAATTCTACCCCTAGTCTACTCTGGGGCTCCCGACGCCCGTAGCCGAGGGCGGAGCCCCATAGATAGAGAGGGTTTTTACAGGTTAACCGCCGTTAAACAATAGAAACCATGCACAAAAAGCAGACAATATTAACTCCCATACTGCCGCACGGTCTACCGCCAGAAAATTTGTATAAGTACTTTATCAACTCACCCAGCCGCTGCCCACCCAAAAAACGGTTGAATCTCTGCCAATTTCTGTAAAAAAGTGAAAACTATCCCCGTTCCGCAAAAGCGACTGTTACAAGAAGGCAGATAACTCGTGCGTAATTTCAAGCCGCAGCCGCATTAGCCGTTTTCTAAACATAAGCTTAATTTTGCGAGGCCTTATTCATAGTCATACAGTTTAGCAATGCGCCAGAGCCCAACAGAACCGAAGCCAGGGTTTGGGAAAACAGGCCCGTCATCGTTCAGAGAAGCCATGTGATTGGTCCGCACTGACCCCGGCTGGGGTCACAGTACCAACAGTTCATTGAACGTCGTTAGCCGCCATCTTGTAACAGTCGCGTTTGCGGAACGGGGATAATTTTCACTTTTTTTACAGAAATTGGCCGAGATTCGACCGTTTTTTTGTGGGCAGCGGCTGGGTGAGTTGATAAAGTACTCATACAATTTTTTTCTGGGGGTAGAGTGTGCGGCAGTATGGGAGTTATTGCCTACTTTTTGTGCATGGTTTCTATTGTTTAACGGCGGTTAACCTGTAAAAACCCTCTCTATCTATGGGGCTCCGCCCTACGGGCGTCGGGAGCACCAGAGTTCTAGGGGTAGCCAAATACTTGACAAAATATCTTGGAAAGCGCACACTGGCTTCTATACATGTTAAAGAAGAACTGTTATGGCTTCATTGGTACTCATCATGATTTGGGGTTGCAATTTCGACCAGCTTTTCAAAACAATGTTGCCAACAACGTTCGGTCATATAAACTACATAGACGTCCTGACAGCATAAAGAGCACACTATGCGAAGACGGGGGACACGACAATGGCTTTTTTGAGCGACCACCAACGACTGTTTTATATGGTGCAAGAGTGCAGGCCCGCTGCACTGTACAGTGCAGCGACGCAGTCGTTGGTGGTCGCTCGAAAAGGCAGACGGGACGGTGCCTTACATTTTTGGAAGTGGGCAATAGGTACCCCTAGAACTAGTATGGGGCTCCCTAGTCCCACTACTCACTAGTGTGCCCCCGGTATGCTGCGCTATATACAGCGCAGCATACCCCGGTATGCACACTAGTTGGACTAGGGGCTCCCATAGTACTCATGCTCATGATCTCTTTCCTCGATCTGTTTCAGAGTGAACGAAAACATTATTTGATCGCACACAAAAAGCTGCTTTGGAGATGGAGAAAACTTAAGGGGCTACAAATTTGCTACATGATGGGTCTCGTATTCTTATAAACTTCATTATTAACCCTAAACACCTAGTCCCTTCTTGCTAGGAATTACTTAGGAACCATCCTCAATCCTCCAAAATCCTCATATTACCAATATGTACAAAATGGATTCATCCTCGATCCTCCAATATTATCGGTTATTTCTTGAATTTGTTCAGTGGAGAGGTGACTATTGGCAATAGTATTGCCTCAATCCTCTAAAATCCTTATTCAATCAATGCTATGGGTTGAGTCAGTGCCAATGACATTTAGAAGCAGTATGAGTGGTATTGAGCATAATGAAGGGTTGCATTATGCATAGATGAACATAAAGAGTGCTGGGTACGGCATACGACCTTTACCCATTGCTTCCTCCAGAATTTTATTTTATTTTTTTAAATTTATTGTAATCTTTAAAGAGGGTAGTCCTTTTCAGTAACTGCTTTCCAAAGGAGCCCTCTAATTATAAGAATTACTGATCACTTTTTGCCATTCATCCTTAACCCTAACTCCCTCACCATTGTTATTGAACAATACAATTCCTTCAAAATCCTCCAACTTTCTTTGTTGTGTAGGGAGTTAGGGTTAATCCTCAAAAATCCTCCAAAACTGCAATGAGGATTTTTAAGGATTGAGGAGGGTAAGGGTTAACCTGTCTTAAGAACTGCTTATTATTATTAGTATTATTAGTATTAATATTATTATCGTCAAACACGGGATCGTTTATTCTTATTCTAGACTGGTTTCCGCCATTATTACGGAGTGTAACGGACATGATGGCAATCAGTGCAGAATAACAATGACTTGCCAATGATCATGTGTATGGTAATCTTTTCCTGACTGCTGTGGTACATGTATAGATACTTCTCTTCAAAAGTATACACATGTCATGAAAATACACATGCTTTTCAATTTTTGTATCCCAATATTTGTTGTCAACAGCTTGGTGAAAGATCGCAATGTTGCAACCCAACGTGATTACTACATTGCCTTGGCACATGCAGTACGAGATCACCTAGTGGGGCGTTGGATCCGAACACAACAGTACTACTATGAAAAGGATCCCAAGGTACGCGTAAACCAATTTTTAAAAAGGACAATTTTTTATCATTTGGCCAGATCACTCAAAGGGCCTTTTCAAATTACTGGCTTCGTCTTTGTCTTCGGCTTAATTTTAGGCTCCCAAACAACTGCGGGAACTCCAGCCATATTTGTGGTGCCTGTTGTGCTTTTGAAACATTTAATTGGTTGATATGAATCCAAAAGTTTCTATGTCTTTCCATTTCTACATGTACAGTGTATTTGCTTCTCAGTAATTCAGAATTCATAGGTAAAGCCAAAGGCGAGGACAAGGCAAAGGTTAAAAAAAAAAAAGTATCAAATAATTTGTGTTGACATTACATGTGTGACATGCAAAAACTGAGTTTAAAACACATCAAGGAAATGGCTTAAGTGTTTGGTATGTGCAGGTGCTATACACTTCCTTTGTTGACTTCCCATTGTTTGTGACCTGGTGGGAATTATCACCATGTCATGATGCACAAGGAAATAACCCTGAAAATCTCAAAAGGTAAATTGCTGAATCATTAATCCCAGATTTTAGAAAGATCCTACTTTTAGCCCCATTTAGTCTGCAATTCCCCATGCAATAAACGTTGGGGTTGGTCATACACATTACACATGTACATGTACATGCATTGGATACATGTCCAACACATTAAATACATTAAATTACGCTTGCACTGCCTCGCATCACACTGCCAAACACCAAGGCAGTGTGACCAGATACATGTACAATGTACAGTGAGCATGCCACAGATACCACTACCTTGTGATATGAGCTGATATGAGCTGACCCGATCTAACCATGACTGGTGTATTGCATTAGCCTTTAGAACCATTTGATATTTGAAAGGAATACCTAGCCATATGCAAAATGTGTTACACCCTAGCTACATGTACTGGTATGTGTACTGCTAGCTTTAAAGGTCCGGTAGGATACACCATTTGCAGATATCGAAACATTTTTCTGCCGAATTATTCTAAAATATCTTAGTTATTCGAAAGTAAATAACGATTGTGGGCACCCAGCAAAATGATTGCGCTAGATATCCTGTAAATGTTTCAAACAATTTAATAAAACAAAATAATAATTCAGGATCGCCTAACGGCAATTGCGACAAAAACAAGAACAACTTTAAAAAAGAAGAAGCTGTTGCCGGTTGAAAACGAACGCTGTTTTCTTGCTTTTCCTAGCATCCATGATTGTAAAACTTTGGAAAGGTCAGTTACTAACGAATTTTACTATAAAATTCAACCCCCCAAATCCACCTATTCAGGATAATTCAAGCAATTACCAATTGTGTATTCTACCTTTGTTACCTGCAGACAAAAATCTGTATACTTATCTTCCCAGACTGTACGTGCTCTGCCAAAATGTTCCTTCAGACATTGATTCCTGTCAGCTGCAAATTCTAATTCTGTTCACAATGTACTGTTTTTTAGGATTATGATGATTGCGGTTATTAGTTTTTGAGGTCCGTAGTAATGATTTGTATGGCCTTAAAAATATATCGACACTAGAATTAGACTGGAATTATTGTCAAATAAATGCGACTTGAACAATATACATGTACATGTATCTTAATATTTTGAAAGAAAACAAACCCCAAACCCCTAAAACAATGTAATTATCACCTAACCCTCACGCTCTTTTGAAAAACCTCCTTGAAGTTTTGCAAAATGTCTAAAAATCACGAATGAAACACAGGTTTTAGTGCTTAATTGTGCGTGACTTGATTTGTCATGTTTGTAGCCGAATTGAACTTATTGAAGCAAATATTTTGGTCAGAAATTTTACTTACTGGGATGTACACTACTACATTTGTAGTGTGACATGTACTTGTACTTTGATCCTGTATACACATACATGTACTACAACATGTACATGTACGCATTTGATATCACAATATCATTGTGTGTTTTTTCTTTCTATCCAACATGTTCCATGAATTAAACGATATTTAAATAATAATTTATAATTGATGTACTGGTACATGTAGTTGATTATTGCCAGTACAATTACCAGTATAGTACTGTCTTATAGTATTGTATAATTCGACACACATGCCTTGTACATTTGTACATTGGTACATTTGTACATAATATCTCCAAAAACAGAACTTTGCTAAGTCGTGATTATAAAAAAAAAAAACCATTTTCATAACCGTACATTTACATATGATATGGTGTCGATGCGCTAGAGGGAATCAGATCCAATTTGAGACCAGTTTCAGGCTGTTCACTTTTCCGGTTGGTTGAGCTATGGAGGTTTTGCAGGATGAGTTTTGGGACACTGATTACATAACTTACATGTACACTAGGTTTGTCTGACATTATCTGATGTTGTCACTTTATTTGACAAGATGCTGCAGTTGACACATCCGCAGAGATCGTTTGTGGTTACCGAATATGCACAATTAGGTTAGCATTGCATTGATAAGAAATGCTTAATTTGCTAATCGCTATCCTGGGCCCAATTTCATAGCGCTGCTTATCAGTTAGCGGAAAAGCTGTGCTAACTTTAGCAGAAAAATTTGCTAACCTTAAGCGCTATTTCACGGCGTTTTTGTGCTAACGTTTGCGCGCGCATGGAGATTCTACTGTTACGTCACTGATTTAAGCAAATTTTCCCGCTAGGTTAAGCGTGCCTTTTGCTGCGCTTACTGCTTACGGTCCCCATGAAATAGACGGAGGCTCGGTTAGCAGAAAATCGTGTGCTTAGCAGCGCTATGAAATTGGGCCCTGGTTGACCGGTTCATGGCAGTGCCATGATAACTTTGAATGGTGTTCAATCCATAGTTTTAAATATTAAATTTATGTTTCTGGTGATACATTTGGGTCTTTCCATAAATAAGGGGGCCAAAGCAGGACATGGTGTTATTTCTCAAAATGTAATTTACTTTCTATATTCTTTGCATGTTCGTATGGTGGGGATAGCTCATACGTTTAATGTATAACTTCAATTTCTTGAATCAGATGTTTTGTTTTCATATACGATCCAAAACTATCCATCACACTGTAACTGAGACACCGGTGTCTCAGTTACAGTGTGAAGTGTGAAACTTGTGACTTGTTTTGCCATAAATTAGTAGGTTTTCATTGAAAATTTAAATTTCAAAGGGTAATATGTAAACATCATTGGTATACTGTAATTCAGCTATTTTCAATGAAAACCTTCAAACGTTGGCCAAGCAGTAAAGGCCGACAGTTTTACACGTAACCGTGACACCATGGTGTCTTTGTTACACCGTGACTCAAAAAGTCCTGTCTCTCTTATTATGCATCATAAATGTCTGAATCTAGCAAAGTGCATAGTAATACATGCTACATACATGTACATGTAGCAGGTATTACTATGCACTTTGCGAGATTCAGACATTTATGATGCATAATAAGAGAGACAGGACTTTTTGAGTCACGGTGTAACAAAGACACCAGTGTCACGGTTACGCGTGAAACTGTCGGCCTTTACTGCTTGGCCAACGTTTGAAGGTTTTCATTGAATTACAGTATACCAATGATGTTTACATATTACCCTTTGAAATTTAAATTTTCAATGAAAACCTACTAATTTATGGCAAAACAAGTCACAAGTTTCACACTTCACACTGTAACTGAGACACCGGTGTCTCCGTTACAGTGTGATGGATAGTTTTGGATCGTATATGAAAACAAAACATCTGATTCAAGAAATTGAAGTTATACATTAAACGTATGAGCTATCCCCACCATACGAACATGCAAAGAATATAGAAAGTAAATTACATGCTACATGCTACATACATGTACATGTAGCAGGTATTACTATGCACTTTGCGAGATTCAGACATTTATGATGCATAATAAGAGAGACAGGACTTTTTGAGTCACGGTGTAACAAAGACACCAGTGTCACGGTTACGCGTGAAACTGTCGGCCTTTACTGCTTGGCCAACGTTTGAAGGTTTTCATTGAATTACAGTATACCAATGATGTTTACATATTACCCTTTGAAATTTAAATTTTCAATGAAAACCTACTAATTTATGGCAAAACAAGTCACAAGTTTCACACTTCACACTGTAACTGAGACACCGGTGTCTCCGTTACAGTGTGATGGATAGTTTTGGATCGTATATGAAAACAAAACATCTGATTCAAGAAATTGAAGTTATACATTAAACGTATGAGCTATCCCCACCATACGAACATGCAAAGAATATAGAAAGTAAATTACATTTTGAGAAATAACACCATGTCCTGCTTTGGCCCCCTTATTTATGGAAAGACCCATTTGTATGTATGTACCGGTACATGTAGAAGGCTGTTTTAAAATAAGTGCTTTTGTTCAGTTTTGTTATCAACCCTATTAATCCTGCAATTCCAAAGTGTTAAAACTCTATGTAACCTGAATCCTGCAAAACCCTCAAATATTTATTACTGGTGACCACTGCCTGAATCCTGCAAAGTGGGTTTACCATTAAGCTATAAAGCAGCCAAGCATGGAACAAACCGCTGCTATTAAGTGCCCTATTACAACAAGGATCTGCACACATGACCATTGGTATGCAAACGTTTCCTATCCTTGACGTGTAGCTTCCCCAGAGCCCATTATTTTGTATAAATAAAGGGACAAATGTACCATTTGTCGGTTGTGTATTTTTATCGTTTGAAGCAGCAAAAGTGCTCAAAATATAAATAAAGGTTCTTGACAAACAACATGAGAAAATGTTTAGCTTTCTAAATGCTGCATATATTCTAAGAAAACAATACTTAAGATTTTGATTTCAATTCAAAATTTGCTGAGTGACAATTTGAGTTGCAACCACTACATGTTTCTCCAATCAAGGCTCGTTCTTATCCAGTGGATTGCAGCTATTCGCGTGTCACGCACTGGACAAACCAATAGTAGCGCCAACTCGTGCACTGCGCGTCATTAGGACACTTGTGTGCACCATTTGCGGACATTTTAGGAAAGTGCGTCTTTGAGACTCATATTTGGAAATGGAATTTTTTTATTTTCTTGAAAATGACAGCATGCCAGCAGAATAATTTCACAGGGAGTTTAGAATCATTGATTTTTTACAACAAGTAAGCTTTTTATAAACATTATTTTGTTTGGTTACTCTTTGGATAGCTGCTAAGGGTATTTACCCCTTTAAAACCCTAACTCTCCAGGGTACAGGTATTTTAGCTAGAAACCCTTTCAGGTCCCGCAACATGCATCATTTGTCAAAGTGACAACCCTGCCTAGCTCAGCAAGATCCACCAGGTCAAAATTCTCAAAGTCAAACTGCCTCAGAGTCTCTGGTCACCCAATGCAGCAGAATCCATCCCTGGCGGTGTTGACAGCTGAATGCATCAACAGGGTCTAGCAGGGTTAGGCAGGGTCTGGGAGAGTGAGGGTTAAAGATGCATATATAATTGTTCCTTTTCTTTTCTGTAGCGTGTGTACTACTTGTCTCTGGAGTATTACATTGGTCGTACACTGACAAACACCATGGTGAATCTTGGAATCCAGACCCAATGTGATGAAGCCTTGTACCAGGTAGGCTTATGGGAAGTACTGTACACTACAGGCACAATCGTTAACCAAAAGGAGCAAAATATTGTGTATGCTAAAGTTGTTGATACTTTATACAGTGTCGGGTCAGTTGGTTTAAAGGGATCGTCTACGTTTGGTAATTACTCCCAAAATTTATGGCAATGAAAACTTGGTAAGAAGTACATGTAGAGCAGCTTTGGATAGTATAATGCATTTTTAAAAACTTTTCACTTCGAAGTACTGCGGTTATGGAAAAAGATATCACTTTTTATCCCAAACAATTTGAATCTGAGAAGCGTTACTGCAGTGACGCTTTTCAGATTGTGTATTCAAATTCAGATTATTCTTCCTGCGTGGACAAAACCGCTCCAGATTTTCGGCAATATCTCAAAATCGCTACCACCTTTTGAAATGAAATTTGTTTAGGTTAGTTTTATGGGCTATGACTATATAGGATTGAAACAAATAGTGGGTTCCAATTACTAAACGTATACGATCCCTTTAATAGCTTTGAAGATTGTGGCATCACCACATGCACTTTTGATCTCTAGAATTTTTCTAGTGAAAGTGTATTGTTTTTAATAATGTCCCAGTACAGGAAAAATGAGACCTCTGCATACTAATTTGTGCACATACTGGTATGTCATTAATAATACAAATTTAGCATCATTGTGTGAGCATCAGACATTGTTGGGAATGCGTACAAATGTTCCTCTGAGATCTCCCCCCCCCCCCCCCCCCCTCCCTCCAGAGCTCATCACATTTATGCCTTGAAGTGTTTGCTTGTCTCCTTATTTGCAGCTTGGTTTGAACATTGAAGAGCTTGAAGAAATTGAGCTGGATGCTGGATTGGGTAATGGCGGTCTAGGTCGCCTTGCAGGTGAGTGCTTGAAAGAAAAGCATATTGTCAGGTTGGCATTAGGGGAATCGGGTTGGCAATAGATGAGTTGGGTTGGCATTATGTGAGTCGGGTTGGCATTATGGGAGTCGGGTATGCATTAGGGGACTCGGGTTGGCATTAGGGGAGTCAGGGGTCGGCATTAGCAGGCCTTCATTTTAATAAATCTGAGGAGAGCTGTGCATCGCTCTCCTTAAATCAAAAGGTGAATTAAGGAGAGTGATTTTAAAATAGCTCTCCTTAAATCAAAACAATGAATTAAGGAGAGTGATTTGCTCTCGCTAACAAAACGCAAGTTTAAAGGCCCTGGACACTATCTGTAGTTACTCAAAATGACAACCAAAGGTGTCTATACCTTTAATAAACACATACTCAAGAAAAGGAACACAACATTCACCAGTAGTTCAACTTTTGGTTAAGAGAATGATGGCGCTTTCCCATCCAGTGACATTTCTCTCTCTGTGACTTGTATGGCTTAATTAAGCGCGAATTAGTCTAGGCCCGTTATGTCCGAAATAAATGGAATGGGCGAACACGAAAGACTGGATGACCGTTGTTGGTATAAGATAAATCTGATGTGATTTTATTTGGGGGTGCGAGGAGAGAATTGTAATCGCAAATTCTTTTGTGTTAGCAATAGCAATGCTTTCGTGTCTTTACTGTTATGACACTCGCCAGTTGCAGGTAGGTAACGTTTATTTTTTTTAAATATTTATTTTTGCTCTTGTTTAAATTGTAAAGAGCGCTTTTTTTTGGCTCTCCTTAAAATTGTTAAGGAGCGCGAGCGCGATCACGCTCCTTTAAAATGAAGGCCTGCATTAGGGGAGTCGGCATTAGGGGAGTCGGCATTAGGGGAGTCGGCGGTCGGCATTAGGGGAGTCGGCGGTCGGCATTAGGGGAGTCGGGGCGGTCGGCATTAGGGGAGTCGGGGGGGTCGGCATTAGGGGAGTCGGCGGTCGGCATTAGGGGAGTCGGCGGTCGGCATTAGGGAAGTCGGGGGTCAGCATTAGGGGATTCGGGGGGTCGGCATTAGGGGAGTCGGCGGTCGGCATTAGGGGAGTCGGCGGTCGGCATTAGGGGAGTCGGGGGGTCGGCATTAGGGGAGTCGGGCGGTCGGCATTAGGGGAGTCGGGTGGTCGGCATTAGGGGAGTCGGCGGTCGGCATTAGGGGAGTCGGGGGTCGGCATTAGGGGAGTCGGGGGGTCGGCATTAGGGGAGTCGGGGGGGTCGGCATTAGGGGAGTCGGGGGTCGGCATTAGGGAAGTCGGGGGGGTCGGCATTAGGGGAGTCGGCGGTCGGCATTAGGCATTGGCGTGTCCAGGGGGGGGGCTTTGGGGGCTGAAGCCCCCCGCACGCGCGGATCCCCCCAAAAAAATGAAAGAGAAAAAAGAAGGAAAGGAGGAAAGAAAAAACGAAAGAAAAAACGAAAAAAAAATAATATGATTTGACTCAGCCCCCCGCAGGAAAAAATCCTGCACACGCCTCTGTAAGGGGAGTCGGCGGTCGGCATTAGGGGAGTCGGGGGGTCGGCATTAGGGGAGTCGGGGGGTCGGCATTAGGGGAGTCGGGGGTCGGCATTAGGGGAGTCGGGGGTCGGCATTAGGGGAGTCGGGGGGTCGGCATTAGGGGAGTCGGGGGGTCGGCATTAGGGGAGTCGGGGGGTCGGCATTAGGGGAGTCGGGGGGTCGGCATTAGGGGAGTCGGGGGGGGTCGGCATTAGGGGAGTCGGGGGGGGGTCGGCATTAGGGGAGTCAGGGGTCGGCATTAGGGGAGTCGGCATTAGTGGAGGCGGCATTAGTGGAGGCGGCATTAGTGGAGGCGGGAGTCGGCATTAGGGGGGTCGGGAGTCGGCATTAGGGGGGTCGGGAGTCGGCATTAGGGGGGTCGGGAGTCGGCATTAGGGGAGTCGGCATTAGGGGAGTCGGCATTAGGGAAGTCGGCATTAGGGGAGTCGGCATTAGGGGAGTCGGCATTAGGAGAGTCGGCATTAGGGGGGTCGGCATTAGGGGAGTCGGGAGTCGGCATTAGGGGGGTCGGGAGTCGGCATTAGGGGGGTCGGGAGTCGGCATTAGGGGGGTCGGGAGTCGGCATTAGGGGAGTCGGCATTAGGGGAGTCGGCATTAGGGGAGTCGGCATTAGGGAAGTCGGCATTAGGGGAGTCGGCATTAGGAGAGTCGGCATTAGGGGGGTCGGCATTAGGGGGGTCGGCATTAGGGGGGTCGGCATTAGGGGAGTCGGCATTAGGGGAGTCGGCATTAGGAGAGTCGGCATTAGGGGAGTCGGCATTAGGGGAGTCGGCATTAGGGGAGTCTGCATTAGGGGAGTCTGCATTAGGGGAGTCGGCATTAGGGGAGTCGGCATTAGGGGAGTCGGCATTAGGGGAGTCTGCATTAGGGGAGTCTGCATTAGGGGAGTCGGCATTAGGGGAGTCGGCATTAGGGGAGTCGGCATTAGGGGAGTCGGCATTAGGGGAGTCGGCATTAGGGGAGTCGGCATTAGGGGAGTCGGCATTAGGGGAGTCGGCATTAGGAGAGTCGGCATTAGGAGAGTCGGCATTAGGAGAGTCGGCATTAGGGGAGTCGGCATTAGGGGAGTCGGCATTAGGGGAGTCGGCATTAGGGAAGTCGGCATTAGGGAAGTCCGCGGTCGGCATTAGGGGAGTCACTGTCACTGCCAGTATCATGACTTGGCAATTACGGGTTTGTGTCTTCTGGCTAGCGTCCTTGTAATATTGACTAATTTGGGAAACCGCTAACAGTGCTGGATAGCTCAGTTGGTAGAGCACTGAATTCGCAATCCAGAGGTCGCTGGTTCAATCCCCTCTTTGGTAATAGTACCAATCAATTAACCTTTGACCATGTCATCCTATCGGCAGCTTGTTTTCTGGACTCCATGGCAACCCTGGGCCTGGCTGCTTATGGCTATGGTATCCGCTATGATTATGGCATCTTCAGTCAAAAGATCAAAGATGGAAAACAGGTAATCAATCATTAATCATTAATCCGGTACCTAGGCCTTTTTTGTTTTTTTGCTAGGAACTAACATGTACAATGTTCCTGAATCTTTCCAAAATCGTCTTGTTCCCTGACCCCATTGTCTTTCGGACTTCAAAATGGGGTCGGGTAAAGTCTACCATAGCAGTGAATCTTGCGTACATCAGCAGGCATTTCTCCTGATGTATGCAATTTATATATATATACATATGCATGACGTATATACCGGTAGGTCTAAATCTCGGCCTCGTGAATTCAACATCACAATGGTAATGTTTGAGCGCAACCAGCCTAAATGCAAAATGGTATAAACAAAAATAACAGTAAAATACAGTAAAATGTTAAATGTTCAATGACCGGCGTCCATGCACCAACTTGAAAAGCCATTCAAAAATAAATAATTGTGAAACGTGCACGCAGATGCTATCCAATCAATGGTTTGAAATTGGAGCTACCGGTAGTTTTCTGGTCCCAATTATTTTTAGGGGGCCGGGAAACAGTCTATCCAAATCCCTCACTAATTAGAAAACAAATTCATACTTGTTTGTTTCGTGAGATAGAATTTGCATCGGTAGATGTAAATTTATTATTAAATGTTAGCCGCTCACCTCACCTCACCGACGTGTGTAAAATGTATATTCATTGTTGCCTTGAGGGATTGTTTAGAAAAACGACTGACTCGGGTGGGACTCGAACCCAGGATCTCCTGCTTTCTAGTGCAGATGTCTTACCACTCGACCACTGGTTTTGAATCTGATTAGCAGCGGTTACCGCAACCATTTTAGCCCTTCATCAACTTGTACACTGTACACTCAGTGTTGTCCCAAAAGATTCTTTTGAAAAACACAAAATGTACATCCTCCTAAGCCTGCAAGCTTGCGGTTTTAAAACTATCCGTGTAACCGGTTTTGCGGTTAGGGTTAACGATTAATCGTGACCAACGTTAAAAAAAAAAATTAAAAAAAAAATGTTTGGGCTTGCATTGCATATTTTCTAATAATTAGCGCTGCTTCATCAAAGAATTTAGTGTGTGCGCGTAGTACGTGTTGATAATCGCAGTTCTGCAATTGCTAATTGTCTGTATTAAATTTTGTAGGCCGACTGGCTATATGTTAGAAAAGCTATCAGAAATGTCCATAACAAAATTAATCAATTGTACTATTTGTGGCCTGCTCCAACGAAACCCGGACAAAGTTGTCAATTGGTGGGGTTTCTTTTATTTGAAAAAAAAGTTAAAAAAATTAAAAAATTAATAAAGAAAATTAAAAAAATTAAAAAAATTAACCGAACAGGAAAAATGTAACCGTGTAACCGTTTGAACGGTCGGTTAACCGTGTAACTGTGTAACCGTTGCAGGCTTACTTATAATTGCCGTCTTTTTTCCCCTACCTACATGTAGACTGAGCTGCCAGATGATTGGCTTCGTTACGGCAACCCTTGGGAGAAGGCTCGACCTGAGTATATGATCCCTATCAACTTCTATGGTCACACGGAGAGCAGGGACGGCAAAGTCAAATGGGTGGACACTAATGTGAGTGGTTTTTTTTTTACGAGATAAAAAGGTTAAAGCTAGGGCTTGATTTCCATAAGATTGCATGCAATTTGGGACAAGATGTACATGTATGCCAGGAATGAAGGAGGCAACTCGTCATCAATAATTGCAGAAGTTACCCAAGAACCAGCCAGCAGTGTGGAGGATGCCGAGAGCCTTTCAGATTTGGAATCTGTCAGTGACAGCTCTGAAGACCAGGATTTCAAGTAAGGCTCACACATGAAGCAACTGCTGGTGACTGTGTGGGTCTTTCAAATCAATTAATCTCAGAAAGCAGTTCAACCATGACAGAGCACAGAAAACAGATGGCATTCAAACGTATTCAGAAGTACCTCTAACAAATAATACGGTACGAGGACTCCTTCTCATACGGGACTGTGGTACAGTTATGCGTAAGTCCCAATAGAAGGAAATTGTCATCTAAAAGATACAAGTGCATTGCTCAAATAATGTCCAGACGTGCAAGGAAAGGGTGGAATATTCGAATGAATCCAGACAGCCACTGGTGTAACGCGATGTACTGTGATCTAGATCAGCTGCAATTAAGGGATGGTAGAAACAAATTTATATTAAACCGAGATGATGCAGCAGGATTTCTCCTCGACACAACCTTTACACACAAACAGTACAAGTCTATATCTCTGACCAACCAGCCGGAACTCACCACCTACATGTATACAGGACTCACCACCCATACAGACTATGTCAACAAGTACAAGTCACTCCTTCAGACGTCGGTGAACCTGATAATGAAAACTGAAAATTCCTCGCAAAAAGTTCTTGGTATAGTGCCACAGTGTAGAAAAATACTGAATAAGGGATGATTTTGATATTTGTAATCTTTGTTATGTCTACTAAACATATTTGTAAAGAAATAGTAAGAAAGTAGTGGAATTAAAGTGTGTTTTTTATTAAAGGGAAAAACAATTGTCCTTTTTCCTTAAATCACATGTTCAAAACTCGAAAGATTAAGGCCTTTTCTTTATTTTACTTTGGCGACAGGTCGATAAATGCAACTTTTAAGCAGGCAACTTATTAATGGAATGTCCGATTGAACAGTGAGCAAACAGTATGCTTGCATGTTTGTGTGCCCCCCAAATATCAGGCTAACTCTTTCAGTGCCCGCACCTTTTTAGTGTTTAAAAAAAAAAGTTGTACATATGTACATGTACCAAATAGTAAAATACATTAGAGTGATGGCGCCCTATCATGATAACCAGAATAGTATGAGTCGCACATGTACGATTAATGGCACTTTCGGAGTACATCCAATAAATTGTTCATGTACGACCAGTTGGCACTGAAAAAGTTAATATATTTGATTTTAACAATAAAAACACTTTACCAATTTCTATTAGGTTGTGTTCGCCATGCCATATGACTCGCCAGTCCCCGGTTACCGTAACAACACTGTCAACACCATGCGACTCTGGTCTGCCAAGTCACCAAACAGCTTTGATCTCACCTTCTGTAAGTTACCTTCGTAAATGATTTTCAGAGATCTCGCAAAAAAAAAAAACACCTAAAAATTGCTGGTTTCTAAACCATTCGTGTGAACCGTGAGGTGTAGAACATTTTTTTAATTTTATAATTTGTGTACATGCTTGTACCAAACAATAGGCGATTAAACAGAAATTGTGTGTGGGGGAACAGACTTTGGGAAAAATCCCCCTCCTCCACTGTTATAATAATAATTCTCTTGTACTTTCTTCCTACAAGACATTAACAAAACAATTAAGAAGTACATGCAGGAAAACGAAGGAGGCTTAACAATGTACACCAGGAACTATTTGTAATGCAAATCGCTTGTCACAAGGCCAAAGGCCAGTCGAGGTTTGGGCTACAGAGGAAAGTGTGGGAGAACCAGCCCCTCAAACTAAAACAAGACAATCTGGGCCCCATTTCTTGGCACTGCTAACCACACTCTGCGTTTACAATCACCATTTTGTGCTAACCGCTCTAGCAGAAAATTTTTGTGGAAACCCTGTAAGTACAGAATTTTTAGTTACGGGATGTACGCATGCACAGAAGCCAAACTTCCTTGCTAACGTGTGTAATATACGCTTACCGTAAGCAGGGATTTTTCGCTAACGCCGGTAAGCAGTGCCAAGAAATTGGCCCCGATCTCTTGACAGTATGAGTAGAGTCAGGATGGTAACTAGTCCACTGCAAAGTATTCGTACTTGTACTCAGAAAAATGAACTTGACCACAATACTGCCTACATGTATTGACTGTGTTACACCGGTTGGGAAAGTGGATGTCACTTCCGCATGTATAGTCTCTTTGCTGCCCTGTTATCTATGCAAGTAATGAAATTGTCATTTATGTGAATTTGTTTTTGTTTTGCTGATGACAGTTAACGACGGTGATTACATCAAAGCTGTGCTGAACAGGAATGAAGCAGAGAATATCTCTCGAGTGTTGTATCCGAATGACAACGTAAGTACCTATTCCGGACAAGTTGCAGACATTGTGTCAGGTATACGTTGCAGAATTCTGAACAACATTCCTACAGTCTAACCACAGTCTTTCCACAAGCCTTTCCACAAGCATTTGCTAAAGAAACAAATGTCCCAGAACATGCCTGGGACAATCGCAGAGCTTCTTTTAAACAAAATAGGTAATAGGCGACTTGTCCAGACTCTTTCTGGATATGAATTGAAATGGGCCCGATTAGCAGCTGCGTATAAAGTTAGCTTAGATGTTTACATGAATAGAGCTTAACAACAATTCACATGAATCTTCTCAGCCCATTATTTCTCAGTGCAGTTGGTAGCTTTGTGAAATTGTCTCGAGTTTTGTCCAAAAGATTAACTCTACAGTTGGCTTGGGCGATTTCATGCCAGAATCAATAAGAATCGATTCCAAACTTGGAATCGGAATCATGATTCCACTTTTTTGAGGAATTGATTCTCTGATGTAGCCGATTCTGCAAATAAAGTGAGGTCTGATTTTGATCTTGTTTTCCTCATCGGAAAAAAAAAATGTCAAGTTATTGAACACTTTCTGTGACCAACCCAACAAAATGAGTCACAAGTCGCCAGAGCTATTTTTGAGTTATGCCTTTTAACAGTAAACAAAAATTGGAAGCTGTCGATGTTTTCGCCCAAATGACATCTTGATATATTAAGATGCCAACCTGAGTGATAGACCACCACAAAAACTTTATCTGGAAACTTATCCTGAAGGTCAAATTTGTACTTTGTTATGGTTATGTTCCCTGTCGAAACTTTACTGATCAATGACTGTTTGTATTAGTGAGCAATTACAACCTATAATTACTTTTTTTAGGTTTGGGTTGTTTTTTGTGGTTTTGTTTCTATGTCGATTCCAAGTGGAATTGCGATTCCTAGATGGAATCGGAATCGATTCCATACTCACTGGATTTGCCCTAGCCCACTTTCCAGTGATTCGTGTTTTGCTGTTTTAGGTTGTGGAGGGTAAAGAGCTACGCCTGAAGCAGGAGTACTTTATGGTGGCTGCCACGCTGCAAGACATCATCCGTCGCTTCAAGTCATCTCGCTTTGGCAGCAAGGACACAGTCAGGACTGCTTTTGACACCTTCCCTGACAAGGTACATGAGTGACACTAGGAACAAGATTTGGAAACCACTTTCAAAAAAATGGAGAGTGAAAGAGAAACTTTGTGCTTTGTGTTTGTACTTTTGTGCTAACTTGCATTTTTGGCCAGCTAGGGAAACATTACTAAATTATGAACAGTATTAAGGGAATAAATATGTGACCTGTCATCACAAAATGAGCATAAAGTCGCACGGAGTGATTTCCCAGTATGGTCAGTCAAAGTCATAATTTGAAGGGGTGGTCGATTTTGAGATTGTTTTTTTTTAAGACTAAATTCCCAACAATCAATTCCCAATTTTTCAGGACGATCAGATAAAAAAAAAAAAAAATTGAGACAATTTTGATTATGCCTTTTTTTGCGCGTTCCCCCATTTCTCGCAAGAAATGCCCGTTTTCTCATAATCTCTGTATTAAGACTCTAGACTAAAAAATTAAAATAAAAATAAATTGAGTATCAAACCTCCAAGTGTTGTATACCATTGGAAAGCTCTGTTTCCACAGAATTTAGAAATACCCATATCTCAATTTTTGATTTTGCCGACTTTACGCTCATTTTGTGTGGACAGGTCACATATATGGTTGGCCGGTTATAAACGTACACGAACCGGCTCATGTAGGCCTAGACGCGTCGCTTTAACAAGGTCCAGGCCCATGAGCCGGTTTGAAATGTATGTTTAATAACGGCCAACCACATCATTATTTCATTCATAGATACCTTTCTGTAAAATACTCGAAACAAAGTTGAAAAGCATAAGTTTTCAACGATTTTGTTGAAGAAATATACATTGTCATTTTTTGTGAAACATGTATATTGTGGTATGTTCCTAACCCACGTGATCAGTTCAGGAGGTAAACCAACTCCTAATATGGACATTGGTGAAAAGCAAGCTTTCAGTACACCGTAAATTAAGGACTCTAAAATACGGACTTCCCATTTCATGTGACATATGAAAAGTGTTTAATACCAGCCCCTGTGTTTTATCATTCGTTTAATACCGGCCACATGACAAACTCTCAACCAATAGGAATAGATAAACTGTCCATGTATTTATGAATAAACATTATTAATAACAGGCTCCCAATTTTTAAAAATAAAACGTTTTAGAAAAAATGTACATTTTTTATACCCAGCACAATTTAAGGCAGAACGGACCCCCCTCCCTATACACACTACAGACTATTGTTACCAACACATCTCCTTTATATGCTGTATTAAAACAATCTTATGTCAGATATAACATGGACAAACAAAAATGGACCCGTAATTTATGGACAGACCCATCTTTTCTCGCTACAATTTCCTGAGAGACTTAACATTTGTTTGCTTTTGGTAGGTCGCCCTGCAGCTGAACGACACTCACCCTGCACTAGCCGTACCAGAGCTGATGAGAATCTTGGTGGACATTGAGAACGTCCCCTGGGAGAAAGTAAGTGCAGTTGTCTGATCGTTCACTGGATTCTCGAAGTGGGAAACCCGCTTCCATTTATTCCAGTAATCAGCATTATCTGTTGTACGTTTGGCTGGGTAGCGTCCAATTCTGCAGAATTTTTAAAAATCTGGATGATGTGCGTGTTGCCATCAAATCAGTTGTTTAGGGTGTTTTTCCCCACCCCCTTCAAAAAGAAGAAGATATGCAACACTTTTCTCTGAGGGCTTTGCTCCTTTCAAAATAGTTTATCGTCTTAAGCTTCGGACCTTTGTTAGGGAGCGCTTCAAAAGTTAGAACACTTACATGTAGAACGTTCTCACAGGAACGGCGTGTTCTCAAACTGGAATGCTTCAGATGGCGTGACTTTGGGAACAGAAAGCATTCTGTTGAAATGGGAAAATATCTTGCAAGAACTGTCCAGCGGAACGGTCGTGAGCATGCGTTCTCCTGCGTGTTCCAACTAAACGTTCCTAGCATAACGCTATACAAAGGCCCAGTTTCCAATATTTACTAATAATTATTCCGTCAAAGGCGTACCTGGTAATCATTTATGAGGGGTAGGTTTTTCTAGTTTTTGAGGATTTATTGATATATTTTAGATGTAATTGCAAAATTTCTTTGGCGGTTTGGTTAATCAGTTTGCACCGGGATTATTTTAACATCGCTAAGCCGAGGCACAAGATTATTTTTAACGAAAGTCGATCCAGGAAGCACATCCACGCAATTTCCGGCCTTGCTTGCTGCTGTCAGACATTTCCGGCCTTGCTCGTGACGTGTTTATGCATCATCCGTTTTAAATCTGGGGAAAATTTTGCGTGTATATTGGTATATTGGCGAACTGGTTAAAACTGCCAACGTGTAGGGCTCTTGACCAGTAGATATTGGCTAAACTGTCGGGTATTAATGAATAATCATTTAATGACTGGCCATTCAACACATTTGCCAAGCCTGTCTAGTGTTTTTTTTTCTTTCTATTGTCTGATGGTGAAAATACCCGTTATAATGAGCAACTGGAAAATGTTATGTAGTCGCACGAAAGTCTGCATGTACACGTGGGCAAAGTTGTCTCAGAAATCTAAGACAACTCCTGTATCCAGTCAAAGAGAGCGTGTTTGCAATGATTCCCCATAATATGCTTCTGCCCGTTTGGCTCATCGCATCCACGTGCTGCACATGTGTAAAGTTTTCTAAGGGGCCTGGCTAACTCACAAACAGTTATACATGTAATTCAATTGTACAAATTTGAGTGATTGCCAGTAGAATGAATTGTTGTGTGGACTCTGTTCTGAATTACATCTAAATGGTGAGCAAGAGAGATGGAGTGAAAGACACTTGCATGTTTAATCAGCTGGTTTAACCAGTTCGCGCCGGTATTATTTTAACATCACCTAGCCGAGGCGCGGAATTATTTTAAACAAAACTCGATCCGAGGTGGGTTCAGGCCGATGGTACCGGGAAGCACACCCACGCTTTACCGGCCTTGCTCGCTGCTGACAGACATTTGCTTGTGACGTGTTTATGCTTCATTCGTTTTGAATCTAGGGCAAACTGTGCGTGTAGATACGTCCTCCGGCACGAACTGGTTAAAACTGCCAACGTGTAGGGCTCTTGACCAGTAGGTATGGCTAAACTGTCGGGTATTAAATGAATAATCATTTAATGACTGGCCATTCAGACAAGCTCAGGGAAAGCTCAGGTGCAACCAGCTGGAGTTTGGTTTCAGGCAGGTGATCTTTCTGTTGATTTTCGTGATTGATTTATACACTCTGGAGTCAGTACTCAGTCAATTTTTCAAAGTACATGTACATGTAGTCATGAGGAGAACCTTCCATCAAAACTCCTTTATCCCTTTTCTGCTTCTTGTCTGCAGTCTCCATTAGATAAGACAATAAACTACTGTAACTTAAACCAAGAGCTAAACCACAGATAGACACCACTATGGGTAGTCACTGCTCTGCATGCCTGAACGTCAGTGGCCACATGATGATTGCTTTTATAGTTAAAAACAGTTGGACAGTGTGGCTGTAGTTTTAAAGTCAAGTAGCTTCCAAGTCAAGTAGCTGAACGCAAAGGGGTGCCCCAAAAGGTGTATAGACCCTTATCCCTCCTATGGTTGTACCTTTCCAAACCTTTCAAAATCTGCTTACTGGACAAAATGGCTGTAAATAAGTATGAACCGTTCAAAACGCTTCGGAATTTGTTGCTACTGCACTACTACACCGTTCAAATCGATTCCATACTCACTGGATTTGCCCTAGCCCACTTTCCAGTGATTCGTGTTTTGCTGTTTCAGGTTGTGGAGGGTAAAGAGCTACGCCTGGAGCTACACCTTTCAAAACCTTTTGAATTTTTTTTTTTCTCACACCAGTTTGTTCAGAAAGTTGTTTTACCTTTCAAAATCTTTCATAGGTTTCTTTTGTCAGACAGTTTTCTCGCCTTTCAAAACATTTCTGTCCAAGAAACTTGAAAGGTATTTTCTTTCTTACACCAGTTTGTTCAGAGAGTTGTTTTACCTTTCAAAATCTTTCATAGGTTTCTTTTGTCAGACAGTTTTCTCACCTTTCAAAACCTTTCAGTCCAGGAAACTTAAAAGGTTTTGAAAGGTCAGACAATTCTATGGCAACTTCCCTATATATAGGAGGGTTAAAGGTTAGAGGTGTATCTAGGTTCACAGCATGTGTTCCTTGGTATGTCAAAGTCAAATCTCTCTCAGAATAATTTGGTGTGGTTTGACTTTTCCGGAAACGGTAATCATACCGATGTTTGTTTGCAGGCTTGGGAGATAACCATCAAGTCCTGCGCATACACCAATCACACCATCCTCCCTGAAGCTCTGGAACGCTGGCCGGTGCCAATGCTGGAACTGATCCTACCGAGACATCTGCAGATCATCTATGAGATCAACGCTCGCCATATGGACGTAAGAATGACATGCCTCAGTCTAGTTTGATCTCAGCAAAATGTCACGCCTATGCATACATGTATAAGGCCGGTTCATCTTCGGCAGGAACGCGTGACATCGGGGCACATTTTTGCACTGCGAACTCACAATCATTTCCATTTCAAAATGAACAAAGAAATTGCCACGGCGGGACTCGAAACCTCCGGAATATCGGATCGGCGCTCTACCAACTGAGCTATCTTGCCCTATGTTGTTATCTCTCAGATTGTCAGTATCTTTGTTCAGGGGCGCTAGCCAGAAGTTGGTAGAGTGCCGGTCCAATATCCTGGAGGTCGCAGGTTCGAGTCCCGCCTTGCCAATTTCTTTGTTCACTTTTTTGTTTTCACTAAAAGTATGCAAATTTACCTAGTCAGTTTTCTTGTGGTTTATTTGTGTATATTTCAATTTCAGCGAATTTTCGCAGCGAATGTTTTGTTACATCAAATTTGATTCGCTTTAACATTTGTGTGAAGTATGAACCGGCCTGAACTTAGAGTCTGTTTTTTTAATACACAAGATCACACAGCGGTGTGTGAAAACAAAAGGAACCACTCTCGCGCATCAAATCAGAATACATGAGTCTGCTTCCAATTTTGTAGGCAGATGGCCTATTTGTGAGATAATAACTTAGTTTCCATGAAAAGTAAACCAATCGTAGTATTTTTAATCAAAAAAATACATTCTAAAAAAAATATTAAAAAAATATTGTTACAATTTCATTTCATGCTTTAAATTTTCACAAATTAATAATGTTTTACATTTTTTTAAAATAAATTGGTTGGTTACATTTTGGATAGCTGCAAAAGGTATATTTTCCCCTTAATCTGCTTTAAGCTGAGAAGATATTCGGTTCAAAATACTCTCAATCGAATAGGATATTTACTTTGATCATGATGTTTCTACACTCAGGCTAATTTCTTGTTTTTCCAAAGAGGATTGCTTTGGATTATTTTTCTTGATTGAGAAAAATTGAAACTGAATGCATCAGTCAACTTGATTCAAGATGGCCGCCGTGACATGTCTGATAGTGATAGTGATACTGATAATGAGTAATATGTACCCATCGCTGCTTCACATCACAGTGTCAGTCTTACAAGGCATAATGTTCTACAACAAATTCACTTCAAACTCTTACTCGGTGCGTAAAGGAATGTCGGAAAGCTACAAATCGACCCGACGACGAACACTAAACAGAAAAATCTTTGGTCATATCTAAAGTCTAAGAGAATTGACAGTGTGGGAGTAGATCCACTTTGTTCTGGTGGCCTGTATTCATACGCACTGTCAATTATTGACGTAGAGGTAGAAGTAAGGGGGTCTTCAAAAAAATTAGCCCTTTGTTTCAATGCTTTTGTTATCAATGCCACAGATGGTGAGTGAGAGATACCCAGGTGACTTGGATCGGATGCGACGCATGTCCATAGTGGAGGAAGAGCATGGTAAACGTATCAACATGGCCCACTTGTGCCTGGTGGGGACTCACGTCGTCAACGGTGTGGCTGCCATTCACTCCAACCTGCTCAAGACGCACGTGTGAGTTCTGAATCAGCCATAATCTGTAACCAATTGGATTTTAATTGAAGCTGGAATTTAAGGCTAATCTTGACATTTAGACTCGTCTTTAAGCAGTTCGCGCCAGATTTTTTGGGCATTGACCGGGCCCAGTTTTTATCGACCCTTGATCCGAGACAATAAAATTTCGGAACAATTACAGGATATCTAGCGCAATCCTTTTGCTGGATAAGTAACGAGTACCTTTAAAAAACAAAAAGTCATCAGTGCAAGATTGAATCTGATCTCTAGAATAGGCACTTGTGATGTAAAACATTTCTGGTAATATTAAATATTCAATATTTCTCGTAAAGGAAACTTGATTGTTCTTTAAGTATTGAAATGCTTGATAAAATACGACCTTAATTTGTTGTATATTATTTGGTCGCAGTTTCAAGGACTTTTACGAGATGTTTCCGGAGAGATTTCAGAATAAAACCAACGGCATCACACCACGTCGATGGATGCTACTGTGCAACCTGGGGCTCTCAGAGGTCATCGAAGATGTAAGATTGTTTGTTTGTTGGAGATAGAGGTCCCTGCCACAGTGTGATGTGAACTTTTAAAACTTTCTGAAACTTCTGAAACTTTTCAATGTGTTTTGCTCCTAATTGTATTTCCGCCGCATGCTCACATTTCAGTTCGTGAAAACATGCCAGTGCCCAGAGTGCCCTCCCACATCCGTGTGTCAGTCCTTGAAACCTCAATTATAAATCACGCGGTTTTAGTTCGTGAAAACTGATAATATACAAGTGACCTAATTGTAAGTCGGCATAATAGTTAGTTTGTTACTCGTGTGTTTATCCTCAGAGGATTGGTGATGGATGGACTACCAATCTTAGTCTTTTACGAGAGTTGGAGACTCTTGTGGATGATAGAGCCCTCATTATGGCTGTCCAGAAAACCAAACAGGTAAGGTGGTCTGGCAAAACGAGACGGAACTGGGCCCAGGGGATAGCGGATTAACAAGATCTTCTTCAGACACAAAATGGGTGTGTACATGAAACAAACTTATAAAGGAAAACATACAAGCATGATGTACAACATGGTTGGGAGAAGAAACACACAAGAGAAATAACAGAGTAGAGTGGAACAACCAACAAAAGGAGGATTAGGCAAAGGAATGAAATAGGTCAGAGTATTAAAGTAGGACTAAATACAGACCAAGGGGTAAAAGTGAGTAAGACACACTTGTCAATTAAACTCACAAGCGCTGGTAACTTCTCTCTGGTAGGAAAACAAGATGAAACTGGCCAGCTATCTGGAGAAGCACGACAACATTGTCCTGAACACTGACTCCATGTTTGATGTGCACGTCAAGAGAATACACGAGTACAAACGCCAACTGCTGAATGCACTGCACATCATCACCATGTACAACAGTAAGACTTGAACTCAGTCATTCATCAACATTTTTACTGAAGCTTTTCTGATTGCCTGAACCCTCCCAGATCAGCAGACGATTACACAAATACGCTAGTCCCCTTGCTCCACAATTGCTTTGCAACATTTCAGTTGTGACTCGTGCAGTCAATTTTGACGTTACTTGAGCAATCAATTTGGGTGGCATGAGTTGTGGCATAGCAATTGAAAATGATCCATTTTACCAGCAAATCGTTATCGTTGATTGCCTGTCATTGCTCAACTTCCAAGCCTGACAAAGGACACAGCTTTATGTTTGAAGTGAACTAATTTACTTCTGAATTTTTTTTTTAGAGTTGCTGCATGATTCCGCAGAAAGCAGGACAAAATGATTTTCAAAATGACGACTGTGATTAGACTGTTTCGTGAAAGAACACAATTATATGTCACCCGCTTCATCGAAATCAGAAATAAGTCTCGAAACGACTTTTTGAGATATGCACATGGTGAGAAAGAGAATTTCATAAGCTTTCTAATGATACCCATCACAAGTGTGTATCTTCTTAGGTTAACGAGTTATGGTCTGATGAAGATGACAGGTGTATATTTATTTGCCGAATCTACATTCCGAGAAAAACTGCTTCGAAATAAACAAAATTGACCAAAATCATACGGAGAGCGCACACAAATCATCTTCATTTTCATCTTTATTGATCGTTTTGACATACAAGACATTTTTGACAATAATCTGTGATAACTACACTTCCTAAAAATACAATGTTCAGAAAAACGACATGGTCACGATTTTCACCCATGCGTTCACTTCAACGGTCGATTGCGTAAAACGGCCCCAGCGACTTATTCCTGATTACGATGGAGCGGGTCACATATACAAACAGCCACCAAAACGCTGTTAACCAGTTCACGCCGTGCATTTGTTGATAAAAGCATGATTTTTTTTTTAGGGTATCTATATACCATAACTTTTTTTTTCAGATGTGGAGCCATCTTGGATTTGACCTCTGACGACCTCTAGAGGTCAATGACCTTGAAAAACTATAATTTGCATTGTTGGCACTATGCGTCATCATAATATCACTGTAACTTTCTTAATTACATACTTTTAAGTCAGTTTATATGTCATTTGACCTTAATACACTATTTATGATATTAAAGTGTTGGACTTCTGCTGACCTCGCAAGGTCAATGACCTTGCTTGGTGCTAAATATGTTCTTTAAGCTGGAGAAGTATCATGAAAGCAACAAATACAACAAGTTGTTATCGAAATTAACTATATTATGTCAGATTATTGTGCATGTCACTAAGATCATCAATAGCAGTGATTTGGTTTGGATAGTCTCGTTGTTTAGTCCGTGCAGTCCCCATCACAGCCACAGAGGGCGGTGCACTTCAGGTTGGCTTTCTTGCATTTGCAATTGCCAACACAGCCCTTCTTGCAGCCACAGTGAATCAGTTCGTAGCAAGACTGTGATGCCTCTGGCAGAGTGGTCCACAATGGTTGCCACCCTGTCACGGTGTCCTTCTTCCAGCCCCAGTCTGCCGGGCTTGGAAGCTTGGGGTCGGCAGTCAGGGCCTGGTTCCAGCAGTTGGCTTGGTAACTAGCCCGTTTGACATGCTGCTGGAGTGCTGCCTTCGTGGGTGGTAGGTTCTCCAGTGTTCTGGACTTCCGTGTGAACAGTTGTTTTCTGGCATTATTGACCTTTGTGATGTCACTTGTGCGGTCATAGAGTAATACCACAAACCGTTCCAGGACGGACATGATTGGGTCACTGATGTCGCCTTGCAGGAGCAGGAGGTCTTCAAATGCGTTAGTAGCTTCTGGGTACGACTGCCATGTGGTCCAGGCTGTCTTCTTGCCTCTCCCCCCGAACGACGAAACGGTGTCGCACCCTGTGAATGCATGGAAGACATGAAGAGTGGCACACATCTTTGGATTAATGGAAGCAGCCAGTTCATGGACAGGTATATACCGGAAATATGATCCCGTGCCAAAAGCCACCCACAGCTCATCAGGCTTGATCTGGTCGAAGTGAGCGATAGCCAGCACAACGACGTCGGTATCGACTGTGCGCACACATACTTTCCTGCATCCTTCCTGAACAGCATCAGCCACATGTAAGAGGAGGCGGGTGTCAGCTTCTTCATGGGAGCAGGGGACCAGGTTGCTCACATCGGCATCAGCTAAGGAGCACAAGACATTCCCTTCATCAGTTGCGTAGATGACTTTGCCTTCCTCGGTTGAGAAGCTCGTCACTTGTTGAGACAGGAACCGAAATAGTTCGGTTTTGTTCTCGTCCACACGCAGGAAGTCTTTCTAGTTTTTGGGGATGACTGTGGTGGGAAGTAGCCTACTCGTCTTCGGACGCCTTTGCCTCTCTTCTCCCTGGTTGTGCTTTTCAAGCTCTCTGACTTGTATACATCCCACATGACGTCCACTCGATCAGCTGTATCCAGCTGAGAAGATATGTATGGTGTAAACACCGTGTCTGCATAGTCTTGGAATGTCTTTGCTGTCCCGGGATTGAGCATCTGGACCATGGCAGCACCATCAAAGAATTTAGCATTGACAACAGGGGCGTTTGTTGGCTGTGTTTTCTCTTTTTCAAGGCAACGGGGGAGGTCTGCCTTTGTACCAAGCCTCAGCTTGCCTCCCAGTGACAGCGACGGTGGGGCAGCCTGATTTTCATGTGTGAAGAACTGGTCAAGATTTCCATCTCTTGTCTAGCAGGATACGTACAAACGTGAGAAGAGATTGCAGTCGTTTTTCAGTGATGCAACTTGCACCTTGTGCTTTGACTTGGGCTTCACAGATGGGCGACTGAACAGTGGTAGCTTGTTCTTAGGCAGTAGTTCTGTGATGGGTTTTGCAGGCTGAACAAGTCTTTCCTCAACAAACCTGTGGTACTGTTCTTCACCGAGCACTTCCACTTTCCTCACCATTTCCCCAACAGTGGCGTCCATGATATCCCTGGTGTCCAAGACCAAGAGATCTTGGGTTTCCTCAGGAAATGGGCTGCCCATCTCTTCAACCATTGCGGTTAGCGATCGGGCATCTTTCATGAATGCTGCTTGCACCCCTGGATGCTGTTCATGGTGACGGTGTTCCCAGTCATGGCTGCGTGACCTCAAGGCATCATCCTCAAATTCTGTGATCATTCTTGCCACGTCTGGACCAGCCACCATCCAACGCCTCAGAGCTGGCGGATTGTCGGTCAGACCTACCGCTCCTCCAGATCCTTTGATGGTAGCATTGTTCTGCTCATGACACTGGTCGATAGCCATAGCAGAGAATTTGTTCTCGGTTTTGTGCACCACAAAGTTTCCAGCACGGAATTCCTTCAGGACATTGGGGTGTTTCTGAGAGAGCAACACCATGTCGCGAATGTGTACAGGAAACCACCTACTGTAGTGCATGTGATCGAGAGCAAACATCCACGGGACGACCTTCGTGAGTGACTCCACGTAGAGTTGAAAGTCGCCTTCGCGAAGGGCTCGGACATACAGCAGCATGAGGATCTCCAGTGAGAGCGTTTTGAGCCAGAAGTCGAACTGGACACTCTGTTGTGCTCGCACGGCGCACCACTGCTCCATGGACATGACATCTGTCTCTGCTGCAGCTGCTTCAGTTGTGTATTCAGCATGCGTTGTGCAGTAGTGTGTGGAGACTTGCAGCAGTGACCTGGCGAGCGTGGCGGGTCTTGGTCACATGGCTTGCTTTGATGAATGAATCTGTCGTACCAGTGCTGGCAATGTTGGCTTGCACTAGTGCACTTGTCCACCCGCTGTCATCTAGCCAGTCTCCCAGAACCTGCAAATATAAAATGAGTGTCGACTATATTTGTTTCCACTGTCCAGTATTACAAGGTGCTTAATAATAATTGATTTGGTATGGGATAATATAATTAGTTATACCTTCAATATGGCCATTTCGATATGTATCCCGCCAAACATCACCACAAAGTGATCCTCTCCGAGGGTAGCTGGCGAGGTCCACTGTATCTGCTTGGCCAGGGCGTAGAGTGGTTGGTCGGCGGTAATCACAGGAATCTGACCAGGGTTGAGGTGCTGCACTGCCTATTGGACAATGGTCATGGAGTGCCTGATCATCGCCACTGAGTGTGCGTTGTCCAAGAACAACGGTAGCAAGACGTTGATTGCAGCAGGTTGGATCACTGTTTCCTGGATGTCGGCAAGGTAGGCGGACCAGGATACCCAGTCTGTGCTGCCTAACTCTTGTTTCTGGAGAGTTGCCACTACCGTGTTGAACCGTGTTGAACAACGGTAGCAAGGCGTTGATTGCAGCAGGTTGGATCACTGTTTACTGGATGTCGGCATGGTAGGCGGACCAGGATACCCAGTCTGTGCTGCCTAACTCTTGTTTCTGGAGAGTTGCCACTACCGTGTTGAGCCACTCAGACTCTGTACTTGCAGCCTCTGTAACAGTGTGCAGGTCTGGAGGTTTGACAGGACCTTGGACAGCAGGGACGGTGAACTGCTTCGTCTTCAATGTTGCTGGCGGCACACTTGTGTACTTTGTTGGCAGAGGAGCCACCGACCTAGTAGATGATGATGTGTGGTTGATGACCAATACACCACGGTCAAGTCCTGCAAACTAGTGAGACGGATGCTGCATTAGGGAGATGCCTGTCCCATGAAAGGAATCCTTCGCTGTAGCAGCACTGGGGTTGTAGTCGATGTTGTCAACTGCTGCTGTTGTGAAAAGTCCTTGGCGCATCTTCGGGGGACAGACAACATCATCCACAGCAAAGTAATAGACTGGTGCGCCTTGCAACATGAACTAATGATTGTGGAAATTGAGTCAGGGAGCTACACAGGGAAGCCCCCAAAAACAGTAACTCGGGGGAACCACTTTGCAAGATTAAAAATGAGAAGGATAGATATAAAAAACAAAGTTACATTCCACTCCTCTACACAAGCATTATAATTATACCATTTACCAACAATTATGTTCAAAGATAAGGTCATTGACCTCTCAAATTTCAAAGTATCACCGTAACAAATAAAATGTGAAGTCTTTAGGACCTAACTAGGTCAGACAAATACAGAAATCTATATAAAACGTATATTAGTCGGGCAGTTACGAAGACATATTAATAACACATCGTGCACAAAATGGCAAATTAAGGTTGTTCGAGGTCATTGACCTCTAGCGGTCATCAGAGGTCAAATCCAAGATGGCTCCACATCTAAAAATAAACTTTATGGTATGTAGATACCCTTAAAAAAAAAATCATGCTTTTATCAAAAAGTGCACACTACCTTATATATATGGGCTTATCTGCTGTACTAGGAGGACTTATATACACGCAAAGTTTTTCTCAAATGCTTTCCTCATAATTGTTGTCTTTCTCCCTCTCCAGGGATCAAGAAGAACCCTAGCGGGTCCTTTGTTCCTCGGACCGTTATGATCGGAGGCAAGGCTGCCCCTGGCTACTTTGCCGCTAAGCAGATTATCTACCTGATCAATTGCATCGGTCAGGTCATCAACAACGACCCTATCATAGGGGACCGGCTCAAAGTGGTCTTCTTGGAAAACTACAGGGTCTCTCTCGCAGAGAAAGGTAAAGATTAGGGGTCAATTTCATAAAGCTAATGAGCACCAAAAATTTGCTCAGCACAAAACAATCTTGCTCGGTAAAAGTAGGTTACCAGCCATAACTCCATGTGCTTTTCAGGCTAAGCAAAAAACAGCTGTTAAGTTTTATAGGAATACAAATTTGTCTTCTGTTAAAAGTACTTGTGCAAAAGTTGTACGCTGTACAAATTGATGGTATAATTTACGTGTACTTCTGCGTTGCCAAAGGCACGTTTACATGTACCTGTCTGCTGTAAGCGGCGCCCAATTTGGCCCAATTTGATTACTCTTTGTGTTTTACTGATCACCGTACAAATTTCCTCCTCCTCTCTATTGTATTTAGCATACTGACATCGTACGTACATGTACATACACAATGTCAGTCAGTTCAATACAATGTGTACACGTATTATATGTGCGCCGTGCAATCAAGGGCATAAAAGATCAACTTTTGTGTACTCCACAAAACGGTACTCGACAAAAGAACCTAAACAATTCATCAGAGCCCACAATCTTTTCTCATTAAATATTTGTTGCATTAAAGATGGACCTTTGGGGAATTTTGATATTTATATAAATGTATCTAAATACTGCAGAACAAGAGCTTTCTAATGGTATAGAACATTAATGTGTACATGTACCGTATATAGACAACAAACTTACTTAAAGTGGTAAAACAGATTCTCGAAAAAATGGCATTAAAAAAAACTCAACAGTGAATGTTCATGAATGGCGACATAACAAAAATGGGATGAAATACCACTGGTACATGTAGGTTTCAAAGATGTTTGACAGAAGAACAAAATGGGAGAAAGGTAAAACAAGACAAAAAACAAATCGACAACCGCTTCATATTTTGGCTTTCGTCCTCTGTTCTGCAAAATAGCAATTTCCGACTTTCAGCTCATTTCGTGTTAACAGGTCAATTTGTTTATTTCTATTGCATCTTCAAGTGATCCCAGCATCAGACCTATCTGAGCAGATCTCACTGGCAGGAACTGAAGCTTCTGGCACTGGCAACATGAAGTTTATGGTGAGAAAAAAACAAACGGTACAATCTCCTCACTGTCCATGGAAAGGCAATCTTTTGAAATGGAAGGTCTAATGTGATCTAGGGGTCATTTGAGGGGGTCATTTGAGGTCGTCATTTAAAAAGAAAACAAAACATAGAGGGATCGACCGTGGGAAAAGGCGACACTCGTGGTCCACGAATCACTAATTGTAATTGACATGCTTCAATCTGTGCTTTGAATTCTGCAGCTGAACGGAGCCCTGACCATTGGCACGCTAGACGGTGCCAACGTTGAGATGATGGAGGAGGTAGGAGCTGAGAACATCTTCATCTTTGGCATGACGGTGCCTGAGGTGGAGGAGCTCAGAAAGAAAGGGTGAGGCAAAGGAGAGAGAAGAAATAATGTGGTGTGGTACTTACCGGTATATAGTGCTTTTTGTCTCGGCCGACAAAGTTCAGAAAGAGACTATGCAATCACTATTTCTATATGTAGTATGTACATGTATTTATGTGTAATTTTGGTTAAAGTTACCAAAAATTGGTCTTGTGTGCAATCAAACTTGGGTCATACATGAAATATGGTGACCTTTATATGATGGTCGTGTCAAAGGTCGTTTTAGTTCAAGTTGTAAAAAAAGCTAGAATTGTAAAATTGGTCTCGGAAAAATTGAAGTCCAATTGCAATCAATCTTGGGTCATAGATGCAATATGAATACTTGCACATGATGGTGATGTAAAAGGTCACATACGGAGGTCAAAGGTCATTGAAGTAAAGTTGTAAAATAGGGTAATCGCAAAAGTGGGCGAGACACGTGGTTCAAGAACCATCCTTGTATATCCAAGGTCTCAAAGCGCTTCACAGAAAACCCACCTATCCACAGTCGGATGCACTCTGTACACGATGGGTCAAAAAGAGAGTGACTGAATTAGACCACAATATTTAAAATATATGTGGCTTGCTTCATTTCACAAACTATGACGATAAGATGTTCCTACTTTTCATACTTGTTATTTTCTTTTATGTTGCTTTTACTACTTGTCCCACAACTCCGAAAAGTGAATTCTCATTGATTATTTTTCATATATTGTAAATCACTCAGGGAAGGGTCGTGTACTAAGCATTGGTACGGTGAACGCACATTTGAATTGCGACCACAATCTGCATTCTCATCCAGTCGAATGCATCTGTCTCTCACTGGACAGACCAATAGTATCATCCACGCGTGTGCCGTGCTCAGTCTAGGACCTTTTTAGTGCCGGGTAAATTATCAGATTGCGAAGCGTTGCGAGTGCAGCAAGCGGAGCTCTCGCGCCTCACGGCCGGGGGTCCAGTTAATTTTTGCATGTTTCTGTGAAAGTCTAGCCAAGTTAATAAAATTAATTACTACATGAACATGATTAATGTAACTTTGTATCTCTCTTTTTTTGTGCCCATAATTTGATTAAAAATAAATAAAAAATAAATAAAAAATAAATTGTGCCTGGCGGCACAGCCAATTTGAACCCAAGTGCCGGGCGGTACCGCCCGGCGCCGCCCACCGTGGCTAGAACTGGCCGTGCTTGCACGCACTATATCTAAAAGTGCATCTTTGGAAAATAATTTTTTTTATTTTTTTATTCTTTAATTAACCGTCCTATATATAGAGCAGTTGCCATAGAATTGTCAGACCTTTCCAAATCTTTCAAGTTTCCTGGACTGAGGGGTTTTGAAAGGTGAGAAAACTGTCTGACAAAAGGAACCTATGAAAGATTTTGAAAGGTAAAACAACTCTCTGAACACACTGGTGTGAGAAAAAAAATATACCTTTCAAAAGGTATTGAAAGGTGTAGTAGTGCAGTAGCAACAAATTCTGGAGCGTTTTGAAAGGTTCATACTTATAGCCATTTTGCCCAGTAAGCAGATTTTAAAAGGTTTTAAAAGGTAAAATCACAGGGTAAGCTTTTCAACTGTATTTTGGTTGTTGAATACTTCAAAAAGTATATTCCATCTTTACCTGTAGATACAACGCCAATCAGTACTATGAAAGGAACACGGAGCTGAAGCAGGCCATTGACCAGATCAGTGGAGGGTTCTTCTCACCTCATGAACCTGGTGCTTTCAAGGACATCGCTGATAACTTACGCTATCATGACACGTAAGAAAAATAGGCAAAATCATTGGACTTTGTTGGAGAAAGAATGTTTTGCGTAATAGATTTGGCAATTTTTTAACACCAAGATAATGAGCCATTTGCGAGTTAAATTTGAATAACGTCTGGTACACTGACTTGCTAATAACGCTTGGCACTTTTTAACGCTTGGCACTTTTTAACTTTGAATTCTCCAGACCAAAGAGACTTTTACTATATCATATAATTTTATGCTCAGCATTTTATGATCAGTTATGCTCACTACCAATACTTGGTTTACAATAGATGAGAATAGCACAAAGACACCAGATCATTCACGAGCTGGGGGTTGCTAGTGTAAGGCTTGCCCCGAATCACGTGATATATTAACAGTAAGAACTGGAGAACTCAAAGTTTAATGTGCCGAGCATTTAGAGCAATGGTCACCCCTCCACTGAACAAATGCAAGATTTAACAGTGATTGTGCATGGTGGCAATTGGATGATTTTGCAGGATCGAGGACTAGGGGTTAGGGCTGAATCACAATACTTATACTAGTGTTAGTGACCTGCAAATAATGCGAGGAGACCAAGAAGTCGCCAAGAAAGAATTAACTAGGAAAGTTAGGGCTGGATAGCTCAGCTTGTTAAACACTAGGACGGTAATGTAGTGCTTGGCGTATTAGACGCCAAGGGGTCGGAGACACACAGGGAGAATAACAGACACAAGTAGTGTTGGCTTTGATGCGGGTTTCAGACTGACGCCTCGTGGTCAGCCCACTTGGGCCGGCCACTCACGCCGTCAAGCCTGAATGACTTTATTCAAATTACTGCACCTTGTGCATTCACCACAGTAATCTGGAGGTCGCTTAACCCTAACTTTCTACCCCATTTTTCTTACAAATATAACCTGAATCCTGCAAAATCTTTCAATTCGAAATGAAGTCGCTGGTTCAAGCTCTGCTTCAGTCATCTAAAAATATAGTAGAGTTTTAGATTTTAAGCTTTACAAACATTTGTGACTTATTCAAAATAGTTGTGAAATACTGTGACCAACTTGCAGGTACATGCTACTTGCTGACTATGAAGATTACATCGCCGCTCAGGACAAGGTCAATAAACTTTTCCTGGTAAGTACAGATTTGTGTGTATTCTTTTTCACCGTTCTGCACATTTAAAGGTAGGTTACACCATTGGTAATTGCATATATGTGACCCACTCTGCAAAAATGAGTCTGATGTGTTAAAAATGTGGGTTTTTTTCATTTTTTTTCTCAATCGCCGTATGTCGATCGTGATTTTTTTAAATTATACAATTTGATTTTATTGTAACAATTACAGGATATCTAGTGCAATCATTATTTCAAATAAGTAAGATATTGCTTAAAAATTAGGTAGTAAAATGTTTTGATATCTGCAAATGGTGTATCCTACCTTTCTTTAAGTGCTTATCTGTTGTGAGAAGGGTCATTAGATTTAGGCACACTCTGTCGCACTGTGAGTTCACTGCTTACACCCTACTAGCAAGTACTAGCCAGGACGTGCATGTTGTACTAGTACATGTATGTAAACGTTAGCAGTCCACACAGCACCCTGCACATCAGAGCCCATCGTGAGTTCCTATTATATGACCCACTTTGCAAAAATGAGTCTGTGATAAAAAATAATTGTTTAAGTTTTACAGTTGGTCAGAAAGAGCAGGAAATAAGCTTTCATTTGAAATATGGCTCAATGTTGTAGTATAATGCATTAGTCTTTTACAATTTTTTTTAATTTGCTTTTTCTCAGTTATATAAACCATTCATATGCCAAAGTAAGACAATTACAAAAACCTTTATTAAATCTACTTTAATGATCAAAACAATAGTTATAAAACAATCGATCATATCTGAAAAAATAGGCGTCGAAGAAACCAAAATGCCTTCAAACAAACAAAAACATTTCTTGAAAGAAAAAACATATCTAAGACAATAAACAGCCCTTTACGTGAAAATGAATGAATTTTGCGACATTGAACTCATTTTTGCAGAGTGGATCACATATTTGTATGTCCTTCGTGTAACCAAAGAATTACCATTATTCATAAAACACCCGAGACAGTTTATCCTGTTTTTATTGGTCGAGAGCCCGTCACGTGGCTGGTTTTAAACATTGATAAAACACTGCTGCATTCTGCACCACCATTTTTGCGCAGTACGTGCCATATGCAACAATCTCCATATAAGGAGATATTAAGTAATACATGCGAGGCACATACCATATACATGGCTAACGAGGTGCTTCACAAAACACAAAGTAAAATTTAATAGACAATATTGTTGGAAATTGTGATTTTTGACTATTCGATTCAATTTGGGAGACACAAAACAGGAGAATAAATTTGATGAACTTCTGTTAAAGTCCGCAAAGTATTAAACGCAACAGTCTGCAAACTTCCACAGCTAAATGCAATAGGTCCACAATTTCCGCAAATATCCGCAAGGGGTGTCAACCGCGATTTACTACGGATCGTTGCAAAAAATTCGAACATTTGATGCCCACTATGCAAATCGAGGATTGAAGTCTTGAATATAAAGTGCCAATCAATTCCTTTTAGCAACAGTACATTTTTTCTCCTCTTCTCAGCAATCCAACGAGTGGACCAAGATGTGCATTCTCAACATCGCGGCCTCGGGCAAGTTCTCCAGCGATCGCACCATCAGCGAGTATGCCAGGGATATCTGGGGTGTAGAGCCAAACGCCATCAAACTCCCCCCGCCCCACGTTGCGCCAGAGTTCCGTGAGCAGGCTATCAATGCCAACAAGGACCCTGCTCAAGGTGACGGAAGGCATGTATCGTACTAGAACAAGTTAGATGTGTTAAACAGTCCAAATCGTAAGAGAGAATATATCCACTATATTTATACCTTTTAACTGTGCGAGCCTAGAGGTAAAGTTGGGTAGTTTTTTCGTCCACATTTTGAAAATACTGACTATGAAATACAGACTCATTAATAGTTTTGCACATGCTAACACTGTGAGGCTCAAAGACGTAAAAATCTTTTGTTGGAACGAAAAACGTGAAAAGTACAATTGGTTCCTTTTTCACTTATTACAAAAAGTGACAATGGGGGCTATTCTTTACAACAAAAGGTTTTTAGGTCTTTGGTCCTCGCAGTGTAAGTAAAGATAATTGGGAGAGTTAACCAGTTTGCGTTGGATGACGTTTATACACGCAAAGTTTTTCCCAGAATTCAAAACATATGACAGATAAACACGCGTCACGAGCAAGGACGGAAATATCAATCAGCAACTGGCTCACAGCGACCGAGGCCGGGAATATTAGGGTGTGCGACCCACAGATACCGTCTCGTCTCGTATCGAGGTTCGTTAAAAGCAATCCCGCGCCTGGGCCCGGTCAATGTCAAAATAATCCTGGCGCGAACTGGTTAACCAATAATAGGGAAAAGGGGTCTGATTTTCACTGGAGTCTGATTTTCATGTCACACCGTTCGTACTCTGTGCAGAAGTGGTGGCAGACAACATTTGTCATTTCACGTCATGTCAAATATAAGCACTGAAAATGTGCAATAAAATTGCAATAAATTTAAACTTCGGACAGATTTCCTTGTGACCGTTTTGTGATGTTAAACTCATACCATATTTGCATTCTCACAAAGCATGAATGAATCAAGGGCCAATTTCATGGAGCTGATATTGAAGCATAAACATTTGCTTTACATTTAGCACACAACAAATCTTGCTCAGTAAAAACAGGTTACCATAAAAAACATGTGCTTTTCATGCTAAGCAAAAACAACGTGTGCTCTTCATGCTAAGCAAAAACCAGCTGAATACCAGTCACAGACAATATACATCACCTCAAAATTTAGCTTGTAACCCTGTTTTTGCCAAATTTGTTCTTAGCAGCTTCATGAAATTGGCCCTTGGCCTTTAGACGATATGTAAGAATTCTGCTTATATATTTGAACTGATATTGGCATAGTTATGAATTGAGCCAGAATATCCAACAAAAACAGCATTATTGGTTTGTTCCATAGGGAGTGTGTAGGGTGGTAAAGGAATCTTCAGGGGACCACTAGGTCTGGACTTGCGTTGCCAGCAAGGGCTTCAAAGTCAAAAGGGTGGAACACTTGAAGAGATCAGGCACAAAAGCCCGCTAAACTTCCATGAAAAAAATACTTTAACGATTTAAAATGAAAGCACTGATCATTGCCTTGTATACGATGATCAAATAATTTTTGCTGGCAGTTAGAGGCTTTTGCACCTGAACTCTTTCTTTATTCCGCTCATCAGGACTCTGAAAGTAAATCTGGTGATCCACATTGACAAGGTATTCCCTTCGATTGAGTTGGATGCCTCATGGTCATGCCTTGTCACCCCCCAAAATGCTTGCAAAATTGCTGTAGTCGAGTCCACCCCAGATCCGAATGAGTTGGCATAATAGAGTGAGATGCCTTGACACTCAGTCACTTCAAGTTGTTGTAAAAGTTTCGTTTTCACTACATGTAAGGGTCTAAAGAACAATTTTAGGTTCGAGTGTCAAACCCTCGGATAATATTTTCTATTTTTCAGCACATTTTCCAAGATAGCCTCCATCAAACAAAAACTACTATGCTTGTGAAGTTAGCTAATAAAGTAAACAACCAGTGCACATGTGCCACTTTAAACTGCCATTGACTTGAATACACACCAATTGCAATTGACCACCTTATCTTCAAATTTAGACCCAAAACGAAACATTTACAGGAATTTGAAATGAAAAAAACACCAAATTACCCATGCATGGCACGTTACCTGTCAAGTCACCAGCTATTTAAATCAGCTTTGACACAGACAATCCTAATATAGTTTCTCCTGTTTCCTTTCACCAGATTTGTTACTGAATTTTGTGATTTTTTTCTCCTGACCAGACTAGTGGACTTGACTTTAACACTGGCTCGCAAAGTGAATTGCTGTGATCATTTTGTATGCTTAGTTTAATTTTGTTTTTTCATCCCATCAAATAAAATTAAGATTGTATGGAATAGCCCGACTAACAAAGTTAGTTGACAAGTATGTCCCTGAAATGTTGGTCCAACAGTTTTAATGTTGGGAAATGTTTTGGGGTGGTTTTTTTTTGTGGGGGGGGGGGGGGGGGGGGGGAGGTTGTCATAGATTGTGACAGATTGTGACAATTAACCCCACGGGGTATTCATGGAGAACCCTGCAAAATGCAACAATCTGCATCATAATTTTTTGTCAAAATGACAATCCTGCCCAGTGCAGCAAGATCTATCATGTCAGAAATCTCAAGGTCAAACTGCTTTAGAGTCTGCAAGCACCCAACACAGCAGAATCCATCTCTGTCTTTGTTCAATAGAGGATTAGCTCTCATAGTTTTAGACAGTGGTCGTTTATGCACTGGGGTTGACAAATGCACTGGATTTACCAAAGCCAAAAGCCGTATCCCTTACCCTAACTCTCCGAGTTCAAAATCTGACTGGACATTTTAGAAGATATTTTGGCAGGATTGGGGTAGGGGTGTGCATTTACGGTTTGTTTGGAAATCGGGTACCCAATTTAAAAAAACCACGGGTATCCGTTAAAGAAACCAACCCCGAAATTTAAATCTTTGATGTTCCTTTCAGCTTGTTCATAAAGGTCCACACTATAATACTGCCACATGAATGAGTTAATACAGCAAAATATGAGTGTTTACTGTGAGATTTGCTTAATAAGGTGTGAACTGCAATTTGAAATATATTTAGTTTTCCTGTGTAGCCTGGTTTCATTTAAACAAAATTTAACAAATGACATTCAAAACCTTCAGATTTTATTGTTTGAAAAGTTACAATGTAGTTTGTAAAGTTGGCTACATGTGCTCAATTCCCTAATCTCAAATCGGGTCGGATACTCGGATATCCGGGTACCCGGTTCCGATGCATAGCCCTAGAGTGGGCTTTTGAAAGTATCTTTTAAAAGATTTTGGAGGTTGACGAAAGGTTTTTGGACAGGGAGTTAGGGCTGAGGCACAGCATATTGCAATACCTGGTAGTATCCATTTCATGTTACAACATGACATCAACAATAATGATGTCTTGTTATCAGTGGTTCCAAAGAGACCGAAGTTTGCTATTTTGTGTTGCCATGAATGCTTGCATGATGTTGCAGTGTGGTCAGATATTTCAAAGTCCTAGTGCGAATTACAAGTTTTCTATGGACTGGATATTAGCAAAAAGTGCATGTGGCAGTGTTAGTCAAATTTCAAAATGGTTCAACAGAATGCAACCATTACAAGTTGTTACGTGATAATGTAGTAACCAACGGATAATGTCACACAAACTTACCGATACTGCATCACTAATCGATAATGTAACAAACAACAAATGACTGATGGTGTAGTAAAATATAAGCAACGGTCAATTATTGGTCCTAACTGATAATGTAACAGTAAAAGTAAAAGTTACTACACTATCAGTCATTTGTTGTTACATTATTTGTTGGTTACTACATTATCAGTTATAACACAAGTCTTCAATGTACATGTATGTTCAACAACACTGTTCAAAGTGTGTTCCCTTTCTATTTCTCCCAACTCTGAGGAATAACATAAGCTTGTTGTTGCTCGGGCCCGTCTCGGTTCATATCTAGGACGAGCGCTAGCTTGACTTACCAATACTGATAACTTCATTGCAGGAAGAACGCGGGGAAGTTGTTCAAAATCCCGCAACTTGTACCCGATACAGTGTCCGCAACTTGACCCAAATATGAATTGCGAGACGGGCCTTTATCAATGTAATTCAGCAAAAAAAACTACTACCTCCAGACTGAGACACTGCACATTTTAAAAAGCACCTTTTAAAGCATTCATACGAAACAAAGATGAATTTTTATATTTTCATCGGCTTTGAACATATAAACTCTTGTACAGTTACCTCATCATCTTATCTTCCCATGGTTTAACAGCACAAATATGCACAAATGTCCTGAGTTCACCTTTTGCATGTGTTCCTATGGGGAACACAATTCTGCCCACAGCTTCAATCACTATGCACAAAAACACAGTGTGTGCATTTTTGTGCAGTTGAACAACTGGCCCTCAAAGTAACTTCTGCAAAGTTAAAGTTCGTAGCAAGGAAAAAATATAATTATTGACGTTATATAGTTGTTGTTTGATGCAATGTAACAAACATATTTGTACACCATATATATAATTCTGAAAGTACCAAAGTTTTGCACCAAATCCTTTTTCATTAATTGTTTATAGTGCAGCTCAATATGTTTTTTATACAGACGCTACTGCTAGATTTTCTCTCTAAAAAATTGTATAACTTTCTCAGTGAGATCTAAATTAGCAATTTATGGTGGTTATAAATTAATGGTTAAAGTTATCAGTGAGGACAGCAGTGTTCTCATAAGTGTTGTAGTGAAGTCCTTATTTTAAGTCAATGGTTTATTGACATATAATGTACAACAGTGGGAGTCAGGCTTAAGCACCAAGGCTGTGTTGAACATGTGACCTCCAGTTTGCATCTCCGGTGCTCTACCAAGTTCAGCAAGCCAGTCACATGTTGGAGGTTCCTCCTTATTGTTTAATCAACTCTTTATTCCAGGGTGTTAGGTAATTTGTACTCGGCCAGTAAGCCAGATGCATGCATGCCAAAAATAAAACACTCCCCCCAAAAACCAGATTTTTGTCTTAATTAACTCTATTATACTAGGTTGTAGACTGTACGACAAAATACTACTCAATGTTTATAGGGCAGTAATACTAAGTATACTGCTGCATACAGTTTCAGTTTATTACTATACTTGTCATCAAACTTGCACACACAAAAAGACTCCCCTACATGTTGTACAATAGTGGCTGACATTTAATAGTGATGTAAAATGTTTTTAGTTATTTTGTATTTTTGTTATAATAACAGTGTTACTTCAAGTAGCCCTTTTAGTTATGCATTTATTTTATGTGGAGGGTCAAGAATAGAAAATATTTGTAACCAACAGTTTGAAAGTGATGTGAAATTTTGTATGAGTAGAATTACCAGTGTGAACCACCCAGACATTTGAATAATAAGGTGTAGGGGAAAAGGGACTGAATGTATCAACGGTTCATGTTCAAGGTTTACGGTGTGTTTGTTAAGCTGCAATGAAATTTCTGTCTACTCAGTAGTTTGAGTAGTTCCCAATCCATGCTTAGCTTAAAATTCTTGTCTTGAGCTGACATCAGCTAATCATACATGCTTATGCTTAGCTAGTTTGTCTGCTTATTACGTAGTTTAAACAAATTGGGGCCCATTGGTCCAATCCACTGGTTCTTCTTAGCAGAGACTAGGCTCATCAAATTTCTGTGCCGAGCACAAAAGCAGATGTGAACCAGCTACATGCTAAGCACATATTTTCACTATTTCACAACTTATGTGCTTCTAAGAAGCTCCATAACAATTGACCTATATTGTGTATACATGTACATGTACATGTAAATGTGATGTTTATGACAAAAACTTGGGCTAAAAATGGATGTGCAGTTTTCAAATTGCCCTTTTATTGAAGTATTAACCAGTTCGCGCCGGATGACGTATATAAACGCAAAAATTCCCCCAAATTCAAAACGGATGACGCATAAACACGCCAAGTTCAAGTTCGGAAATGTATGTCAGCAGCGCGCAAGGCCGGAAATGCGTGGGTGTGCTTCCCGGCACTATCAGCCTGAACACGCTTCGGATCGAGTTTCGTTAAAAATAATCCCGTCCGTCGGCTCGGCGATGTTAAAATAATCCCGGCGCAAACTGGTTAAGAAACAATTTTTGAAACAAATGTAAATGCTGATAAATGTCCATGGGCCTATACCATAATTCCAATCTGTGTAAACCCTCCAAAGAGTGTGTGTGGGTATTAAAAGTTCATTGAAAAATTAACACTTCCGGAGTTTCAATGCAGTGAATGTTGCACCCAGGGGGGGGCGGAGGGGGGGCCCAAGAAAGTGCGCCACCAACGTTGAAATGTATCTCATTCGTTCTTCCACTCATGAGCCACACATCTCACACAGTAAATACGTATAGATCGCTACCGCGAAGCGCACCATTGAAACACGTACAGATTTGCTCCGTGTATCGCTCTCCGCATTTAGTGATTCATTCAACGTACGCAAAGCCAGGTACGCAGGCACGATCTACACGGATTTTGTTTGGGGCGATGTCATTTTCTGCCATTTTCGTTCGAAAACAACACGATAAAACGCAAGGGGGTCACAGGCAGATTTTTTTAAAAATTTAGTATATCACTGCTACATCCTTTTTTAACGTATCCATGAAAAAAAATGAGTGGGGTCAAAGCACGATTTTTCACAATTTATCGATTATTATTGCCCTTTTTAGGGGAGGTATTTGTTAACGTCGTTTGAGTATTTGTGCACAATCTCCACGCGCATCAACGGTACGTCAACGCTTAATTTTTTCGACTGCTTTTTTCATTTTCAATACAATTTTTGCCATTGGATGATAAACATTAAGGTAAATAACAACCTTGTACAACTACAAAAGACAAGATGTTAAGATTGGATGCCAAAAACTCTTTATTTTTCGAGTGAGAAAATTGTTCCCCCCTATTTTGAGAATGGACGGTACCACAGCGTTTCGCAATCACAGCCTCGAAGGGCCCCCCCTGGTTGCACCTATATCCCAGTTAACATTTTTTAAATGTGCCGTGGTTTAGGTCGAGTAAAATAAAAAGTTTCGCGTATCCACCCACTTCCTTTTTCCTGCCCACCTTTATTTTGTACTTCCCATATAGTGTTAAGGTTAATTCAATCATACAGTTTTATATTTTGCAAGTATTTAGTGAACATATTATTGTTGTTTACAACAAAATTAGAGCTATATTTACAAAAAGTTACGACTCATTTAAAGTCATATTTTTGAATTCGCAAAAGGGTTGAGAAAATGGAAAAATCAATTTGTTGTTTGCTTCAAGAACAAATTTAAAAATCCCGGATGAGAAACTACTTTTTGTTTAACTCGGCCTTATGGGTTATTAGCATGTGAATACTATTTCAGCAGTTACATGTATAAATATACATTTGAAAAGTTTAACAAATTAGTCACATTTTCTGCCCATTCCACTCCGAGTGATATGGTAGGCTAGGTTAACTTGTACCCACCAACTAATCCAAGGGTGCTTTGGGTAGGAAAGCCAGTTTATTTAATACTTGGCTATGACTTCTTCCCAATAAACCTGTGTGTTGTTCCTAGCCAAAGCCAAGTATGTAACGCGCAGCCGTATAATCTCGGCCATTGCTACTCAACTGAGCTAAAAAAGAATTCCATCCACGGAGATCACTAAATTGTTCTCTACCTTGACCTATCAAATAATGTATTTAAAAGTCAAATTTCGCTCAGAAAACATTTGGAATTGTTCAGACCAGGCACAGCTGGTGTCGAGCAATGTCAGTGTATGGAATTCTTTCCAAAGTTTATATTTGTAGCCTGATCAAGAGAAATGAGTCACATGTCGTTTTCCAGTGGTGCTGAAAATCACTCAAAAATATATATTTCTCATCAAAAATCTGCTAAGATACTTTGGGAATATATAATTGAAGAGTTTATTGAGTAAATACTACATTAATCTCAATTTTTACATTGTTTTGGCCTGTACGTCGATAAGACAATAGCACCATGTGACTCATTTCTCTTGATTGGGCTACATTTAATTAAACCATGGATCTATTAAACTTTTTAATAGCTCCATGATTAGACAGTCCCTCGAGTGTAGCTCAATATTTAATGGTGTTAAAAGTAAAATTTTCAAAATATTGCTGCACCGATGCCAAGATTGTTAAAATGTGCACACATGCTATAGAATGATTAAGGTGCTTGTAAACTGAGAAATATAATTGCTGAATACATGTGCTTATTTTGATTAAAATGAACAGCTTATTTTGCAGTGGTGGTGGTTTTGGTAGCAGCTTCTTTGATTTGTGGCTAAATTGAAGTACATGTGCAGCTGCACATATAGATCTTAGCTGATGTGAGAATATATAATGTACCAAATTGTGAGTTTTGTTTTGTAATAAGGGTGAATAGGTTTTGCTGCTTGAGAAACCTCAATCTAGACATCTACATGGGATTTAAACATCTACATGTATTCCTTTTCACTCCAGTTTTCACCAGATTTAATGAGTTACCATATAGCACCTCATAACTCAAGAAACCATTGAGTTTGAAGTATAAACGCCTGGGAACTAGACAAGGCCATGTAAGAAGTTCCCAGATGTCTTTGGCTGCAAAAATTGTTAGACCAATTGTGGTAACATTCTGGTGCTTGTTATGCCTCGAAAATTTCAATCGTTTGATATGAAGCCAAAAGTTGCCCGTCGGCGATCAAAATCATTTTTTCCTTTAACGCCAGCTCCAAAAATTGTTTCACTTTATTTGGTTTTGCTTTTAGCGTTTCTTTTTATAGTATGGTTTGCGGAATGCAAGGCAAATATATGGTTCTGTTGTATAATAGTTTTGTGTGCCATCATGTTTTATTGATTTTGAAGAAAAAAAACAATGCTGTCTTTCCTTATAGTAAAATAGTTTTGCAATAAAATGAGTTATATCAAATGTGTAATCATTTAGTGTCAGTTTGATGAATAAAATGTTGCTTGATTGTTTTTCATCTGTCCAAACTGTGGGAAAGTTTAATGAAATTAAAGAGAAGATGTATTGATTTCAGTGCTAAACAGGCTGTCAGTTATTGTTTTGTGAATTATTTTGTTGAGTGGGGCTGTTTCTTTAACCAGTTCGCGCCGGGATTATTTTTAACGAAACTCGATCCGAAGCGTGTTCAGGACGATAGTGCCAGGAAGCACACCCACGTATTTCCGGCCTTGCTCGCTGCTGACAGAGATTCTCGAACTTGGTGTGTTTATGCGTCATCCGTTTTGAATTTTGAGAAAATTATGCGTTTATATACGTCATCCGGCGCGAACTGGTTAACCAGTTCGCGCGGAATTATTTTTAACGAAACTTGATCCGAGGAGGGTTCAGGCCGTTGGTACCGAGAAGCACACCCACGCATTTCCGGCCTTGCTAGTGATGTATTTATGCGTCATTTTTTTTTTATCTGCGTGTAAATACGTCCTCCGGCACGAACTGGTTAATATTATGTTTGCTACAAGTCGGAAGTAAGTGTGGGCCCAAGGTTGATTGCGAGGGTCACTTTAGAATGTTGCGCTAAATGCCACAATATACCGCATTTATGATGAAGCCATTTTGATCGTGCTCCCTGAATCACATATTTATATACACGCACAAATCAATGATTACCTTTACGCGACTTGTCACGCTAATAATTGAAATTAAAAAAAATAATTGTGCAACATATTTCATATTTGTTCGTAGACATTGCCGCACGACAGTCGTTGCAACAAAATCACGCATGTTTAATTAGGCCATGTAGTGTTGAATTGAATTTAACTTTTTTCTTTTTATAATGTGGATCGAAAAATTCATTTTTTTTCATTACTTTCATTTCGATTTGCAAGTTACAAAAATGGAGATTTTACTTTGCTTTAAATTTAAGATGGCCGACCCGTGAATAAGGACTTGCTCAAATGTAGAGTCGTTGACACTTTGGCAGGAAATTGTGGAATGACTTGCATCACTGTGGGGTGGGGGTGAATCTTCCTAAAGAAGTGAAACAAAAGTAAGACACACACGTGAAGTATCCAAAACGGGTTGACAAATATTTCCACAGAAGCTATTAATGGTGTTATTTAATTAGTTACACTGTATTCAAAGTGTATTTTGTTGTAACATTTATTACAATATGTACAATCGTATAGAAATTGCCAGAGAATTTAATAATATACATGTAGTTGATGAAAGAAATGAATAGATAAAATAATAAATAACGGAAAATTAAGTCACAACATTTAGGTATAAGGTTAATGCATAAAGGCTTTTGTGCCCTTACTAGTCTTGGTTGCAACACAGCGTGCACGGCATTGGCAGCGATCCACGGCATCCCAACACAGACGTACAAGTTCGCTAAATAACCACGTCTTGGATCTTTCGTATTGAAACAGGGCGCAACTTAATATGCAAAATATCTGCACATGCGCTTTGGTTGTGGCAAAAGAGCAGGGGCTAACTTCATAAAACATGGAAGGACACAAACTTGCTTAGCACAAAAATAGTTTTGCTTAGTAAAACAGGTTACTAGCCAAAACTCCATGTGTTTTTCAAAGCTACGCAAAAACCAGCCTCATATCAGTCACAAATGATAAACATCACCTGGTAACCTTTTTTTTTTTCCAAGGAAGAATTTTCATGCTAAGCTAATTTTTGTGCTTGCATGTTTTATGAAATTGGCCCCACTTCTGATAACTATTAGTCTGGCAAAGTTAGACAGGCGACGTGCCGTGTATGTGGAATTGATGGCACTACTAGGCCCGTTGTAAGTTTTTAGTCATATCCTGGCCAAGTCCAAGGTCAAAAAGAGCACTTCTTTTGAGTGTCTTTTCTGAAGAATAATTTTGTTTTCATAGAAAGTCCATAACAACGACACTACGATACAGGGTTTACGACTTTTGGTCAGGTGACTTTATTAGCAATGGTTGCTACAGGCGTGGACTGTCATAAGCTCTGTCAAACTCGGTCACATGTGCTGTGAAAGGTGTACACAAACAAATGACTTGGTTACAACCAGACACCGTTTGTTTTTTAAATCAAAATGTGGCTGTACTGTGTCTATGTTTAATGGGAGTTTAACCAGTTCGCGCCGGGATTATTTTAACATCGCCGAGCCGACGGGCGGGATTATTTTTAACGAAACTCGATCCGAAGCGTGTTCAGGCCTATAGTGCTGGGTAGCACACCCACGCATTTCCGGCCTTGCGCGCTGCTGACATACATTTCCGAACTTGAACTTGGCGTATATATTCGTCATCCGTTTTGAATTTGGGGAAATTTTTGCGTTTATATTCGTCATCCGGCGCGAACTGGTTAAGAAATGCTCAAAAATATGCAGTCGTGGCGTAAATCACACACTCGGTACTCGTGTCACGACATCGATTAACGTTAAACTCGTGTGACGTGAACGTCGCCATTCTGATCGGAATGTCAAGAAGATAAACAAGGACAGTGTTCTAAGGTAGGATTCGCAGGTAAAATGCTCTCACTTTGCAAAAATTAGTCTGACTTGTTAGTAATGTTTTTTTCTTCAGTTTTACAGTGGTTAATGCTGCTCTCACACTGTGGCAAATATTCTTGCGAATAAGAATATTTGAATTTCGCGGTGAACTCGCCCAAAAATTGCGATTGGATAGTGAATATTTTCATCTCGGTCACCCGTCGGTCGTCCCTCGACCTCTCCTTAAATATCTTACAAATATATTACGAATGCTTACCAACGCTTGCCAATGCCTTGCGAATAGCTAACGAATGTTGCCAACGCTTACGCCCGCTTTACCAAAGTTACCAATGGCTTACCAATGCTTACGAAAATCGAAGGCGAATGACCATCTTCACAACATTCGCTGAAATTTAGGAAGCGCTTCCTAAATTGACCGATTTTAATAAGGAGATGGAGAATGGTTGGGGAACGTTCCGTATTTATTACCAACGCTTACGAAGACACGGCGAATGTTGCGAAGTTTGAGCGATTGTCAAATTTGTCCATTCGTAAGCACATTCGCTAACATATTCGCCACAGTGTGAGAGCAGCATTAGAAAAAGCAGGAAATAAGCTTTCATTTAACTACACAAAGACAAAGGAATGTCCACAGTACGTATGGAAGGTAAAGCTAATTTTGTGCATTGATCATACATCTTGCTGTCACCAATGGGGCCTTGCAAAAAGAAGATTGGACATTAATGAACTATGGTGGCACTTATTCTCAGGGTTGTAGTCGAGTCCCTGCAAGTCCGTTCACAAGTCCTTCGTGAAGCCAGTCACAAGTCCCTTCATAAAGGCAGTCACAAGTAACTGGATGAACAATGACAAAGAAATGCTTTTGTCAAAGCTGATTGGAATAGCTTGTGATTTGAATTGGAACTGGAGGACTTGTGATGGACTTGCAGGGACTTGTGATGGACTCGACTACATCCCTGCTTATTCTTGGTGGCAAATATGCCAACAAGCACGATTTCACTCCAAGTCATCCAATCCAAGGTGGGAGAGGGGACTATACAACCACCATGGTTTCACTGACTGGCATACTAATGACGGCTGTTATGATAGGAACGCTCTGTCCATCCCTCAGCACAAACACCTTGATGATATCTGAGATGCCCTTGTCACTCAGACACTCAACCAGCGTCTCAAACGAGTAGTTGAGTCCCGGGACTAGCATGGGAACCTGAAGATTGGAAACAAAGATAACAGAGCATCTGTCAAGCGAGGCAAAAAATGAGAAAAAAAAAGCCTCTTACAATGTTTTCTTACAAACACTTGTTGAATGACATATTAAACTTTTTCAATTTTAGAAAAAACACTGATGTTTACACACCCAATTTTATGAAATTGTTCACAAAAGTTGAACCGCACATTATTATTAAAGTTGGTGCGTCTGTGTTTTTTTTGGTTTTTTTCTTAATGAATTTTGAAGGAATATAATGTACTCTAACTAATAATTTGCTTGTTTGCATTGGAAGTGTTTTCTACAGTTTTAAAAAGTGGTTTTTATCATTGCTCAACAATAAAAGTACCATTATTTAACTGAATGAAATTGAAGTTTGCCAACAAAGAGGCAAATTTATTCAGTAAAGTGCTGGTACTTTTTAATACCTTATCCATGCTTGCTATTTAACCTGTGAACAATGTTGGTTTCATTAAATTTAGTCCGACATAAAACAAAACGACGGTGTCCAGAAATTGGGCACCAAATCGGCTGAGTGTTCCCTAACGTGGCACTATTGAATAAATTGCGGAAAATTGTAAGTTAACATTTAAGAATTTCTTTAAAGTTGGTAAATTCTGATAAACCATTACTTTTATATCTGTACTTAAATGTACATACCCAACTAGAAGTTTGTCAGAATTTTTATTTTTTATTTTTGGGGGCATTTTTCAAAGGGCTCACCGAAAATCAAGCCGAAATAATTTTAAAAAAATACTTTGTAACGAGTAGAAAAACTCATGATTTTTGAACGGGAGTGTTTAGAATTTGGTGAAAATTCAGTTAAAACTTTTGATCCAGCTACCAGTGGAGAAATAGTCACAATTATATAGTTCTTAACCTTTTTCTTAAATGGAATATACAACACCCGCTGTAATTTTTAGACATGGACAGATTTAGCAAAGATATTTACAGTTTTTAAGTTTTGTGTTCATAGATGCTGGAAAAAATGTTGTTATGAAAAAAATGATGTTCTTGTAGTCTGATTCCCTGACCCTAAAGACATTTATCTATGTTAGAGAGTGTCAGGTCAGGGAACCAGACTGGCTGGCTTGCACTCGTTCACAGATGTTTAACCGATTGCCCCAAAAAAATGTTAATTAAATTTGGTTAATTTCAGGAAAAATGAAAATTTATACAAAAATGACAGCACACCAGGTGCCAGGATTCTTGACACAAAACTTTCATAATAGTCTGGTAATTCGGCAGTTGAAAATGATATACATGTATATACCTTTAGGATACACCATTGGTAATTGCTTGAATTATCGGGGATGGGTGGATTTAGAGGGTTGTATTTTCTAGTAAATATCGTTTAACTGACTTGTCCGAAGTTTTACAATCATAGATGCCGAGAAAAGCACCAAAAAACAGCGTTTGTTTTTAACCGACGTCGAGCAGTTATTCTTATGTTATTATTGTTTTTTCGGGATCGCCGGAAGGCAATCGCGAATTTGTCTTTATAACATTCTATTTTTCGAAATAATTACATAATATCTAGCAGGAATAATTTTGCTGGATGCCTAGAATCATTATTTACTTTCAAATGAGTAAGATATTTCTTAATAATTCGGTAGTAAATATTTTTGATATCTACAAATGGTGTATCCAACCTTTAAATGATAACTATGCTTTAGACAATGCTTGATTTAAATATGGGCATAATTGCAGAACATGTACCTCCATCATAGTCTTCTGGAGTGAATAGAGTTTCTCGTCATACAGGAATGTGATTAGGAGCTGAATGGAGGGGGAATTGATGGACGTATTCTGTAGATTCACCGTCAGCTTAAAGGTTGGCCCGATGCCTTGGATCTGTAAACAGGGTAACAACGAAAACACATGTTGCGTGTATCAACCTTGTAATCGCTGTGTGGCCCTGCAAACAAAAGATGTCCACACAATACACAAACTCACTCGCAAAACTCACTTGCATTATTCCATGTTCCAAAAACGTTAGTGGGATAACAAATTAATCTTCAAATTCGTCAAGGCAGCCAATCATTCTGGCATGTGGCCGCGTATTTATGTATGAACGTCTCTCGTTGAGTCAAGTGACTCAAGATCGTCCGTTTTTTCTCATATATTGCGCACGTACAACTGTTTCCCGAGATAGAGGTACGAGTAATCGCGGGTGAGTAATCGGACATGCCTAAGTTGCTATAAGTTGCTTATACCTACGGCACTATGAGCACTACTTTGAGGTCTCATTTGATCAGATTTTGTTAATCAGTGACCCCGGAATAACCGAGGATTATAATTCCACTATGTGAAACGCGTGTACAAAAGTCTACCTGCATATCTCACCCATACCAGCAGTTGCGACACTTGCATTTCTACACAAATTCTGTGGACAAGGCAATTGGTCACTAGCGCCCATTGATAGGACCAGTGGGTACCGGGGTCAACGCTGGTAACTGACCTGTGCAGACAATTTGAGTGGCTCAGCAGGATTGTTGGAGATCGGGGTCAAGCTGTTGTCTAGAGACTTGACAAACGATCGGGCCGTGTTGAGCCGCAATCGGTACAGGTCATGCTGGAACATACGATGCATGGCTGCCAACGAAAGAAACATCAATCAGTATTGGTTTCAAACTGACCCGACCCAACTGAACAAAACGACCGAAGTCAGTTTCGAGTCGGGCCAGTGTCGCTTTCGGGTTGGATTTGCACATTATTAATCACGAGGTCCCACTGTAAGGCCAGTCAAGGCGAGGAATACACAAAAGAGATACATGTATAACAAGTATTAATGTAATGCTTAAAAGGTATAATATACCATTTGTCAGTTGTGCATTTTTATCGTTTGAAGCAGCAAAAGCTATCAGAATCTAAAGAAGGGTGCTTGACAACTAACCTGACAAAATGTTAGCTCTGTGAATGCTATATATTTTATAACATCTGAGAAAAAACTAAAATGTTTGACCTGAGCGTACAAGTTGTAACTTGGATCATTGCGGGAAGAGAAAGCCAGGCCCCTAGAATCCCTGTACTGCATGTCGGTGCACTGACGCGTGCGGACGTTGTCAAAATCCCATTTTTACATAAATTATATGGCAAAAACTGCCTTATACTGCATGTGGTCTACGCTTTTAGAAAGACTAGCGCGTGAACAAGAGATTAATGGAATGACGTACGTTTAACGCAAATATATTATTTTTGTTCTCCTTTTTCCTAATTTAATACGGCGATCAGGTTTTGTAAATTGAAATAAAAAAATAATATTTTTCTAAAAGTTTTTATCTACCTTTCAGTAAACAAGAATAACGTCAAAACAAATGATTTTAAGAAAACTACTCGCTTTACACGTTGAAGCTCCAATTCAGTGTGCCCGGAAGTTTCGTTTCTCGTAAAGTCTTGTTCGTTTTCGAGGTGAACTTACACGCTCTATTGTGTGAAAAATTACTGGTGCTGGAAACTCTAAAGATAACTAGTACTGTATGTAGTGTTTTACCTATCCCATTATCTCTTTCCCTCATAGTCTGGTCGACGAACACTTTGGTCTTCTTGGGCACATTGAGTTTCTGTGTTTGTGCGGGAGGCGGGCCCCTGACCGTGTCCTTGTCTTCAAACATGGCACTACGTTTTAGGATCTTGATGAGCAGACCGCCGTGTCGCGTGGTCAGCACTAAGGTGCAATCCTCGCGGCCAAAGCGGCCATACTGCAGGCCTGTGATCACATCCTGGAAGAGATAAGAGTTAAACAGACAATTTGTGACCTGGCACCACGAAATGAGCGGAAAGTCGCACATCCAAAACGTCCATTTTTCAAGTGGGAGGTCGGTTTCGAGTTGTGAACGTTTTTACATACCAAAAAAACTTCTTTATCATATCCCAACATTTTATAGCTAAATTAAAACTCTAAACCGTAATGTATGTGGCTGAATTGCACTAAGTGATAGTATAATTGCCACAGTTCACAGACTTTGAACTCCGTTTTCTCAAAACACGAGAGCATGACTTCAGCTTGTTCAAAAGAGTATAGCACCACCTAGGAATAAGCTACAGCAACACACAATACATCATTTGAAAGCTTAGGACTTCTTCTTTCTAGAAATGTAATAATGTCAACTTTTTTACTTTGCGACTTTCCGCCCATTTCGTGGTGCCAGGTCACATTTGTCCGTTGTGCATTTTTATCATTTCAAGCAGCAAAAGTGTTCAAACTAGAAAGAAAGGTGTTCGACAAATAACCTGATGAGGTATAGCTCTGTGAATGCTGCATAATCCAAGAAAACAATATTCTGAGATTTCGATTTCAATTCAAAATGTGCCAGTCACGATTTGATTTGCGACCATAATCTGTGTTCAGGGTGCATTCTGAACGCACTGAACAGACCATGCATCGTTTGAGGACAGTTCCAAATGGGTGTCTCTGAGACACATAAATGACAATATTTTGTTACATTTATAATAATAATAATAACTACTCAAGTTATTTTCTGATGGTAGCCATGTCACCTCTAAGATAATTTCCAATAGGCCGTCATTAAAAAAACAAACAAAAAACCAAGGAATCCCCAAGAGAACCCTATGGGCACTGTAAGGTAACCTGCATTTAGATATGGAAAGTGGGTTATTCTATGAATATGGTGTCTAATTTTGGTGTCCCTGTTGCATAAGATTTTGGACAATTCAGGACACATTCTTTAACCCTAACTCCCTCACCATTGTTATTGAACAATACAATTCCTTCAAAATCCTCCAACTTCCTTTGTTGTGTAAGGAGTTAGGGTTAATGCCTTCTATCTCCAAAAGTGATTATGTGAAGCAAAGTACAGGCCAGACAGTGTGAAGTAAATTCCAATTATACTAGATGGGAAATCACACAGGTCAGGTAAACAGAAAAACCAACAAATGTGACCGGCTCCACACAAAAAAAAGGTTATTAAATCATTACATTATCATGTACCGTAATTTCCTGCGGTAAAGACGCGGCTTATCTGACTTTCTAGACCACAAAAACATCGCCGCGCCTTATCTTTCAGTGCGCCGTATATGATGTCGCTTGAGTTCAAAGTGACGGTCTTTGTGTGAAGAATTCTTTGAACGCCGCAATCTTACTCAATAATGCGGTCAACCAATTAGCCCAACTCTCCGGACATTGTGACCGTGTTTCCATTAACAATGCCGCGATGTGTTGATCCCCCTACGACCGTACATGTATGTGATTTAGCACTCGGCAGCGTGCGTAGTCTTGTTTGCAAGACGTTTTTCGCGATGCGGGGCGCCCTCTAACGTACGCCGTAGACCACGCGTGAATTACCGCATCGGCGGCCTACGCGCGCTGCATATACCGCGATTAAGATCGTCTCACAACGACTGGAAAAAAGACTAGGGGGTGTCGCAATTAGGGATACCATGCACGCGATCGCTGCATGTGATGTACATGTGCATGCAGTTTATACTGCAGTGATACATGATATGTATCGGCAAACCTCGTGCGATATTGTGACTACTGGTTTGAAGTTTTCATACATTGTTTGCGTGCCAGATAAACTCAAGTACTCAGCAAATTCTTGCTTGGAATAGTGGGATCCTTCTAAGGCAACAAAATGACCCCTTTGTGGCGATGTACCTACACCGGGTGGCGCCTGGTGTTCTTCTGGGTGTGTTCAAGCATGCGCCTTATTCGGCAGTGCGCTTTATCTGTTGACGTTTGAAAAAATTTTGGGTGATTTTAGGGACCTGCGCCTTAACCGCCGTGCGGCTTTACCGCAGGAAATTACGGTAATAGCCCACTCAATCTTGAAAGAGTGAACATTTCATCAAAATGTAATTTTCATTCTATTTCATGAATGACATCTTTAAAACCTACAGTTTCAGAATATTGATTTTGATAAACATCGCGGGAAAAAAACTACCATTTTTGTGTGCATCGTTCTGTTGTTCTCCAATGTCTGCTATTTTAAAGCCCGTTTTCTCAGTTGTGTAATTTTAACTCCATAGAAGTAATCAACATGCAAACATGTCATATCTCTTGAATAGGAGGGGCTATGGAGTTGTATACCAATTGAAGGGTTATGTTGTACATGTACTTTCCAACCATGTTTATAACTCAATTTCACTTTTTGTTTGCCACATAATACCCTTTTTTGTAGAATGGGTCACAAATGTCACACTTTTGGACCACATATTAACCAGTTCGCACCGGATGGCGTATATAAACGCAAACATTTTCCCAAATTCAAAACGGATGACGCATAAACACGCCAAGTTCAAGTTCGGAAATGTATGTCAGCAGCGCGAAAGGCCGGAAATGCGTGGGTGTGCTTCCTGGCACTATCAGCCTGAACCCGCTTCGGATCGAGTTTCGTTAAAAATAATGCCACCCCTCGGCTCGGCGATGTTAAAATATTCCCGGCGCGAACTGGTTAATAGAATGACCCAAGTGTGACAGCAAGCTCTAAGCCGTTGAACTCAACCTACCCCACACTTGATGGTATTAATGAGGTACTTGTCTCTATAGAAGTGCACCTCGCAGTTATCCAGGGCCACCATGACAGCTTTGAAGCCTTTCTGCTTGTGGTCCATGATGGACATAGTAGTGATACTGGACGGCAGGTAGACTGTCCATAGCTTCTTGCCCTGTCAGATGACACAAATGACAAACTGGAATGTTGGTTTGCTATTTTAATAATAATCTATTGTAGTCCAAAGGTCGAGTAGTGTTTGGCCTCGTGATAGGCGATTTGTATACAAAATTAAAAACCAGGGTAGATCACACAAGTGATCCTCGGATCGCGAGTGTTTTGCAAATTGTGTGTATTTGTAAACGATGACCTCAAATGACCCCTACATTGCCTTCGACATATTTTGAATAGTTGTGATGAACCCAAGGATCACTGCATCCAAGTTACATTAAAATCCAGCGAATTCTGTAGATATATTTGAAGCATATGTGAACAATGACCTCCAATGACTACTACATGACACTTGACCTCATTAATCTGAGGTCAAAGAATTGTCTCTTCCCACCTAAGGGTCTTTGATTTGATTTTAATTTATTTATTCAGGTTAAAATCGACTCAACAACAATGTGACAGATAAAAAGTACATAAAACAAAGCCAGTTGATAACCTCCAAAAAGCAATTTCCATTGGGGGTCCCGAAATGTGCATCCAAGTTTCATAAAAATCCATGAAAGCATGAAATAGTCATATCTTTTTCACAAAATTTACCTGAAACTTTAACATACATACAGTGTTACGGTCAGACAGAATTTATGACTAAGTGTCACTCTAAACTTTGTTTAGGCAACACAAAATTGTACGGGGTGAGATTCGGAGATCTCAGGGCCAAAAGCTGCACCCTCTGTCTTAAAGGTAGGCTTGTAATTGCTTGAATTATCATGAATGGGTAGATTTGGGGGTTGTATTTTATAGTGAGTATCGTTTAACTGACTTGTTCGAAGACTTACAATCATGGATGCCGAGGAAAGCAAGAAATTAAATCGGCGTTCGTTTTCAACTGGCGTCGGGCAGTGGTTCTTATGTTGTTCTTGTTTTGTTTTTTTATTGATTTTATTTAATCAAATTTAATTTTTCGTAAGAATTATAGGATGTATAGCGCAATTGTTTTGCTAGATGCCTACAATCATTATTTACTTTCGAATAAGTAAGATATTTCTTAATAATTCGGTAGTAAATTTGTTTTGATATCTGCCCCTCTATCTGGCCAATAAACACATACATGTACCTTCATTGTGTAGCACTGCAATGTCTGGTCCATGCAGCCCACTACAATATTCTTGCCTACTCTCTCCAAACCAACGGGCTGACTGTTGAGCTCCACACAGTGTTTGGCCATCTTCATACCTCTGTGGTTCACAGAACAAACAAATCAAATCAAATGACACTACCTCCGTCAAGGAGGTTATGTTTTGGCCAGCGTTTGTCAGTTTGTCAGTCTGTCTGTCTGGCTGTCTCTCTGTTTGTTTGGTTGGTTGTTTTTTGGCAGGATTACGGAAAAACTACTGCAGGGTTGATAGCTCATGGGTCAAGGATGAATCCATTACATTTTTTTAGATTGATTTGGAACCAAATTATAGATCTGGAACCAAATCAGAGATCTGGAACCAAATCAGGGATCTGGAACCAATTCAGGAATCTGGAACCAAATCAGAGATCTGGAACCAAATAAGGAATCTTGATCCCGAATCTTGATCCCGAATCTTGATCCCGAATCTTGATCCCGAATCTTGATCCCGAATCTTGATCCCGAATCTTGATCCCGAATCTTGATCACTTTGAATGATTTTGTAACATCAGGAGACGGCGAGTTTTTGTCTCATTTTATAATATTTGTAAACTATTAAATTGTACAGAGGCCAACGTTGCCTCTGAACAAACTTTAAAGGCAAAAATGGGGTTAGGGATTTTCTGTAGAAAAACAAAGGTAAACACTTAAGGAGATTACGATAAAAACAATTGGGGTTAAAAAAATGTTCACATTGAGTTAAATGAGTATGAGCAAAGTCAAATCCAGCTGTCACTTATTTTCTTTCTTCACTCTTATAATTAAAAATAAGAAACTTTCGGGAAATACATCTTCAGAGTTTGCTTTACCTTTTAAGGGCATAGATGTTTCCATCCCTGCCAGAGATGATGATGCGAAACTCAACATCGTAAAGACCACTCACGCTCATAAATACAGGAACGCTGGGTAAAGACATCTGGAGGAACGAGAACCAATTCAATCATCGATTTAACCATTTGATGCCGTTTATACACGCGAAGTTCTTCCAGAAATTTCGAAACAAATGACGGATAAAGATGTCAAAGCAAGACCAGAAATCAGGGTTGAACTCAGTAAATTAATAGTATTATTAAAAAGAGAATCATATACGAACATTGAAAACCGTTTTGATAGGTGCTGGTGTTTGTTAGTTTAACCAGTTCGCGCCGGGATTATTTTAACCTCACTGAGCCGAAGCGTGGGATTATTTTTAACAAAACTTGATCCGAGGCAAGTTCAGGCCGATGATACCCGGAAGCACACCCACGCATTTCCGGCCTTGCTTGCTGCTGACAGACATTTCCGTTTATGCGTCATCCGTTTTGAATCTGGGGAAAACTTTGCGTGTATATAATTCCTCTGGCGCAAACTGGTTAAAGGAATATTCCAGGCCCTTCAAATCATTATCTAGTCTGAAAGAACATATTGTAAGGGGCATAATCCCAGAAGGCTAATGATATTTCATTATTTAGAACGAAGTTCTGGCCTATTGTGTTAATTTATTCTTGTTCACTGAACGCATCCATTTTGTTTGAAACTCCCGCCACATCCGGGACATTATGACGTAGTCACTACACCTTGGTCATTGTCAATGAACCGTGTATATACATGTGTGATGTGAGCTTGCTGTGCGTTGCAATAGTATCACACCTGGACGCAGCTATCGCAATACGTATGCTTACGGTAGAAAGGTGCCCGACGATTTTTCTGGAACAACAACGATCGAGCTTTCGCCTTTTAGCACTCTCGCCTTTAAAACTCTCGCCTTTCAATCGTATTTTGTTTGCTGTTACGAAATCTGTTTATAAAAATTATGGAACCAGGGCCGTCTCCGTACGATTTTGAACCAACTTTTACTGACGAAGAGCTGCAAAGACGAAATAATGACATCGAAATGGACGTAGAAAACATCTCCGACGACGTACAGCTGCCCGGGTCGCGTGAAAGACCGACTTCACGCCGCCGTGGAAACATGGAATGGTGCAGTTGTGGGTCGTGTGCGGTAATGCCTCATGAAAAAGAATACCTCTGTTGCCGAGAAGTTGGAAAACTGAACTGGTTGATGAATGGCAGGACATGCATCACATCCCATCCCGACTTCATTGATGTATGTACCAACAGAGCTGTTCTTCGGGCAACACCATTTACAAATAATAAGAACAGTCAGTGTATGCGTCGGGGAACAATACCTTGTCACTCTGGATTTCGCTATGCGAGTTTTCTGTGCATGCAAGGCACTCAGGTTTTGTTGGTGTAGTCATTACGTCACAATGTCCCGGATGAACAGACATCGCGCTACAAAATGGCCGCGCGCATGACGGCAGGAGCTTTATTATAAAATCATCTTTTTTCATGATTGCAACAACCAATCTTTAAAAATAAAATTACCAGTCACCATGAAATATTACACCCTCAACCATTAATTTGATTTAAAACTGGGGTGGAGTTTTCCTTTAAACAGCCAAACTTGTTAATGGAAGTTCCGATTGAAGTGCAACAGCATTGTAAGAAGAATTGTATCCTCCTTTCTAACATCTGAGAACCTTCATTTCAACCTGTGCCCAGTTCCGTCTCATTTTGCCATAACCCCTCGCATATTACCTTTGCAAGAATGGTGAAGGCTTCCGGGTCCAGTACGTAGATTTCTTTGCTCTCTGTTCCAGCTACAATGCAGCTGATGGCATCCTCGTCAGCAGAGGATTTCTTGAGGGTATCCATGCAGGTAATCACCGTCTGCCAATCACAGAGAGAGAGTTAGAAAGAAGGAGAGAGGACTCGACAGTCAGAACCATTTGTGACCTGCTCCCACGAAATCAGAGTAAAGTTGACATTTTGATATTTTGAGATATTGGTATTTCCAGATTCCTTGAATTCTTAGCTTTAAAATGATATATAATTTATTGGGTAAGGTATTTAAAAATATCCAATATTGAGCAAAACCAGCGGTCATTACACACATCAAATTAAGAATAGTTAAGAATTAATTTTGCTACATTAAAATTGCTCAGTAAAATCAAATTTATATTTTTTCTGCTAATCTTTTGCGAAAAAAACTTGGTAGTTCGATAGAAAACATATGTAGGAATTGTATCATGCCAAAACCCCAAAAACGATTCCCCACTGTCAAATCGGCTATTTTCAATCATAACTCAATATAGCATAGCGCGACTTTACGCCATTTTCGTGGGAGCATGTCACAATTTAGTACATGACGTTATGTTTACATTCCATAGGGTTCATGTGCTTAAGGAAAATTTCTCTAAACTCAAACTCTGAAAATTCTTTCCACCTAAAATTGTTAATATCACCCTAATTTGTCTTTTTCATTTTCTTTTATTATACATGTACCCTAACTCAATTCTACCTCTAGAACCCTTTACTGGAGACCCAAAATGTTATGTGGACACAAAAATGTTCCCACAACTCGGTCAGATTTTTTTTCTCAAACAAACGAAAGTGTCCCCATTACTCGGTGTAGGCCTACTCGGGTGTACCATCCTTGCAAACGCTGTGTGAACTTCCAAACAAAAACGTCCACACAATACGCAAACTGAAAACCTTGTGTGGACTTGGCCACGTCCACACAAGGTTTCTCCATTAAAAAGAGCTCTAAAGGTAAATTGGGTTAGGGTTATATTAGGGAAATATGAAGAGGAACACTATAGGGTATAACGGTCACAAATGTGGGTTGAACAAACTTTCATGGTGTAATGAGGAAATTAGAATTTTTGTGAAATTTAGTCCAGGATACTTAAAGGTAGGATACACCATTGGTAAATGTTTGAATTATCATGAATGGTTGGATGTGGGGTTTGTATTTTATAGTAAATGTCGTTTAACTAAACCATCCAAAGTTTTACAATGATGGATGTTGAGAAAAGCAAGAAAAAACGGCGTTCATTTTCAACCGGCGTCCGGCAGTGGTTCTTATGTTGTTCTTGCAATCGCGAATTTTGTTTAAAAAAATTTAATTTTTCGGAACAATTACAGGATATCTAGTGCAATCATTTTGCTGGATGCTTAGAATCATGATTATTTACATTTCTTAATAATTTGGTAGTAAATTTTTTCAATATCTGCAAATGGTGTATTCTACCTTTAACTACCCAAATTCAAAGGAATATGAATTTGAATCTTAACGACTCAACCCAAGATGTGAATTTGGAGCATTTAGATGTGATTTTGGAAATCTTTTGTTGAAATCACATCCTGCTATAGGACTGTGTCCTCTTTGAATGCAAAATCACATTATACCCTTTACTAGTTTTAGCTGGCTGCAGAAATAGCTTCTTTTATCCACTATCATAACTAACTTACCTGTCTTTTGATGGTTGTCTGTTTATGCAAATTGGCAAAGCTCTCCATCTGCTCTTTGTCTTGCAACATTAAGTACCTTCAGAAAAAAAAGATCAGGGATATCATTACAGATAAATATCTGTAGCTCAAACAGTTAGGTCAACGAAATATAAATGTGGTTGGCCAGTTTTAAACACGCATGTTTAAAACCGGCTTACGGGCCTGGACGGTTCGTCTCGGGCATTGACAATGTTCAGGCCCAAGAACCAGTTTTAAACTTCGTTTCAAAAGTCGAAACAAGTCAAAAATTTAAACATTTCAACGATTTTGTTATAAAACATTTTCACTTTGTCGTTTTCAAAACACCCCTCCAGTTATATAATGGAACATCCAGTTCACGAATAACACGTTATCAAGTATTTTTATAGACATTGGCGCATGCGTCGCCGTCGCGCGTACTGCGCGTTGTGAATTTAGGACCATGAAATACTGACTCACTGATAGTATTGCACATGCCTACATGTACGTGAGGATTGTAAACGTTCAACCAATGAAACAGTAAAAGGCACTGAATTTCAAAGGAGTCTAAATTTCATGTGACACTAATAAAGTGTTTAAAACCAGCCAGCAATGTCTTTATCATCCGTTTAATACCGGCCACATGACGGGCTCTCGAGCAATGGGAATGGCTAAACTGTCTTAGGTATTTATGAATGAAGTTTTTATTATCGGTAATTACTCATGTTAAGGACATGGAGACTATACTTTGTATTTAAGAGTTTTCCTCATTTGTGACACGATCAAGCGGAATGAGTCGGACGTCGGGGAATCCCCAATTTTTTTTATCAGAACTGTGTTCTTCGTTAGTATTTAAACAAATTTACATAACTCGACAACAAAACATCGTATCAATATGGGGTTTTTAGTTTTTAAAACGTACAGATGCCCTCTTTGAAACTACATGAAAACTCATTTTTTGGACCAGGGTCGACATCCGACTGAAAAATATTTTTAATGCTCCGACATTACTTTCCCCATATTAAGTATGAAATCACCATGTCTAACAAAATTGAGTGTATTTTCAGTTTGATTTTTAAGACCTAAAATTCTTATGAAAGTTTACAGTATGCCAAAGTTGATTATTAATTACTAATCATTGTGGAACAGCCTGTACTTGAAAGCCTAGAGGAAGCTACATACATGTACAGGACATCTTGATAAACTGACTGTCAATTGATAAACTCCAGAAAATGTCTTCTTCTTTTTTTTTTTTTTTTTTTGGGGGGGGGGTGGCTGGTTTCCCCTTTGCCGTAATTTTCTAAAATAAATGGGTTAGGAAATTTTTTATTTAAAACAAAATTGTTATAGTAAATTTTGTAATGCTGATCTGTTTAAAGTTGTGTTCTTTAGAAGCTGGTAAAAAACAAGAAAAAAGCAGTGTGGTTCCTTGACTTTCTCAGACGAATTCAATAATTTGTGAGCAGTGTTTGAAAATAGTCGGGTTTTTACATTTATTGCTGGCCGGCAATCGTTTGAAATTGAATACAAAATTCAAGTTTTCTTGAAAAAACATCACATTATCAGGTGACGTGACTCCACAGCATGCTTGATGTTACAGTCATGTAAGGGATTTCATAATAATTCAGTTTTTTTTTTTTGTTTTTTTTTTATGCTTGCAGATTTTTCTCCATTTGGCCAGAAGCATCAAAAGAGAGAGCGGAGGACTGTGTTTACCTCAGAGATCGGACTGTCAATGCTCCTTCATTTCCTTCGCGTCGGATGCTGTCCAGCATTTCCCGCAGGACTGTCACATCAATCTTGTCCTTTTGAAAGACCAAAGACTCAGAATTATGGCTTACAGTAGTAAATCTCGAGTGGAAAAAATGCTATGGAGAGAGCGGGCGTAAATTCAGCAATTGACGAAACACGCAAAGAATCCTGAGAGTATACACAAAGTCAGGTGGCTTAGTGTTATATTTAGGAATTACCGCTACCGGGCGGATTAAAACGACATATCTGGCATGAAGATCCTTTAGGGCCTCGTAATTTATATTAGCCTAGGAGTTTTAAAAATATTCAGGTAAAATACCAAAATTAAAGAAGATGCCCAATTTATATAAAAAGGCATGTTTTTCCGACACTTAACCAGTTCGCGCCGAGATTATTTTAACAACGCCGAGCCGACGAGCGGGATTATTTTTAACGAAAACTCGATCCAAAGCGTGTTCAGGCTGATAGTGCCGGGAAGCACACCCACGCATTTCCGGCCTTCCACCTCTAAACCCCTTTACTGGAGACCCAACGCGCTATGGGGACAGAAAAATGTTCCTACTACTCGGTCTGTTTTTTTCCAAACAAAAGAACCTGTCCCCACAGCTAGGTGTATGGTAGAACCATAGAGCTATATTAAATTACTAGAGAGCTGGCTTGATGTACAAAGTGATGCGAGCTGGGCGCATCCATGTTTGTGCACAAACCTATGGAAACCTCAACATTTTGTACGGCTTTTGTACGGCTATTTGCATATCTGCGTTTGTGTTCTATACAGTGCGTTACCGAAGACGATATGCCAAAACCAAAACGCAAGATCAGCAAATGAGCGCCGAACATTGCAAATGCGCGTGCGTATCCGCGGGCTGCAGTCGATTTTGCCGTGACTTTTTAAAACTTACACGACGCGCGTAAAGTTGTTTGCGTCTGTTCTACTTGCACGCGAGTTGCATTTAGAGTACACTTTTAAAATTAAATCCATCTATTTGTATTATGTTCTACAACACGCACATGATTTCAAAATGTCTACGCACATGAATTCAAATGTCTGCGCGCAGATCGGATTCAAAGTATCTCCGCGCGTAAGAATGAAGAGTTAGCGCTCTAGTAATTTAATATAGCTCTTTGGGTAAAACACTAATACTGGGCACAGTGAAGACGGTTTATACCTCTTTAACTTGATTCCACAAGTCCTGTTCGACTGGGTTCACATCCAATGGAGGCAGGGTAAACTTAAAGTAGGGCCGCAGGTTCTTATATACATACAAGTAGGGGCCGGACGCAACTGCAATAGCTGTGAGTGATAAAAGCAAACAAAAGAAAATATTAAATTCAACTAAAATATGACTTTTCGTTTCACGGTTTGTACAAGCCACATTGTTTCTTTTACATAAAGTCAGGTACAATACATGTACATGAAGGCAGGGTTGTAGTCGAGTCTCTGCAAGTCAGTTCACAAGTCCTTTCATGAAGCCAGTCACAAGTCCCTTCATAAAGGCATTCACAAGTAACTGGATGAACAATGACAAAGGAATGCTTTTGTCAAAGCTGATTTTTAAAATAGCTTGTGATTTGAATTGGAACTGAAGGACTTGTGATGGACTTGCGAGACTTACAGGGACTTGTGATGGACTGGACTACATCCCTGCATGAAGGTGCAGTGTAACACTGAATGTTGAGAGTTATTCCATAAAGTTGACATAAACAACCTGTTTTACATGCACCTAATGTCTTGGTTTCCATGTTGGCAATAGTGATTATTACCTTGTACTTTACAAGTGTACAGTGAAATGCCACTATTATATACGAACATCACAGGATCAACAGGTTTTATTCGGTATATTGATCATTTCATTTTTTTATTTTTTTTTTATTTTTTTTTTAGTGGGTCCACATTTTATTTGCAACTGCTTACAACATCCTTGAATGGGTGCAAGCCAGCTAGCCTAATTTCCTGACCTGACAATCCCCCAATGTCTATATATATTGCTCTATTTCGTGTAAAGTAATGTAGGGTCAGTGAACCAGACTATAAGACCATGGTTTTCTTGGTTTGTCCAGGATCTTGAAACACAAAACTTTAAACAGTTCAGTTCGATACAGGGCTCGCAAAATCAGTTGTCCATTGTCCCGGGACAACCAAAATATTGTTTTGACAACCGAAGTTCCAGGTTGCCAGCCCGACAGGCAACTATTTTCTCCAATACTCACAACTTTATTTAGTCCATGGGAATGGAATTGGTGAAATTTGTGCCAACTTTTAAAAGTCAGACAACCACTCGTAAAACAGCGATTATAGTGAATTTGAATTCTTGCCTGGTACGCGGGGTTCATTGGTGTCCATGAAGAACGTACTGACCCCAGTGGGTAGCTCAATGATGGCATTCTCACTCAAGAGACTGATACCCTTGTACACCTTCAGCTTCATGTTGGCAGAGCCGGTACCCAGGTCAGCGATAACCAGCTTATTTTCACCATCTCCATTGATGTCAGAAAAGGCTTTCGAAAAAATACAAAACCAAACAATTAAAGTCAATATTTTGGGGGTAATAATTATACCATTCTAAGAATATTCTATACAGTATGTACATGTCCGCTCTAAGATCTCTACCACAAACTTTTTTGTGTTATCCTGGTCAAGAGATATTCTGTGTCAATTCAACAGGATTTTTCACCAGACCCTCACAGATTGAAATATTTGGTGTTATGATTAGTCTACATGTGCATATAAATGTACATGGCTTAAATGTTCTTTTACGTATTACATGTAAATAACATTTTTCCTGACAAAACTATCTTTAAATTTCAAAGTGAACAAATAAATTGGCAAGGCGGGACTCGAACCTGCGACCTCCGGAATACCGGTATTCCGGAGGTCGCAGGTCAGAGTCCCACTTTGCCAATTTTTTTGTTCACTTTAAAATTTATGTAAATTTACCTAGTCAGTTTCTCTTGTGGTTTATTTGTGTATTAGAACTCTCTTTAAAAAGTTTAAGAGCACCCATTACAAAATGTTCCATAATTATAAACTCTAACTTTTAAGAAAATATTTTGAAATTTGATGCATACTTATTTTCAGAAATGCAATTGTACTGCTGAGTTGGTTCCCTTAAAGACCTACTCCAACGGTTTTAAAAGTGCTTGAATTATATGTTATTGTGTTCAGTATATAATAAACTACACATTCATTCCAAAACAATGTTTGTTTTGCGTATGAATTTTGTGTTATTTTGTGATAAATTCTGGACGTTTTTTGTCGAGTTCCTGAAAACTTTCTACAAATTGCCCGCTGGCGGCGCTGTTGATAAACGAACATTGTCTGACGTCATACCGGAGAAAACTGATAAAACTGGTACCCGTGTCACGGGTGGTTAAGAGAATAATGGCGCTTTCCCATTCAGTGACATTTCTTCTCTGGTGACTTGTATGGCTTAATTAAGCATGATTTAGTCTCCGCCAATTATGTCTGTAATAAATGGAATGGGCGGACTATAGACTAAAGACCTCGGGAGGTTTCCGTGTACAAACCATATGGGAGCTGTTGAGAAAAAGTACAAACAATGGAAACAAAAAAAGAGAACAAAAGAAAGGAACAATAGCAGGTCGTCATAAGTATAGCTAGACACGGCTTGATGTACCGTACTACATGTACATGTACCTACCCATACATGATGAGAATGTGTAGAGATTTGCCACTGGGTCATAGTGCGCATCCAACCATTTAGAATTCCCCTCATGGGTACTGTCAGAAAAACAAAACCAAAGAAACCATCACGAACTGCTTCAAAGATTTACGTAATTCCAGGACAGGACTCAGGATTTTTCAATTTCAACATTTCATTGGTATTTTTCTTCCTTTGAGTAGTTTAAATGCCTTGCATCCAATGTTTCTGTGCAATGGTAGGGGGGGGTTCAAACCTACCCCTTGAACTATGGGGGCGAGTGGGTCCCCGGCGCGAGTGGAGCCCGCCAGGCACCCAGGAGCCCCATACATGTAATTGTGACCGGCTCTACAAAAAGGTGTATTAAGTCGCGTTATGCACTATCATGTAATGGCCTGCTCAACGTTGAGAGGGTAAACATTTCATCAAAATGTGATATTCATTTTTTGTCATGAATGACATCTTTTATACCTATAGTTACAGGTTTCATTCGAAGAAATTTTGATTTTGATGAATAAAGTGGAAAAAAACTACCATTTTGTGTGCATCGTTCTGTTGCAGTACAACAGAGCCGGCTATTTCAAAGCCCGTTTTCTCAGTTGTATAGTTTGAACTCTAAGGATGTAATCAATATGTAAACACATCATATCTCTAAAATGAGAGGGGCTATGGGGCTCTATTATATACCAAATGAAAGCTTATGTTGTGGGCATTTCAACCATGTATAGAACTCAATTAATTTTTTTGCGACATACATGTAATACACCTTTTTGTAGAGCCGGTCACATTTTCGAAGTAGGTTCAAACACCGACTGGAAACATGATGCTTGTGTTCTTGGGCAAGGCATTTTACACCTGCCTCGATCCAACTTGTCCAAGCAAGAAACTAAATGGGTACCTCAAGATAGAGACCAGATTTACGCCGATTTCAAGGTGCAGCAGAAAACGTTGTCTCTTCACCTGAAGAACAGCGGTAATATTCACTGTGATGTGCTTTAGGGATCGTTAACCCTAACCTTCCCAACTCCATCAAAACCCCATCTCCCATTTAATTAGTCCTACGGGCCTAGTTAGACTTAATTTTGATGGAGTATTAGTTGGGCCAGGAGGCCCGAGGCACTGCTAGGGGAATCTGATTGAGCACTGCTGGGGATTGATTGATTTTGTACATCATAGAGTACTGCTTGTAACTGTATGCCTAGCATGTAAGACAAACAATTCTCAGTTGGTTTCCGTGTTTTTTACGCATTAAACAATATTTGTTTCTGGTCGAGGTTATGACGTCAGAGACAGCTCTTGGTCGGGGACCGTCAAAACACGCACCAGAAAGGGCAGAGATGGTTATTGTAATTGAATTTAGCTACTTTGCGCCGAAATGGCAGCATCGAGCTGTATACTCCCCAGGGAGCTGAGATGGTATTTAGAATGTTTCATGGGCCCAATGACCGGGGTGATAATGTAAAGCGCTTTGATACACCCACATTGTAGGAGTCTAAAGCGCTATATAAGAACTGACATAAAAACAAAATCCTGCACAGGCCTCTCCTGGACAAGGTATAAATTATTTTTACTTTAGGATCTTAATGAAACCCGATGATGACTGACATATCGGTACGAACAATAAATAAATGATTACGTCGGTTCCAAGTTCCCATGGCAACACAAATTACCAAGTGTGAAAGAACAGAACCGGGGTATTGAACTGGCTGTGTTGGTAAATTGCCAATAATACCGCTCTTGGCTATTTTTGTGTGTGCTAATTTACAGGTTTTACTTTTTTTTTTTTTTAAGCGAGTGAAACTTGCGGCGGGCGAGTGAAAACCCTTCCCCCCAGTCGCCCGCCGGGCGAGTCAAAATAAACGTGTATTTAATTACCTTATGCTGTGTAAAACCAGGCTGTGTGTAACACTGTCCAGTATAGTACATGTACCGGTAATGTACATGTAGTTCCTAAATAAAACTGAAGAAACTGATTTTTTTAAAGGAAAATGCGAGTCACAAAAAAATAGCCGATTTCAAAAACGATATCGGCGATATGCCGATTTTTCGATATGTATTAAAATGTATGCGATTCCGATTTTTTTTGGGCGAATATCGTATGTCACGATAAAATCGCCGTATAGTCCAGCGCTAGTTAAGTCTTCGGTTCCTGTCTGATAAACGTTTGCGTTGTTTTGACCGCGCGCAACTGCCGAGTGGCACCAAGACACATCATAAACTGTCTCACACCTGAACTTAGTTTATGTTCAATTATTTCCAAGTAAAAAATTGGATGGATCGGGCTAGTGAAAAAACCTGCGGGCTAGTGAAAAGTCTGGTTCACTAGCCCGGCCGGCGAGTGAAAAAAAGAGTTAAGGGAAACCCCTGTCTAGGTGTCTAGCAAAATAATTGCGTTAGACACATATACTTTAATTGTTCCTTAACATTAAATTTTATCAAACAAATTCATGAATGCCAGGCGGCGATCGCGAAAAAAAGAAAAAGAACAAGAACTGCCTGTTTTTCTTGCTTTTTTCTCTGCATCCATGATTGTAAAACACCAGGTCAGTTAAAGGTATATGTAGGATGTACATTTGCAGATATCGAAAATATTTACTACCAAATTATTAAGCAATATCTTACTCATTTGAAAGTAAATAATGATTCTAGGCATTCAGCAAAATGATTACGCTAGATATCCTGTAATTATTCCGAAAGATATCACCAGACGGCTATCGCACTTTTTTTTAATAACATAAGAATAAACTGCTCGACGCCGGTTGAAAACAAACGCTGTTTTTTCGTGCTTTTCTCAGCATCAATGACTAAAACTTTGGACAGGTCAGTTAACCAGTTCGCGCCGGGATTATTTTAACATCGCCAAGTCCACGGGCGGAATTATTTTTAACAAAACTCGATCCGAAGCGATTTCAGGCTGATAGTGCCGGGAACCACACCCACGCATTTCCGGCTTTGCTCGCTGCTGACATACATTTCCGAACTTGAACTTGGTGTGTTTATGCGTCATCCGTTTTGAATTTGGGTAAATTTTTGCGTTTATATACGTCATCCGGCGCGAACTGGTTAAACGGTATTTACTATAAAATACAACCCCCAAATCCACCCATTTATGATAATTCAAGCAATTACCAACGATGTATCCTACCTTTAAATGCAATATACAATACAACCCCCCAAATCCACCCATTTCTGATAATTCAAGCAATTACCAATAGTGTATCCTACCTTTAATGTCATACATGTCCCATAATTCCCTATTGTATGTGATGTCCTGAAAGCAATATTTTGCCTAATAAATGAATAAAAACAAAGCTACAAAAAAAAATCATTTTCCAAAGTTTAAAATATTAATTTGTTCAAACAATATTTAAGTGTTGTGTTGTGGAAAGTCCCCAATAAAAAAAGGATTTGCTTTAAAAAAATCAAGAGAGAGAAAAAACACACAATTTGTTGTTTGTTTTTCAATCTATCAGGAAACCATTATTGTTCTTGGCCTTATTACATCTACATATACTTCAATTCTCTTGACGTTAGCCGACAGCTTTATTGTCTTTTATTATTAACCCTAACCCTTCCACACACAACAAAGTGCTCTCTCGCGCTGAGCAAGGTTGACACTTTGACAAATGATGCAATCAGGGGCCAATTTCATAAAACATGTAAGCACAAAAATTTGCTTAGCAAAAAATAGTTTTGCTCAGTAAAAACAGGTTACCAGCCAAAACTCTATGTGCTTTTCATGCTAAGTAAAAAACCAGGTGAATATCAGTCACAAACGATAAACATCACCTGAATATTATATTTGTAACCTTGTCTTTTCCCAAGGAAGAATTTTCATGCTATGCAAATTTGTGTGCTTACTTTTTACATGTTTTATGAAATTGGCCCCTGATGCGTGTGGAAGGCAACTCACAGAATACCCTCCGGGGGTTAGGGTTTTAATATCTTTAATGTTGAGGGCTCCTTTGGAAAGCAGTTTGTTAACTGAAATGAACTACATTAAATACAATAAATAATACAAACGGAGAAAAGAAGTTCCGAACAGCAGGTACATGTAACATACATACATACATGGGTAATTCCACGCACAAGTAGACATGGCTAAACATTGGAACATTTACGAAATCTAAGCATCACTTCAAATATGGTGTCCATTTAAAAGGGAAAAAGAGGTCTTTTATTTTGGGTGTCAAATTTGTGTGATTTGTTGGTCCATATAACCTGCTTTTCAGAGTGCTTAAATCACAAATTTAGTTTGTTTGTGAATTCTGAACCTTGTTTTAACCAGTTCAGATTATTTTAACATCACAAGCCGAGGCGCGGGGTTATTTTATAACGAAACTCGAGGGGGGGGCGGCTCATGCTCGGCAGTGGACCGCATTGCACGTACATTTACTATTATTAAAATTTTTTAATTAAAACAAACCTCGCCACCACGCCAGCCCACTTTGAGATTACATGTCCGCCACTGCATGTCGGTCACACTGTTACCGCCACGCTGTTACCATAATTATGCCATCACATTTACATAAATGCATTTCTTGTATTTTCACTGCGATGTTACAGCTGGATACCTACATCGAGTAATGCGTACAAAATTGTAGGATTTGTACATTCACAGATTTAAACAGTTCTGTCCTTTTTGGCGTCATACTGAAAAGGACTTAGATTTTTTTCCTTTTGTTGCATTTAAAGGTAGAATACGCCATTTACAGATCTACCGTATATCAAACAAATTAAGACCAAATTCTAAAAAAATATCTTACTCATTTGAAAGTAAATAATGATTCTAATTAAGGCATCCAGCAAAATGATTGCGCTAGATATCGATATCTTGTAATTTTTCCGGAAAATTTAATGTTATAGTTTGAAGCAGCAAAAGTGCTCAAAATCTAAAGTGCTCAAAAGTTTGATAGCTGTGAATGTTGTATATTCCAAGAAATCAATATTCTAAGATTTTAATTTCAATTCAAAATTTGCGGTTGAGGCGCGTCCTCATTCAACTAATGAGCTGAATTCAGCTACATGTGTGCGCATGTCAAAGGACTAAACCGGCCAAAAGTGCCCATACATGTATGTGTGCATCGTTCAAACGCTTGCACCGGATTACAAACCAACTACTAATTAATGTAAATTTACGAAATTGCATCAATGAGACACATCTTTGAAAATGAAGTTTGGCTGTTATTTTCTTCAAAATAATAACACGCATGACAGAAGGAATAATTTCATTTTAATTACTTTTTGGATAGCAGCAAAAGGGTGTACTTCAGCTTTAAACGCATAAAAAAACATGACGACCAAGGATACCATTTTGTGTTACTCTTTGTTCCTGTACTACCGGCATAACCTGACCCCATAGACTTAGCTTCTGTACTCCGGGGTTAGGTATCGTGTAATACATAAACCTGTACATGAACAGCTACAAATGTATGCATGCTGACATCAGTGTATTGTGCCCAATACCTTCCTTTCCCATTGCTACTCCGGTGATGCAAGCGGCAGTCGGGTGACCCTTTACCCCTCCTTGGCGACTGACTACCAAGACTGATGCATCTGAGTTTGTCAGCAAACTCCTGCCGGCTGTTGCTCTCGTCTTCACTGCCAACCTCATCCATGGAACCCAGGCGAGGTCGATGCGGAACGCCACGGAAGACGGAATCCAAAATGTCATTCATGACAGTGGATACTGGGGCTCTACCGGCCATAGTGCAGAATTTGTCAACTTTCGGCTTGTCACGAGACAGAGCAGGATTGCCACTGAAAAGGCCGAATGGGTCTCCAATGTCAAATCAGTAGGATATGCACTCCATCCACAAGCAGCGCACCAAACAATGGACCTCAGTCTTCAACTATATGAAGCTGGTGCATAACGTGGAAGAAGAACAATCTTGACTGTACACGTGCTTCGCATTTAATTTCTCCAGTGCATTCTTGCTGTCGGTATGACGTAATGAAGAGGCAATTAGCCAATGATAGCAACATGCATTCAATCTCAAATGTTCCCTTTCGTGCTAATTAAAGTACATAAACAATGAGGAAGCTAGATAACGAGGTTCCCGGATGTCTGACTGCGAGAATCTAACAATTTTAAGCAATGACCTTCAGAGTAAATATGCAATACGGTAAGGTAAACTCGGGTACAAACTTCCATTTTTAAAGTTTTTAATATCTCAGTACTACTTGTTTTGTGGTGTTTTTTTTTACTAGATAAACTTACAAAATTTACCCCAGTTTAGTCCACATCAGGAAACGACAAATTTAAATGTGTACTTGTGCATGTAGAGAATGATTCTTAACAATGGAAATCTCTATAGGCTCCTGAAGTTTACAGACAACTTGAAAACATAGTTCAACACGTACTCCTGGCAACTCCAGCTCAAAGCTGTAGAGTGATGGCAGAAACAGCAGACTTTATTTAAATTTAAGATGTGACATACTTGAAAAGTGGTACTGGCTCAACAGTGAACATGTCATGTAACCTAGCTCCTTCTTGAGTGAAGATAATTAAGTCGATAGAGTACCAAAGTGTGATGTCAGTTGTCATTGTAAAATGGCTCCACACATTGACTTGTCGACTGAAATGTCCATTGCAAAAGTACAGGGAAATGGTTTAGTGGAACCAATTGTCCTGGCAACAGACAAAAGATGACGTACTCTGTTGATCTACAACCATTATTGGCATGCCGCAACTCTGTGGTTCCTTCCTAAAATGGTGGCAGCAGTGGGATGCACCAGTCCATTTCAGACGTACGAAGAATGAGAAATTTGACTAGACTGAGTCCAAGCCAGTCTGCAGCTCAACACCACTGTTAACCTCATCACAGCTAATGATAAATTTCCCGAAGCCGACACGCCACTCTCTTGAATAAGACGGTAGTTACTGCCTCGCCGACTTTTTTTTTTAACAATGAGCCACACTCGGGACAGTACAATCGCCACTGGAACTTTGATCTTCAATAATCATTGATTGCTTCACACGCACAGTGCTTAAAACAGCTGCCTGTCACTCTGCAAACAAATGCCAATTTAGGACCACTGTGCTGACGAAGGTACATCACCGCGACAACAATCATGAATATCAACCCCCGGAGCGACATCGATCGATAGGAATCATCTACCAAGTACCCCCCTGCTGCAAATCTGACAAGTTGCTCTAACCATAAACACAGGACATGTACAATGTACATCATCACGGCCTTTGAGGTGACAAACATCTCAAGTCCCACTAACAAGGGGATGCTTCCCTCTCCCAATCGCTGATGTACATAATAGGGAGGGTGCCCTGTGACTTAGGGGATAATATACTGAAGTGACGAAAAACTCATACATCATGTAGCACCCGATTGGCAAATTTTTAAAAAAGTGATGATAATGATTTCAGTTATGCAGGAAGTAGAGTGGTTGATGCAGTGCTCCTTGGGGGGTAGGAGGAGAATGGAGATGTTTGGCATTTGGATCTCACAGCATGATAACAAATGTTACTATTTCCTGATCTTTCTAGTGCCCACTATTACAGCACATGCATTTTGGCATATATTGAAGGTTTCAAGGGTGTAGATTTTAAGAACGAATGTTGCTAAACTGTAAAACCACAAAATTTTATTAGAATATATAATAACAATGCCAAATAGTGGGTGGATACTACCTGCAGGATGGTATCAGTGGCGACAAGCTTGAGTGGCGAAAAATATTAGGCGTTTTGTATCAAGTGATGATGTTCATAAAGTACATGTTAAGTATAGGTTTGGAGCTGATTAAATATTATACGTGGTTTGATAGTTATTGTACATGTAGTTACATGTATCCATGTACATAATTACGTGGATCATCAGTCCTTCTGATTTGAGGCGTGCGATCGCACCCCTGCGTCATCGCACGGCTAAAAGCTACCCTAGAAGTGCTATTAATAATCACACGCCTGAATCTGACTGTACCGCACACCTCGGCATCATTATACGGTTATACTTCATAATTTGTGTATGTCGGTGAAGAAAAATTGAATTTACTGTAAAAACCAGATGCACATAAAAAAGCTATTATTGTTTAGTCCCAGCTTGAACCACAGACACATGTATACATAATCACACGCCTAGAAAAATCACACGCCTACACACATTCAGGTGCGCCTTTTTCCACACGCCTGTGATTTTCAAATCAGAAGGACTGGATTATGAATCATTCATGATCGTGACTATCGATGAACACCATAACAAATTCAAGATTCTTTGGAAGTGCAACAAAAAAACATCAACCTGTACTTTTTCAATGTTGATGCGTCTTCTTATTTTTTACCTGCAACACTGGTAAATCACCCATACATTTTGATTGACAAACACATTAGGCCACAAGCATTTGATTGCAGTACCGCACTTAAGCTGATGGGAAATTTCAATTTTTATAATGGATGGTGCAGTGTGACAATCCAAATCTTTACTAATGATGTCGATACTGTGTAACATACATGTACACGCAGTCGTGAACCACATAACGATCCAGGCTCGATATTGTGTTTTCCTTTATTCCTACATGTATGTTATACCCTAACCCCATTGCTTTGCGCTTGCACCGTCGATCGAGGACCGCATTTTTCCATTCATACCGCCGACCGAGGGGCTTTTGTTTCCTTTTTTCTCCTTTGTGTCTCGCCCCTCGGTCGTTATGTGGTACCAGAGCATACACATTATTTCTTTTCGTGCATTGCGTTACGGGGACAATCCATAGGGAAATCTCTCTTAAACTCGAACTCAGAACATTCTAAAATTCTAAAATAATCAACATTACCCTAATTTGCCTTCTTCTACATTTTCTTTCATTCTACCCTAACCCAATTTTACCTATAAACCTCTTTATTGAAGACCCCCCAACACGCTATGGGGACTCGAAAATGTCCCCACTACGCGGTCTGTTTTTTCCAAACAAATGAAACACAAAAAGGTATGACAACAAAACAAAAACAAAAATTTCATTCTGCACTGGTTCTTACTTCTTATCTGACACGATGTTATATAGGAGGAAATCTAAATTAGCGCCCTCGCTCGATCATACTTTGCCAAAGACACCGAAGCGTGTTCAAAGCGCATGCTAGGGACTAGGAACGCGCTGCACTCGACCTGCGTACGATTAGCTATGAAAACTACATAGCAACCGACTTCTTATGGCATTCAGACCGATCTATTATTGTGTCAAATATCGTATTTTGTAGAAAAAGACTATGCATTCTGTGTATTTCATACATGTACATAATATAGATCTTGTCTTCAGTTACATAAAATCTCACTCTCAGTTATTAAAAATATTTTTTTTATCAGTGTAATGCAATATATTTTCGGTGGAAAAAAGTAAAATATTTTGTAGGAATTTTCTACATTTTTGATTAGCACATAAAATTTGAAGGTTTTTTGCTTATACCCCAGTCACAATTAAAGCGGAGACCGGGCGGCGTGTGCGATTTATAGGCATCGGCCGGCGTGTAGAGGTCGGCGAAAGATCGTGCAATATGGCGGTCACAGTCACAATTAAAAGTGCCCCGTACGCTGCCATGACGGGTCAGTTTGCGATGCGAAACGCCGCACCAGGTTTTAAGTCCGAGTTAAAAGTAACTCGATGCCCGCCCGATGCCAAAAAATGACCCGGCAGCCGCAAGGAGTCCCGTGGGGCCCCGGCCGAAAATGCCTAGAAATCCGCCGCAAACTAATCGCAAACCCATCGCAAGCCAATTGTGACTGGGGTATTACAGGTAATTTTTCTTAAATGTCACATTTCTAATGATTGAAATTCATGAATTTTCTGTGGTAACCATGGAAAAGAGCCCTTCAATTCCCCTAAATGAAAACAAAAACACCCCTATCTTGAAGAATGGAATAGCCTACCGTACAAACAAGCATAGGTGGTACATTGTAATTATCACACGGGCGATAACACTGCTGTGTATGAGGCGGCTTTCATTTTGTTAAATTATCTAAACATTTGCACACTTGTATTCTATACGTTTAATAAAATATGTACGGACAATTATTTATTAAAAACGATAAACGATAGGTTTGCACGATCAATAATTGTAAAAACTGGCATTTTAGGTACCACGTAGCGTCTGTACAGTACGTGGACGTGTTCCCGACCGACCGGGCACACGACCTTCGCGTTGTGGGTGACACACGGCACACGTTATCGCACATAATGCCGTGATCCTTGGTCATTACCGCTCAGGAACGGCTGTACACAAATTTATTCTCTGCAGAAAACTACACACAATAGATGCTGGAAAAGTAATGTACAATTCATTAATATTAGATTTTTGATATACATTGATATACAGGGTGTCTATACAAAAAATGCAACAAAATATACCACACGTACCATACAAATGTATAACTAACATCGATAACTAGATATTGTTTCAAAGATACTGGTTTCCACTTTAAAATGAGACATCAAACGTCCAAATCTGACAATGTTTAACAGAGTTATGAATAATTTTCCAAGAGGGGTCAAATTGACCATGGGACAAAGTTTTTTTATTTCGTTTGGATACTGTGCAAGTGTAGACTTGAAATCAAGTTGTTATACTTTTGTCTTTGTCCGTGCAGGCGCCACCGAAATAAACCAGAGCTGATGGCAGCGGGCACGGTGGCTCAGCGCTGGTTCATTTCGGTGGCGACTTGATTTCAAGTCTACACCTGCACAGTATCCAAACAAAATTAAAAAACTTGGTCCCATGGTCAATTTGACCCCTCTTGGAAATTTATTTACAACTCTGTCAACCATTGTCAAATTTTGAAGTTTGATTCCTTATTTTAAAGTGGAAACCAGTATCTTTGAAACTATATCTATTCTATCGATGTAAGTAAATACATTCCGTTATTTTTTGTTGCATTTTTTTTATACACCCTGTACAAAAAATCAATTTTCAGAAATGAAATGTAACCTCAAGTTGAGTGGCACTTCTTCGAATTGTGTATATTTCTTTTGTCAATATAGAATATGTTTGGGGTATACAGGATTAGGGTTAGGGTCAGTCCATTCTAAGCCTAGGGTAAATCAAGTCGAGGGTTGTGAGTGGCCGCTCTGCATTCTATAAAGGCACACAGTGCCTTTAAATTTTTTGAAGTGGAGTTGCCATAGATCCGTGAATGTGGCATTTATTTTACACTATTTTACGAACACTATTTTACTGGGTTGCCCTAGCTGTGTCCGAATTGAAGGCTGCGACTTGAATGCATTTTACAAACGAGTCTATGGTAGCGGCTGCAGCCACATCTCATAGACTCGTGCGTAATATCAAGCCGCAACCAGAAGGAAAAATGGCGGCCAAAGTTCGTGCTGGATAGAGAACAGTTTTTGTGTGAACAATAATAAATGTTCACAAAAGAAATGTAACCTTAAGTTGAGTGACACTCTTCTTTTGCATCGTATTCGTATGTACCGTACTACACTTACCTCTTTTGTCAATAGACAATATATAGAACGTTTTGGATATGTTTTTCGTGTGTTATCGGTGCTGTGCGTGTTGTTGGTAAATTAGTAATAGTATGACCCTGTCCAATTGTTAACAAAAGCGACAACTAGGGTCCAGTAACCATCACCATGGTAACTAGTTTAACTCTCTTCTCCAGCACATTTGCGAGCTAGCTCTTGCACTTGTTGGCACTCAATTTTGTTTATCACATTCACAACTAACTACAAATTGTGTCTCTCTACTAAAACTCCCATTATGAATAGTTGCAATTGTACACACCTGATATCACTATTTGGCTGTTCTGGTGCCATTTGGGAGTTTCTATCAACATCAGTCGTCATTTGTTGAACATATTTTCACATTTTTCGTTGAGGTGAGGTACGGGTATGCCAAAATCTGGTAGCCCTTGGAATTAGTGTTTCAATACATTGCGCATACTCGATGGGACCAGTCTATATGAAGTAAACTATAGATGGCGCTACAACAGTGCGACAGAAACCTGGGCCGTTTTATAAATCTCAGCTTTATCTTCGTAGCGGCGTCATTCGCGCAGTAGCAGCAATAAGCTGGAGCCGATCCGAATGAAGCCGAACCACTAGTTTGGGAACCGGCCCATTTCTACAGCGGAGTGCCGGGCTGGGGGCGGGGTCGGTCGAAAGTAACCAAAGCGGCATAGATCACAAGGACAAACCCAGACGAACTCCCCATATATTATTTTCCCAAGGAGGGTAATGGGAGTATTCTTTGCAAAAGACACTTAGGTTATGGTTATTGGAGCCTTGCTTCTCAGATCCTTACTTTCCCTTAAATTAAACTCACTCCAACAATCAACTTGGAGATTAGTCAATGAAAAATGAGCAGAGACCGAATTTGAACCCCAGCCGAACAATCTATAACCTAACCCATTGTCCACTAAGCTACTGTGGGAGGTCGACAAAATTAGAAGCCCTTTTTCAAAGTGCTCTTTATAGCTCCATGATATACCTCTGGGCTACGCGTGTGTAACCATGGAGAAATAATATTTCTCCCTGGTGTAACTAGTTGAATGAGCAATAACAATATATTGGCGTCATTGTTAAAATACTAAATAATCATGAACGCCAGGGGTCTCCAGCCGCCCCTTCGTGATAATTACCCCTACCATATAATCCTATAGGAAAAAATATACGCTAGCGGGCAGCATGAGAGCCTCATGATGAGACTAAAGGGCCTCACAAATTCGCGTTCGCGTTTGCTTTCGAGCCGAGTATGAACTGGCCTTAAGCCGCCTTGCCCGCGAAGCGAGCGTGGTGAGCCAGACTTTCAACGCACTTGTTTCCTTTTGCGATCGAGGATCGAAACACAAAAGAAATCAAAGGGAACAAAAGATCCTCGAAGGACGGTTTCTGTGTCCTCGATCGCTCCGGTAAGCGCTGAGCAATGGGGTTAGGTTTCAGTAAAGGAATAAAGGAAAACACAATAGGGGATCCTCGGTCGTAATGGAAATTCACGTACTATAGCACTCGTTGTGGTTTTTTTTCAAGCATTTTGCAAAATGAAAAATTGTGTCCGATAACACACAATGTAAAAAACTCAAATCTGTACAAGTAGTCGGATTTAAAACAGTCTAACTTTATTCTCACTTTACACAAAACAGGGCCAGCAGGCAGCATGGTGAAAATATAACCAGCGTTAATGTCTAGTCTGATTTATTGGCTGCAGACACGGGTGAACCGAAGACACTTATTTTTATGGCAAATATATTTTCCTTTTAGTTTTTAAGCATAATGGTGAAAACCGTTAATACGTTTGCAATGTTGTTTGAAGAGCGAGTTTCTCTAAATGCTCTGGAATAACTTCCAGGTTCGGTGGGACAGAAATCCATCTCCAAGGTGGAAGGAACCGTTTGCTTCTCTTGAAGACTCGGAGCGGTCCGAACAAACTGTCGACTTCGCAACTGTAGAACAACCTTGCTACTATCAATGCGCTGTCATCGCCGACGGCGTTCAGTGAGGGTGTCTTGAGTATTTCACAAGTCCACGGCAATCTTCCTTCCTCCGCCAGTCTCCACAAGTCATCGTCGGTGTGGAAACCGTTGTCCTCCGACCCGCAACAACCCTCATCCACATTCGTCATATCGACGCGATAAGCGCCAAGACCTCGATAACCAGACTCGTCTAGTTCTTTAGCTTCAGTGCCATCGAGTTTTCTCCGTTTGGAATGCTTTGTACTTCGTTTGGCCGTTTTAGTTTCACTTATATCTGTCTTGTCTGTCATTGTACATTGCGTCTGTCCATCAGCTGCTATAAGCAGGTTGTGGATGGAGTCTTCCAAACAAACCGGTTGTTGTTGTAGTCTACATAGAAGTTCTGAGATGTAAGCTGTTCCACCATTGGTCCTCCTGTCGATGGGTGAAGCGGGCGTTCTTTTCCTGACAAGGAGTCGGTGCCGACCGTTCTTCGGCCTGTGCATTGCTAGAGCCTCGACAAGACGAACGCCAAACAGTTGTTCGCTCACAACTTTCTCCCCGAGTTGATCACTGCTATTCACTGCTTGTCCACAATTCAAGGTTTGAGTAGCAGCATCCTTCACTGATACTGCCTCGAATAAGCTGGGCGGGTGGTGGTTTAATGATTTCCTTTGGCATGATGAGCACCTCGTCGTGTTGGTCTGTGTGCCTTTAGTTTGGCGCAATTTCCGGGTTGCAGCGCAGACCTCGATGACACTATCCGTGTCACTTTCCGAGGTGGTCGCACAACGGTCTGTCCCGGTGCCGTCTATCGCGGTCCGACCGGCGTACCAGCACGAGGATGCGTCGCCGTCCGAGCGCCTTCTCAGCAGCCCGTTGCTAATATGTTTGCGGTACCGATCGTCAAACTCTTCCACCGAGCGCCTGAGCGAGTCGACCCGGGACAGAACCGCTGTTCGGTGTTCGGACAGCAATACGTCAAAGGAACAGCCACTGTGTTCTTTTGACGAGAGTGATTTCGGTACATCCATAGCCACAGATAAACTGATGGGTAGCTTCGACAGCGTCATCGTGGAATAATCAAGAATTTCTTCAATATTGTATTATAATTTGGACCTACCAGAGTCAGTAGTAGATGCATGATGTTACACCTGGCGATGCAAAACTGAAAATAGTCAACGTTTCCGTGTGCATAATATACCTTTATCTGTGCAAATATTTATCTCTTGTAAACTTTGACCGTCTGGCCGTTTGTATATGCCGACTGGTTTCAACGGTGGGATATTCGTACAGTTTATTCATATCATATCATATTGACAAAACAAACCATTTCATACACCATTAAGAGAAGTCAGTTCAATCCCGTCATAATATGCGGGCTCGGAATGTCGTGTTTTTTTCCAACGGTGCAGTCACTGTGTTGTGCCAACCAATGCGTCTAACAATAGCTCCATCGAAGCTCGGTTGACTGCACACATTCATCGTTACATGTATGCCGTTTACATAATTGTAAACATTGGAAGATGACTAAATAACACGTTGGTAATATCGTTTTGGAGGAGTCCCAATTGAGGTTCACGAGTTAGACAAGAAAGCAATACACAAAAATCCTCAAGTCATCACCAGGTTTATTATTGGTTGTTTATAATATTAGGGTCCAAGAGAAACGTGCGACATTTAGGTTGCAGAAATCCATATGTTTTCATCATCACTTGCGTTGGCCGATGCGACCGTCATGCACGCCTGCAGGTTACAGAGATTTCCACATGCATCATCTCATCAATAGTTCGATAGTCCTCCAGAAAATGTTGAACAATCTGCCGCTGAATGCTCCTGGTCTCTTAATGTTATAAGCGATGACATACGGAGGTTCCCTTTCATTATGTTTCTCCGATAATTATTTATGATGAAAATAACAAGCTTGCACAGTATATGCCGGCTGCATTTAATACATTGCGTTCCGTCTGGTGTCGCAGTACAGTACGGTTCGGTGATCACAGGATTTTACGCACAATCGGGCGACACATTGAGCCCAATTTTTATACCGAGAAACAGCAAAATAATAACAAGGCAAATTTCTAAATTAAACAAAAGTCCAATTTACCACCGACTTGGTTCCAGAAAAGGTCCCTAAAATGAAAACTACTGGACTGAATCGGATGATATTGGTATCATTTTTTTTATCTAGAAAGATTCCCCATCTATATCCAAACTAGTTGTTTTGGTTGGAGGCCTGGGTGATGGACTGGGCCGTTTCAAGTGTTTGGAACACGCTGTATATTACGGTGCTCTGGCGGAAAAATCATAGGGCATTTTTGTAGACTTTTTGGTGGTTCTGCAGTCAGACAATAGGAGGGTATTGGAGTCGCTTTCAGTGAAAATTGACAAATGCCTTGGGAGAGACCGTATAATATCCTTCAGTGCTAGCGATGTCTCGGTAAAATTCTAATTTAATTTAATTTAATTTAATTTAATGTTTAAATTCTACCTCGTCATCACATAGAACCTCGGCCTTACGTGAGACGTTTAAAGCCATTCTGACTGCAAACTCAGAAGAAGAGAGGATACCAATGCATGTCTGTACCACAATCTGTATTATCTTTTATAAGCAAGTACATGTACATGTACATGTACATATACTTCAAATAACGCTGGATTAAGGAACAACACATTAAATGGTCCACTCAGCGTTAGATTGTTCATAGCGTGCATAATATTTGTTTTATGCTAGTTTACTGTATTTAGTTGTTCAAACTTTGAACATAATGCCGATCCCCTGTACACGGCATTAATACAATAAAATCAGTGACTCTACTGTTCCCAACAGGTTTGTCCGTTCTTTTGGGGTGTGGCTATGGTGGCCCTAAAGGGACTTTTGAGGAAAGTCGCGAATATTGACGTCAATATTGACGTCAATATTCGCGACTTTGAGGAAAGTCGTGAAATTTGTCGTGAATATTGACGTCAATATTCACGATCTGCGTAGTCCATTCAGGGCCACCATATGTGGCACCCTAAACATAGATAATCAGCCCCCGGCTCTCTAAAAACTTGTCATAGACTGGACAATTTGTGATTTATCTTGCAAAACGAAAAGACGAAGCAAAGATTTCGAAATAGCTCCGATGCACTGATGAGAAGCTTTCAGCAGTTCATTACCATAAACATATAATTGCGCCCTCTTGGTGATGGCTTAGCGCGGCAGCTCTAAATAAAATTAATAGGATTTTCGTTTGAAATAAAAAGTGTAGTCTTTATTAAGTGCATCTGAAAAATTGCGTTTTTCCCTTTCATCGGTAATATGGCGATATGATATTAAAAAATATATATTGCGACCCGGACCGTGAGCGAGTACCTCGATATAAAATGAACAGGCCTACAGTTTTTAATTTTCTCTTCGAAATTTTTTAACAAAACGGGAAAGTTTTTAATTTTTTTTTGACGTTAATAACGCTGCATGGGTGTGTACCGCTCTCTCTAAAATTGTAGAGATAACTGGCAAGAGGCAACACTGAAATGGGTCGATAATTATTACAATCATTTTACTTCCTTTCTTGTAAACCAGATGAAAGATAGCCATTTCCCATTCCTTAGGTATAATACACTGATCAATGGTAAGATTAATAATATAAGTGATGGGTTTCGAAACCCAACTTTAGAAAGTCTGGAACTAAGTTTATCATATCAATGCCCGAGGGTTTTCAATTTTTAATTTTTAATCCAGACAATTTACGCCGAACAAACCCTTCATCTACATGATCAAAGTGCATACAATCTCCAAGGTATTGAGCAGGTTCAAGACAAGATCCCTGATAATTGAATTTGACGGCGAGAATTTTACCAATCCCGGCAAAGAAAATCATTCAAAATATTAGCAATTGATTTAGGATCTTTAACGAGACCACTACCAGTACTTAAAGGTAGTATACACCATTTGCAGATATCGAAAATATTTACTACTGAATTATTAAGAAATATCTTACTCATTTGAAAGTAAATGGTGATTCTAGGCATCCAGCAAAATGATTGCACTAGATATCCTGCAATTATTCCGAAAAATTGAATTTTATAAAGAGAAATTCGCGATCGCCGGACGGCGATCGCAAAATAACAAAGATAACATAAGAATAAGTGCCCGGCGCCACTTGAAAACAAACGCCGTTTTTAGTGCTTTTCTCTGCATCCATGATTGTAAAACTTCGGACAGGTCAGTTAAACGTTATTTACTATAAAATACAACACCCCAAATCTACGCATTCATGATAATTCAAGCAATTACCAATGGTGTATCCTACCTTTAATTCAATAACCGATTCCTTAGTCTTTTATTAGAGAGAATAGATTTGATAATTTCCACAAGTTCTTACCCTCATGTAAAAGGATAAAGGATAAAGAATGTAAAATATTATAGTAAAGACTAGGATAAATGTATTATTGAAGAACTTCATGGCGCAGGGTCACAACTGAATGTATACACGACCCGCCAGAAAACAGTTTTTGATAATGTCACAGTCACGCCAGAAAAGACAAAACTGAATTATAATGATTATAATTTATTGATTTATATTGCGCCCATTCCATACAATGTACACAGGCGCATAACAACTATATAATTGCTAAAACATTGGTAATTAAAAATTACATGCACATAAAATATAATAAGACATACACTGTAAACAAGTAACAATATTATTAAAAACCTTATTATTATTAAACCACATTATTAAAAAGCTTGTTTAAAAAGATGAGTCTTCAGGACTGATTTAAAAACACCAAGATTAGCAGCGTTCCTAACATGAAGTGGGAGTTTATTCCAGAGGTATGGAGCACTATATTCAAAGGCTCGGTCCCCAAGAGTAGCCTTGCCACAACCTACAGGGTAGTTAAGAAAGATACCATCACTAGAACTACGAAGACAGTAACGAGATTGGGACTTGATAGAAACAAGCTGACTTAAATACTGTGGGGCTAAACTATGTAAAATTTTGTAAGTAATCAATAACAGTTTGAATTCAATTCTAGACCGAACAGGAAGCCAATGTAGATCCATAAACAATGGTGTAATATGACAAAACTTGAATGCATTACAGACAAGCCGAGCACAAGCATTTTGAACTCTCTGGAGTTTATCAATCTGTGCCTTAGGTAAACCATAAAACAAACTATTACAGTAGTCAAGTCTACTAGAGATAAATGCATGAATCAGTGTCTCCGTACATTCCTTTGATAAATATTTCCTAATTCGTCTAATGTTATGCAAATAATAAAAAGCACTACCGCACACTTTAGTTACATGAGTTTTCATTGACATATTGTCATCAAACCATGCACCTAAGTTTCGGGCAAGGGAGACAGGGGAGAGAATGGACTGGCCAACCTGTATGCCGTCCAATGTAACTTTACACAATTGCTGACGTGTACCAATTATCAAGAACTCTGTTTTTTTGTCATTCAAAAATAACCCATTAGTAAGCAACCATTGTCGTACATCATGGATGCAAGCTTCCATGGCAGAAACAGCGAACTCCTGACTACCAGCCTCGTCAGGACTGAATGACAGATACAACTGTGTATCGTCTGAGTAGCAGTGAATCTGTGGATGATGAACTTTGACAATGTCAAACAGTTGACTGGTATACAAAATAAAAAGTAGGGGGCCCAGACATGATCCCTGTGGGACTCCCCATTCAAGGTTATAGTTATTAGACAATTTACCATTAATTAAAACCCTTTGAGATCTGTTGGCTAGATATGAACAAAACCAATTGAGGGCTGTACCGTTAATTCCAAAACGTGACTGAAGTGCACTCAATAGAATATTATGATCTAATGTATGGAATGCAGCACTTAAATCTAATAAGACCAACAGTGATACATGTTTTCTGTTCATAGCCATTAACAATTCGTTCTGAATTTTCAAGAGAGCTGTTTCAGTACTATGAAATTTACGGTATGCTGACTGCATCAATGGATATAAATTATTCCGAGTCAGGTAAGACTGTAATTGACTTGCCACAACTCTTTCTAATAGTTTTGAAACAAACTTTAAGTTACTAATAGGTCGGAAGTTCTCCACCCTAGCCTCGAGACCAGGCTTTTTTAACAGAGGGAGAACAACAGCCGACTTCCATATAAGTGGAAAATGCCCAGTTTGTAATGAAAGGTTAATCAACCTCGTGATGAATGGTAATAAAATATCTGAACATTCTGTGAATAATTGCATAGGAATTGGATCCAGTACACATGTTTTCTTACTAGAACCAGTCACAAGTGTATGAACACAGCTTTCAGACAGTTGACAGAAATCAGTAAAAACAGCCGTCCGAAGATGAGGTAAGGGAGGTATGCCATAATTCATTGGGCTGTTTGCCCTACACAATGCTAACCTTATACGGGAGATTTTCTGGACAAAAAAGTCACCCATACAGTTAGCGAGCTGTAAATCATCGGTATGCGGAGGTAATGATGACACGTTGTTGCGAAAAAGAGAACATGCAGCTTTAAAAAACTTTCTTTGATTTGTACTGTTATCTTCAATAAATCTTGTATAATAATCCTGACGAGCAATTTTCATTAAAAAAGTGACAGAATTTTTCTTCAACTTGAACAAATCTAAATCATGTTGTAACCCAGTTTGGCGCCATTTCCTTTCATGTTTTCTCCTGTCACACTTGGCCTTCTTGATATTGTCATTAAACCAAGGTACCTGTGGGCGAACAATAATCGTTCTATTGATAACTGGAGCATGACAATCAATAATGGCACCTAAAGTATCACTATATAAATTAGCAAGACCCTCGAGATCATCCAGATTTACATGAGAGGACTCAATATTACACAAATCTGAATCAAGTATATCGTCCCTAAACCTTGCCAGATTGATGGCCTTAATTTTCCTGAACGACACTTCTTTCGAAGATAAGCAAGGTTTACTGAATTGTAGATTACACACAACTGAAAAATGATCAGAAAATAATTGATCAGAAACTGGATCACCCCGAATAATGGATTCAGACTGACGGCTGATTATTAAATCCAATGTATGACCTTGTACATGAGTAGAGGTAGTGACATGCTGATGTAAATTCATAGATTCAAGCATTTCACAAAAGTGTATAGCATCAAGGGTTTGAATCGCATCAACATGAATGTTAAAATCACCGGTAATCACAAGTGGTTCACTAGATAATACAAGTGATTCTAAATAATCAGAAAATTCAGTTAAAAATGTTGTCAGAGTCACCTGATGGTTGGGTGAGTAAGGTGGCCTGTATATAATAACCAGTCTAAGAGGTTGTGATCCAGACTTAATTAACCATTCCGAAAATTCATATGACTGGCGTTCACCAGCGGCAAGCTTGCTAACTTCCATGTTGTCTCGTAAAAGCAGTGCAGTACCTCCACCAGTTCGACTGCTCCTCGGGTGGTCCAGAAATTTAAATCCTATGGGTGTTGCTTCAATTCTACAAGCATCATCAGTGTCTTTAAGCCAAGTCTCTGTCAATGCGAATATATCAGCACCAGAACTGCAGACATAATCAACGAAGTCACTTGTTTTGTTCTTAAGTGACCGCGTATTTATTGTACAAAGTTTCGCAGCGGAATCCTCATCAGAGCTAACAGTCAATGAATGGCGAGGAATACAAACCAGTGGTCTCGAGTTAGACCGCATTCGTGAGAATGTTGTTGAACAGGTACGCTCTCGAATGATGACATCAATTGTCTGAGTAGACGAGCATGTCTGTGGTGATGGTAAGCTGCAACCGTTATTGTTTTCTTGACGAGAAAGAACATCAATCAGTGTTCTTGGTGAAAGGTTCATCTTACCGGTAGATGTTAAAGTTGATCGATCATGGCGAGACATGATGACAGGAATGGGTTGATTACAGCGTTTTATCCGCCTGCCACCTCTGCGACCCCGATGATGTTGCTTAGCAATCCCCAGTGAAATCAAGTAGTCCCATGTTGCTTTAGGTAGTACAGATGTACTCTGGAATTTCAGTAATTCTTGACGTGTGTAGACCAGCCCATCTTGATGACATTCAGTAAATTCGCTATCACTTGTACTTGTTGTAGAGGGGCCTGGGTTTACAGAAACATCCCCAGCAATTATAATGTCTGTTGGTGGATCGTGGCCAGGAATCAATAAACATGTTTGACCATGTTTTGACCACTTCGCTTGGGGGACCCTTGAAGAACAAAATCCCACTGGACATCGACAACGCCGTGTAAATGAAATCGTTACCGGTTTGTGCTGTACTTCTGCTAAAGCTGACCACAACTTGCAGGTAACAGTCAGATTTGTAGAAGAACTCGCATCATTGATGGAAATACAGGGCTTCAATGTACATATGCTTGAAGGCAGTGCCAGTCCTCGGAGTAACAATAAAAACATCACCGGTCCAGCAGAGTAACAAACGGCGGCCATGTTGTTTCAGAGCTCACACATACAGTGTACAATCCAAATTCAATACAGATCAGCACATAAAAACATGATAAAAATTGTATTTGTATGGAGTATATTGCCCTTCACAATTATTATTGATACCGATGATTCACCATACAGACATTTATTGTGTTCAATAAGCCCGTTACTGGCCAAGAAGGTCACGGTCGAGTGAACATGAAAGCATACTCGCGCCCCCCAATTAACGCTTCACGTTGCTATGGCAGCGGTAATTCCTGTAAATCGGCTCTTGTTACAAACACGCATGGAGTTGTGTCAATCGGCGAACGTCTGTAGTATTCCGATAATTATAATTTTGATAAAAGACAATGTGAAATCCAATTGTTCGAATATCGATTTTGGACGAAACACCTGTTTGAGTGTTCCCTGGCTCTCATTTGCATAATAAAGGGGTTTGCTGAAAAATTTGGCTGACGGCCATTTTGAATGGGAGAACGGCGGCGACGCGCATGCAGTGCACGCACAGTGTTGTATCTCGTGTGTGTTTACATTTAGTTTAATCATAAGTTCAGCATGTGTTCCAGCCATTTCAGACGTTAAGTTGTTTAAATCTAAAAAGTGGATATAATGAGATTTCAACGAATCAGGAAGGACAAGTGAAGAGGTTCGTAATTTACTTTTTGTAGGCCTGCTGCAGTTGCTTAAGACGAGTTAAGTTCGTGTCACTGTCACTATATTGTCACTGTGTCAGGGTGATTTTTTTTATTTTTGTAAATGACTGCTTCAAGCTGCAAGTGCAAAAAGGTGCTCATTTTTGGATTAACGGTTAATTGGAAAAGAAATTTGTGAGTGTATAATTAAAGGGAATGTACATCATTTGCTTTTGCTGTCTAAAAACAATGTCACTGTCAGGGCCACTTAATTTGTTTTAGATTTTACTACTCAGTAGTACAAACCAACGGATTACTCGACTCGAGTCTGACTCAAGTCACTGCAGGCAAATGACTCATCAACACGACTCGACTCGAGTCCATTATCAGAATGACTCGACACAACTCAAGTGAAGGCTAGAACTAAGTAGAAGACTCGAGTCCCAACAAATATGATCAAAACTGCGAACAAAATGTGCAATGTATTACCCTGGTGTACATGTATGTTCATGTCACGTTTGTGTTCGCAAATTTCTGTACACGTATACAGACATGATACATCTCCATGCTACAACATACACTGTGTTGTGGACTCGCACCTTGAGTTTCTGTAGTGTTTTTGTGTCTTTAATTGACTCGAGCTAAATACTTGACTCGACTTGACTCATAACTCGACTACACACTGTGACTCGACTCGACTCGACCTTCTGAATCGAGTCACTGCTTTAAAATGACTCGACTTGACTCGAGTCACAAAAAACAGTGACTATAATACAACTCTGTTTTGGCATGAAAAAGTAAATTTATAAGTGCATACATGTAATTCTTCTTGATTCCTAATTCTATTGAGTTACATCGTAAACAAAAGTGCTGGAAGGCACATGGGTGAATCTACCGGTATCTATGCCTTTCACTTTGAAATTGAAAGTATTTGTTCGAAAAGGAAAGTGTCCATAAAATTGCTACTGAAGAGCGTGTCAAGCCTTTTAAACAGTTGATTTACTTTTCTAGTAGACATATTTCTAGATAGCCATATTAGTTACAAGTACTTTTCTATCATATACATGTAAAGGATGGCCAACAACCAATCCCCAGCTCAGGCCGCATCGTCCTTTGAAAAAGGACGTATCCAGGCCTTACAGGAAGAGCGTGTCAAGATACAGAAGAAGACCTTCACTAAATGGGTCAACTCGCACTTGGAAAAGGTACATTAACCATTATGGTGACCTAAAGGAAATAGGACTGGTTGTAACATTTTTTTTCGCGATGTCCGGAATTTGTTCATGACTGGTCATGAAATTGTTTGCGATGCCATGAGTTTTGTTACGACTAGTCGTAAAATTGTGCGACATTAGAAATTTGTTTACGATTTTCTTTCCTTTCTGAATTTCATTTTATTGTCAACACGTCAACTACAGACCCAGCCTTGTATGTACAAGACGTTCGTCGCTATCCATCTGAATTCTACGCCCGCGCTGCAGTTAGCAGTACAAAAATACAGCGCGAACAGCGACCTCACGCGGCCATCTATGAAATCTTATGTTTTTTCTTATTTTGCGCTAGATTTGTAACGCACGACCTCGAAAGTGGTCGCGGAAATGTTTCGCTCAGCCGCAGAAAGTTATCTGCCCCAGCAATGTGTGACATCCTGTCGGCTTTGCAAGGCTTAATACACATTCCGTTGCAGAAAAACAAAGTCCCAGTGGGAACACACAGTAGAATATAACTTTGTAAAACTTTATGATTTTTTTAAATGATATTTAAAACTAACTAACTAACTTTAAACTAACTTTTGAGAAAGTATTTCAAAATATTGGCCTACTGTGTCTATTGGATAATTCAGCCCGGGCTGCGTTTTTTTTCTTTGTACCACTAACGCGTCAGATCGGCAAAGTTTATCCCACAGAACGACTTGGCCAGAGACTTTTATACCTTTTTCTATAAGACCCTTATCTAGATGAGATTATTAACCAATAATTTTGGTTAATAGAAAAAGGTATAAAAGTCGTGTATACGAAAAACTATGGACTGTATACAATTAACTAGGGACTGTATTCATTTATTTTGGTGAATTATGACTGTCAACGTCGTTGGTCTTCATACAATCCGCGCGTATCAAAATCGATTTGAATTGAAGCGCGCGCTTTGGTCTCCATTCAAGTCGCCCCATTCCAATAAAACGGCAAATCTGACGCGTTAGTGGTACGGAAAAAGAAATCGCTTAGGCTCTGTAGCCTAGTAATTTAACTGTTTAATTTCTCCTTTTAACCAAGGCCAATCTGCATGTCAAGGATCTTTTTGTGGACCTACAAGATGGCAAAGTTCTCCTCAAGCTGCTGGAGATCATCTCTGGGGAGAAGCTGGGCCGGCCAAACAAGGGCGCCCTCAGGGTGCAGAAGATGGAAAATGTCGGCAAAGCGCTTACTTTCCTCTCCACAAAAGTAAGACTGATGGAATTCTTCGTTTTAAAGGAAAAAGGCTACAACTGGCCCTTCACGTAAATGCATACGAAGTTGTGGTGGGAGAAATCGGACGTTTCAAAATCCGGTTATCCTATTTTTTTCCAACCTAATACGGAAGTTCTATCTAGCTCACAATCATGTCAACAAAAAGTGATGAGTGAGGAACATGTACTGCGTGAAATGCCTTCCCAATGACTGGGTGTAATTTGCAGGATTCAGTGTTCACTGGGTTTTTCGGAAACACTCCAGAGCTGTAATGTGGGAGGAAATGGATGGGAACTGTCTGATATTAATGTCAAATGGGCAGAATAAATAAACCACTTCTTATTGAATGCAGTTATAATTAAACTACGGAGCAAATTGGATGATGTTTCAGTTATTTTCTTTAGCCGTGTCACAATCTTTTTTTTGTTTTTGTTGGTTTTGAATGTTCGGTTTCTAAAATCAAAAGTGGAATTAAAACCAAATACAAAAAAAATTAGTTTTAAATCCCATTACTAATTCGAATCAAAGCTGATGTCAATAAGTTCACACCTAAACTTTTGCAAATTACACGTGATGAACACCTAACTTGATATTGCAAGTTTGCAATCGTTGTTACTTTTGCAACCAAGTATGAAGGCTTTACACCATAAACTTTCATTCTTCATTTTAAAGGTAATAAATGTCCGTTATTTGCTTTTTGTTGCTGTAATTTTCTGCTGTAATTTTCTGAAATGAATGGATGGCTCAATAATTTTTTTGCAAAAATTGGTACTCTGACCCATTTAACCTCTTGACGCTGGTATGAATTTCTCACTGCACCGGATTATACGCATGACTGTACAGTAGCCTTTGTTTAGCAGCTGCACTGCACAATAAACCCGAGCGTGCAGCTGTGAAACACAGCTTGTGCTACGGCGTAGCACATCTGACAACAGCACGGTGTAGCACAGCTGACAACAGCATTCCGGACGAATTAGCGGGCCGTTGCTATAGCCACTCTCTGGCATCAAGGAGTTAAAGTTTTGTTTAGGGAAACCTAGAAGAAAATGCTGTTTTCGTAGTCTGGTCTTCTGACCCTACTTCATATGAAACAGGAAAATGTATAGACATTATAACCCTAACCCTCCAGTGTATTTTTGCTAGAAACCCTGCCAGACGCAACAGATTGCATACTTTGTCACATTGACTTGTGTGCAGAGTCCAGCAAGGTCAAGCAGTCACCACAGATGCACTGTGCTAGGTTAGGGTTAGTGGATTGTCGGGTCAGGAAACCAGACTAGATGGCTTGCAACCGTTGTATAACTGATTGTAAACAAAATGTGAACTAAAATTAGGGAAAATCGGATGTGCGGTATTTAAAAAAAAAATCTCTATTTTCTTTTACCAATGAGCAGCCGACCATTGTTAAAAATTGAATCAAGTGCCACAATTTCACAAAATGCTGGAAACTATTATTCACTGAAGGTATTTCATAACAATTAATTTAGTATTTTTTTTGGGGGGGGATAATGTTTGCAGATGTTGCATATTGTTGTAAAGTAACAAAATTACTGGTAGCTTGTAACAATTTGTTTTGTTTGATTCTTTTAACTGCTGTAGTGACTGTAGACCTGTCATTTGAAAAGATTACATCAAAAAGTGGTTTATTTGTGTATAAAAAGCATTTGCAGCATAAAACAGGTTTCTTGTTTGGAGAGAAAGTTATAAAGAGAGATTTTAAAACAAAGTGTGTTAAAAAAAATCAATGTCATAAAGCACATTTTCGTAACTCATGAAAATCAGAATATTTTCAACGTCACGTAAACGTGCTCGGCATTTGTATGGTTTACATTTGCTGTATATATTCGCTTTCATTTGTGTGTGTATAATATAAGGTACGACTTGAGAGCATTGGGTCGGAGGATATTGTGGACGGCAACACACGGCTGACGTTGGGATTGATGTGGACCATCATCCTTCGCTTTCAGATTCAGGACATACAAATTGAGGTAATTCGACCTAAATCTAAAACAAAAACTGCGTAATGAAAATGTTAGACTGCATGTTTCCTTTAAGAACTGCGGATTTGTTTGTGGTATTTCGCATACTTTATGGAGTTTCAATTTATAAAAGGGCAAAGTTACCAGATTTCACAGGTGTCCAAATCGGAAAAGTGTTTAAAAATGGCCCCTGTGAATTATTGGCTGTTTAGAAGCTCTCAACCAATAGGAATGGGTAAACTGTCTAAGGTGTTTACAAATTTAGTTTTACATAGTAGTCTAAATTTATTTACGCATCCTTACCTGACTGACTTGCTCTCTTTGTATCAGTCAGGTAGGGCGGGGCTTAGGTCTTCAACAGACACATCTCGCCTACACATAGCCATAAACACAACAACCACTGGTGACAAAGCCGTCTCTATTGCTGGCCCCAGGGAGTGGAACAAAATTCCTCATCTCATCCGTATTTCACCTTCTTTGTCTGTTTTCAAGAAACTGCTCAAGACCCATCTGTTTCTTAAATCATCTTAGCTCCTCAATTACCGTTTACTGCCCCTTGATTTCCGCATTTATTTTCTGTACAGTATATAATTTGTATTATTTCTATGCCAGTTGTACAGTGCTTTGATCATTGTTAAAGGCACTATATAAATGCTCCATTATTATTATTACGCCATCACCACAGTCCAAATCAATAAATCAATGTTATGCATCATGCTTGTATGTCCCCCTTTATGTTTGTTTAATGTACACAGCCATTTTGTCTCTGAAGAAGATGATCTTGTTTAGATCGAAATATTAGGCCCTCTTAACTTAAATTTTATTTGAATTAATCAATCAAGTGACTGTTGCATGTACTGGTTTTTCATTTACAAAGGAACTTTTATTATGATGTGGCAATTAAAAGGAGGTTTTATTTTGTTGCTCCAGTTAGTTGTAAGGCCCCCCCCCCCCCCAGCTCCCTTGACACCTTAACACCAGCAAACCTTCCATGCCTATTCGCCCTCCCCAACCACCTATGCCACTTCTATGACATTAATAATAATAATAATAATATATGTTGATTTAAAGAGCACTACACATGCACCTCAGCACTCTGTACAATAATAAAAAGTGAATAATTCCTAAGAGAAACAACAAATCATTTTAATTACAATACGAGCTAAAAACAATTATTATTAAAGTTTATTCAATTATTCAAAGTACAAGCTAAAAACGTTTTCAATCCAGTTTTAAAAGCGTCCACATTACGCAAGACTCGCATAATAACTAATGATTTGGGTATTTTTCAAACATTTCCTAATCAGGATGAAGGCAGTACAGAAAAGCGTTCAGCAAAGGAGGCATTACTACTGTGGTGCCAGAGAAAGACTGCAGGGTAAGAGACAAATGGTGGCCGCAGTTAAAGTTTGTGTCTGTGCTCTAAAACAAATTCATTTGACCCCCTATTCTTAGACTATTTGTCAGAACTGTGTGCACTTTTTTTGTTTTAAAGCAGCAAAAGTGCTCAAATTAAATGATTTCAAATGTTATCGGTCACCTTATCTTTCCGTTTTGTGCGCATAATTTGTATGTTCTTAAAAGTTAAGTGAACAAATTGAATGTTCAAATTTAAAGTGTAACCAGCTCGCTGTGTATACACGCAATTTATTTTTTCTGGGATTCAAAACAAATGATTGATAAACACGTCACAGGCAAGGCTGGAAATATCTGTCAGCGACCGGCTCGCAGTGAACAAGCGAGGCCGGAAAGGGTGTGCTACCCACAGATGCCGGCCTGAACCCGCCTTGGATCAAGGTTTGTGAAAAAAGAATCCCACACCAGCACCCGATTTCACTAAACTTTGCGACGCATGCGTCGTACGATCCATTTCACTATAGTTACGATGCGTTCAATGCGTCGCAAATACCATGACAACGGCAAGTAACACGTCGTAAGTTACGAAGTGTATTTGGGTCGTCGTAAAATAAGATGCGTCTTTCAATAGCCAGTTTTACGCCACAGAAATGAAATAAACGAGACTAGAATACTCGGACAATGTGTGGGAAGTTGTAAATGAAACATTCATCGTAGTCATATGAATAAACCTTGAATAGTGCACTTGAAATTTCGAATTTGCTAGAGGTCAAAAGCAAGCTTGTTTTTCGTTAAAAATGCATTAGACGTCAGCCATTTTGATAACATTTTTGAAGCTTTCCGAGAAGAGATTCGACGACTCTTTGCTGAATACCAGACGGCTATTTAATGTGCGTTGAATAGGTACATACAACAGTCGGTGTTTTGTGCTATAAATACATCTACGACGCGTCGCACGTACGATGTGTTTCGTGAAATCGATTTCACGACGCGTCGCAGCTGCGACGAGTCGTAGAGATGCGATGCGTCGCAGGGCTGCGATGCGTCGTAAGTTAAGAAGAGTTTAGTGAAATCGGGTGCTGGGCCCGGTCAAAATACAATTAATCCCTGTGCGCACTGGTTAAATTAATAACTTGTTGATCCACCTTCTCATTTATTTTCACCAAATTGCACGTTTTGGAGGAACTTTTTGACAGTATACATGTAACTTGCCTAATTTTGTCCATAGAAATTAAATGATTGGCAAAATAAATAGTATGGCTGGAGTCCTAGAGAGTTTCTCTATTTATTAGTGGTTATGTTGGTTTAGATGTAGCACAGGGTACGTTACTTTAACCCGCATAGGCTACAACGTATTGTCATGTTTTTGTTATATGTGCGACTTCTTCTTGCATCATAACACGCAGTTTCTCTTACACTTTCACTTATCTGGAGAAAAATTTCTTAATTGCCATTTGAGTGAGCAACACTATTCTTTAGTGTAAAGATACATGTAAAGAGTAATAGGAATTATCATGTACATGTATGTATGTATAGACACATCTACAAAACCTTGAAACCTTGCAAATTTCTCTTTTTTCTTCCAATTGACAGTTATTCTGGTGTCAACATCAGAAATTTCACTAGCAGCTGGAGAACTGGAATAGCTTTCAATGCATTGATTCACGTCCACAGGTATGTGCACGTTAACCTTTCCCTTGTATAAAGTAAACTAGTGCAGTGCCTGTTCAAAATGTGTCTGTTCAAAACAGGCAATTTGTGACCCACTGCAAAATGTTGCAAAATACAGTTTCCCATTACAGGGCTGTTTAATATCAGAGATAATTTTTCTATAAACAATTTTTTTTTTTTATAGATTTTGGGTTTCTCTTCTATCTTTATTTTCAGATCTGATCAATTGCAAACGTTGTTTTGATCCCTAAAGCAGATTTAATAAAGGTTTTTTGTCATTCTCTTACCATAGTATCTAATGAAGCACTACCATTTTAAATCTTCATTTCTGTACAAAGACAAACAAATTTCATTTTTTTTAAAGAGCAATGCATTACACTACAGAGTTGTGCCATATATTAAAGGTAGTATACACCATTGGTAATTGCTTGAATTATCATGAATGGGTAGATTTGGGGGGTTGTATTTCATAGTAAATATCGTTTAACTGACTTTTCCGAAGTTTACAATCATGGATGCCGAGAAAAGCACGAAAAACAATGTTTGTTTTCAACCGGGGTCGAGCCGTTATTCTTATGTTATCTTTGTTTGTTCGCGATCGCCATCCGGCGATCGCAAATTTTTCTTTATAAAAATGACCTATGACCTATTTTACCAGCAAATCGTAATTGACGTGGAGCCCGTCATTGCTCAACGTATTAAGATTCATGAAAAGACAATCGCAGTCATGATGATTGAAGTAAATTAATTTCTATCTTACCCGTGACAGAATCTTTAACGTTGCCGCACGATTTCGCGAAAAGTCGAAAACTTTTTTCAAAATGGTGGGCGTAGGTGGTACAACGACGATTTCATGAAAGAACACAAATGTACGCAAACAGTCATCGTAAACGCTGTTTAAAACGTTGCGCAGCTACGCCAAGTTTCGTGAAATGCTCCGTAAGGAAATGGCGCAGCTACGCAACATTTTTGTTGCGTAAGCCTTACGCCACTTTTGAAAATGGCGCAAGCTACGCACTTTTCGTGAAATCGGCTGCTGTCGACCTGAAAACTTTGCTTTGCTGTGGCAGGTTCAAACCCTGTCAAACTCTATTCAAACTTAAAACAAATAATATCAGTTCTGAGAGGCTATTACTAAATAAAAAAACAAATTAATTAGTAATTAATAGTAATATAGTAATTAATATAATGTACATGTAGTATAATAATTAATAGTAGCGTCAGATGCCATTTGTTTGGTAGACAGTAAATTTTTTGACGATAACTATTTATTGGTCTCATTTGTTTAGCTGGGTAAAGTAATAAATAGTTATGCAATACAGACTATACTTATTTCCAAACATTCCAACCGCCCACGATATCCAATGTCGCATGCAGAATTTAACCAGCGCGCTTTGTATGTAACTGTTGACCGGTGAGGAAGGCAGCTGCTGCTAGCATGTGTAAAACATGATCGTTGATTTTTGAATATTTGTGACCGGCTCCACGAAAACCGGGTATTATGTCACAAAATATGAAGAAAAAAAATCATGGTTGAATTGTTCACATCATTAGCTGGTGTATAATTTACCCCTGTAGCACCTTGCGTTTTGGAGTACACCTACTGGTCACAAGTGCTATTAGAGATAATGCCGTTTAAATACAGCAACCGGAAAGAATATTGATAAAAAGGTCTTAGGATGTTTCAATGTCCATGTTTGTCGACATACATTCTGAAAATATATCAAAGAAGCCAATAAATGGGGAAAAAAAAAATTAAAAATAAATAAAAATTGTTTGACAATTCAAGTTCACTTTCTCCACACGGAACAGCCCTTTATGTGCTTAGCATTGCACGACTTAATATTTTTAATTTTTTTTAAGCGGGCCACATTTAGTCAAGTGCATTTTTGAATAATCAAATACTAAATTATTTGAAATTGAACAGCCATACATGCCTCATGCAGCAGTGTGCACAATGGGTGAAAGGTCCAAACGATATAGTTCGTTAACCAGGCGAAGTTTGGTTTCCTTGGCACACATATTCAGATCATGTGATTTCCCAATCCCCTTCTATTTTAAGGAAATGTGAAAGTGTAAAATATGTGAGCCACACCTGTATGTCCCAAGGTAATATTACATGTAATGCTACCGGTACAATGCAAGTCAACAAAGAAACAAGGAAAGTTCTGCATTAACTATGCCACTGTTGAAAGTGTTTCATTAAAAACGAATGTGAAAGTTATGTGATCCAAACAAACATTATCCGAAGTACAGAAACTACGTGCGTATGACTCGTGCGTGTTTGTATAAAACATCTGAAGTTTCTTCAGTTGTAAGTCCTTGTTTAAGGAACTTAAAATCTTTTTAGACATCCTACATTTTCCATATTTGTGACCGGCTCTGCAATAAAGGGTATTAAGTCGCGCTGTGCACTGTCATGTAATGAACTACTCAACGTTGACTCGGAGAGGATAAACATTTCATCAAAATGTGATTTACATAAATTGCCATTAATGACATCTTTAACACCAATATTTTCAGGTTTCATTCAAAGAAATGTTGATTTTGATGATTAAAGTGGAAAACACGCCCATTTTGTGTTCATCGTTCTGTTGTTCTACAACAAAGCCGGCTTTTTCAAAGCCTGTTTTCTCAGTTGTGTAATTTGAACTCCAGGGAAGTAATCAAAAGCAAACATGTCATATCTCCAGAACAGTAGTAGCTATGGAACTCTATTGTATACCAACTGGAAGCTTACGCTGTGGGCTTTTCAACTATGTATATAACTCAATTTCACTATTTTGTGACATAATACCCATTATTGTGGAGTGGGTCACATTTGTATATTGGACAAATACAAAATGAAATAAACTAAAAGTGACTCTGTTCGAGTGTAGTTTACAACTCAATTAATTAAAAACGGCCAACTCAAATAACAAAATTAAATAACAATAATAAATTCCGACCTTTTCTTAATTGGACCAATTGAAACCAATTGAAATCTCATTGTATTTGTAATTTAAAGAAATCCAACCGTTAAAAGAAATCCAACCTCAACATTTAAATCTGTTCATAAATGTCTACACTATAATACTGCCACATCAGTTTACAGCAAGATACCGGTAGAAGTGTTTACAGTGAGCTTTGCTTTGTCGTGTAAACTGAACATTTGCAAGAATCATCAATTTGAAATAATATAATCTGTATTCCTATGTAGCCTGGTTTAATTTTCAAAATTCCCAACCAATGACATTCAAAACCTTTTACTTTCATCGTATGAAAAGTTACAAATGTATTTTGTAAAGTTGGTTACGGGTACTCGATTCCACAATCTGGAATCGTTTCACTCGAGTACCAGGTTACGAAGCGCAGCTCTATTTAGACCACAAGACCATGGTACACCAGTGAAGAGCCTTTTTTAATCAATTGAGTATAGTTTTGGAACCTTGTCTTTGTTGATATTACAGACCAGAGCTAGTGTCCTTTGAGAGTCTAATCCACAGGAGTAATGAGGAGAATCTGAATACAGCCTTCACAGTGGCCAAGGAACAGTTAGACATTTCTGAGCTCCTAGATGCTGAAGGTGAGTAGTTAGTCTGATCCACAGGAGTAATGAGGAGAATCTGAATACAGCCTTCACAGTAGCCAAGGAACAGTTACATGTAGACATTTCTGATCTCCTACATGCTGAAGGTGAGTAGTTAGTCGGATCCACAGGAGTAATGAGGAGAATCTGAATACAGCCTTCACAGTGGCCAAGGAACAGTTAGACATTTCTGATCTCTTAGATGCTGAAGGTAAGTAATTAGTCGGATCAACAGGAGTAAGGAGGAGAATCTGAATACAGCCTTCACAGTGGCCAAGGAACAGTTAGACATTTATGATCTCTTAGATGCTGAAGGTGAGTAGTTAGTCTGATCCACAGGAGTAATGAGGAGAATCTGAATACAGCCTTCACAAGTTCACAGTGGCCAAGGAACAGTTAGACATTTATGATCTCTTAGATGCTGAAGGTTAGTAGTTAGTCGGATCCACATGAGTAATGAGGATATTCTGAATACAGCCTTCACAGTGACCAGGGAACAGTTAGACATTTCTGATCTCCTAGATGCTGAAGGTGAGTATTTAGTCTGGTCCACAGGAGTAATGAGGATAATCTGAATACAGCCTTCACAGTGACCAAGGAACAGTTAGACATTTCTGAGCTCCTAGATGCTGAAGGTGAGTAGTTAGTCTGATCCCCAGGAGTAATGAGGAGAATCTGAATACAGCCTTCACAGTGGCCAAGGAACAGTTAGACATTTCTGATCTCCTACATGCTGAAGGTGAGTATTAGTCGGATCCACAGAAGTAATGAGGAGAATCTGAATACAGCCTTCACAGTGGCCAAGGAACAGTTAGACATTTCTGATCTCCTAGATGCTGAAGGTGAGTAGTTAGTCAGATCCACAGGAGTAATGAGGCGAATCTGAATACAGCCTTCACAGTAGCCAAGGAACAGTTAGACATTTCTGAGCTCCTAGATGCTGAAGGTGAGTAGTTAGTCTGATTTACAGGAGTAATGAAGATAATCTGAATACAGCCTTCACAGTGGCCAAGGAAGATTTAGATATTTCTGATCTCCTAGATGCTGAATGTGAGTAGTTAGTCTGATTTACAGGAGTAATGAAGATAATCTGAATACAGCCTTCACAGTGGCCAAGGAACAGTTAGACATTTCTGATCTCCTAGATGCTGAAGGTGAGTAGTTAGTCTGATCCCCAGGAGTAATGAAGATAATCTGAATACAGCCTTCACATTGGCCAAGGAACAGTTCCTGATCTCCTAGATGCTGAAGGTGAATAGTTATATAGGCAAACTGAACCAGGACCAAACACCTGTGATAAAATTAACCCAATAATCCTTTGGGCATTTTTACTAGAAAGTATCCTGAATCTGCCAAAATCCACCAATTTTTGTCACGCACAAACATTTTGGTGTTGGTGACTGCTCAATTTGGAGGTACATGTATCCTGAAGTCTTCCTGAACTCCATCTCAATCACCCAGTTTTCAAAAAAAAGGTACTGGTATCCTGCCGAAATTCTCCAAAACAGGGGTATGGATTTTGATGGATTCAGCTGAATCCATCAAATAGGGAGGTTAGGGTTAACAAGTGTTCGGGACTCGCATAAAATACCGGTGCTTTATGTTAACCAGTTCGCGTCGGACGACATATAAATCAGCACAATTTTTCCAAGATTCAAAACGGATGACAAATAAACATTTAATAAACATTCATAAATACCTGGGACAGTTTAGGCATTCCTATTGGTCGAGAGCCCGTCACGTGGCCGGTATTAAACGGACGATAAAGACATGGCTGGAAGTGTTTAAAACTAGCTGGCAGCAAAATACGTCACGCGATTTCGCATTATACCCGTCCCCAGGGCTCACTTTATTTCCAACCGTACATCGTCTCCAATAGTAGGGTGGTGTTGGGCGCGTACAGCTTGACACGCTGAAAACGAGGTTGCCAATAGCAGTAATAGTCTGGTTCCTAGTAAATACGCTTTATTGCATGTATTGTGTAGAGCGACAGAGGCGGAAACATGTCATTTGACACGCACAGAATGGCGAAACACCGAAATTTACTTGCGAAAATTTTCCGTGATTTTCGGGGCTTTTATGGCTGAATTTTACAAAAAAGGTATTTATGAATGGGAATAAATGTGTGTTCGGTCGGTATTAATCACTCTGTTTAATACCGCTTGGAGTCTGGGTGCTAATAATTACCCTCGCCTTCGGCTCGGGTAATTATCAGCACCCAGACTCCAAGCGGTATTAAACAGAGTGATTAAAACCGACCGAACACACATTTATTCCCTTATTAAATTGTTTATTAATTACGGATGACGCGTTAATCCGTCGGGCACAGAAGTTTAATTCTGCGGAGGACATATGTATATACGCTGCAAACGTTTCCTTGGTTGTTGTGGTTGACGTGTATTTACGTCAAAAGTTACGCGCTGCGGAGGACGGGTATACACCACTGACATATATGGCATACACAGTCGAATATACGTCGACGTTGCCATGCATGCTTCATTGACGCGGTGGACGTGTATAAACGTTATATCGTGGTAGCACGATTCAGTGATTATGTCTATTCAACGCCCTAGTTTCATTGAATTCATACAGCCGAGGATTATCAGCTGCCCCCAGAAATTTTTTGACAATTAAATTTTCTAACTATTGTTCCTTAGTCTCCTTTGAAATTCTTGGGCTTGCAAAAATTTGTATATTTCCGCGTACAATTGTCCCCGGCCCTGTGTGTAGTTCCACAGATGACGTAATGCACACGTGTCAGATTTTATGGTGGGTAATGGTTGACGTAATATGACACCCTGACTGCAAAGAGAAAAAATGCCCTGAATGACAGAATGTAAATACCATGTAAATAACGGTGCTAATAAACTAAGTGTTGGCATCTTGTAGCAGTTGCATTATCAAAACAGGAATATTTTACTTGATACGGTTCTGATGCACAGCCCCCCCCCCCCCAAAGAAATCTAAATCCAGTTAATTTTCTTTAGGCATATGATTTACAATTCTCCTATACACCTAGGTTTTACAATAACATTAAAATTCATAATTTGATATTTTCATCAGACGTGGATGTGGAGAAACCAGACGAGAAATCCATCATGACCTATGTGGCTTCTTACTACCACTACTTTGCAAAAATGAAGACGGAGAAAACAGGAGGCAAGAGAATCGCTAAGGTGAGACAAAGTGGCTTATTTGTGGTTCATCCTGTATTCCCCTCTGTGGCTATTTCTGCATTGGGGTCATTCCACCAAGTTATGCCAAAAACCTTTCATATCACTACGGTTTTACTATGCGTGTTTAAAGGTAGGATACACCATTTGCAGATATCAAATTTTTTTACTACCAAATTATTAGGAAATATCTTACTTATTTGAAAGTAAATAAGGATTCTAGGCATCTAGCAATATGATTGCGCTAGATATCTTGTAATTGTTCTGAAAAATTAAATTTTATTTAAAAAAATCATGATCGTCGGACAGTGATTGCGAAAAAACAAGAACAACATAAGAATAACTACCCGACGCCGGTTAAAAACGAACATCGTTTTTCTTGCTATTCTTAGCATCCATGATTGTAAAACTTCAGACAGGTCAGTTAAACGATATTGTAACTAGAAATGTAACTAGAAATGTAGCAAAATGACCCATTTATCCTGAATCCTTGCATAGGGGAAACCTGGTCCTGCAAGGGTAATAAATCATTCTGAAGCTAACTGTGCCACATTTACACTCGATCCTGATTCTGTTTTTGATCCACCATTTACAATAGACCTACATGTACATGTATCATCGTTCACAAACATTAACCAATCATAGCATCTGTTTAATAGCCCATGATAAATATTGCAAAACTTAATGAATATCATTTGAGCACTTGTATGTCTGAATATCGTGTCACCCCCACAGGTTTTATTTTTTCCCCACTCGGCGACCAAACAAAAAACAGTCTCTTGTTTAATAATAGACCGAGCTGTTATATAACATGGCTTCAACTCTACGGCTTTGTGGACTGTCACCCACTTGTGAATCAACTTGTTAACAACTCCTGAACACGCAAACATACAGATCCGTTTTAGTACATGATTTTATGGGGACATTCCATAGGGTTCATGTGCTTGGAAAATCTTTCCAAACGCAAACTCTGAAAACTCTTTCAACCTAAAATTGTCAACATCACTCTAATTTGTCTTCTTCTCAGTTTTCTTTCATTATAACCTATGAACCCAATTCTACCACTAGAGACCCCTTTACTGGAGACCTAAAATATTATGGGGACACAAAAATGTCCTCACAACTCGGTCAGATTTTTCCAAACAAAAGAAAGTGTCCCCGTAACTTGGTGTATGCCTACCTACGATTGCAAAGTCGCAATTAGTATATCGGTGATCAAAACAGATAAATTAAATAAAATCCCATGTAAATATACACTGGCCGCGTTCTACCTTCCTCAGTCCTGCAAAACCTGGCGTATTCAGAAGGTATCTAGAAAGGAAGTCATTATATAGGAATTGATCCTCTCCATATTGTGTGTGTTTCTCTAAAAGATTGTAAACCAGCTGATGGAAGTAGACAAAATGCAGAAGGACTACGAACGGATGGTGTCTCGACTCCTGGAGTGGATCGAAGCTAAGATCCAACAACTGGCCGATCACAACTTCCCCAATTCTCTAGACGGCATACAGACTCTCATGCAGAAGTTCAAAGAATACAGAACTGTAGAAAAGCCTCCAAAGTAAGTTTCGTTCAAATAGAGTAGACTAAACACTAACTTACTCATAATATGTGTAGAAGAACAATTTTCTCATACATACTGCTGTGTTAAAACGTCTATGCATGAAATCTTAGTTCACCTAATACATAAACCTTGTTACTGCAACTAATTAAAATGTATTAACTTCCTTCTAAGTTGACCTTCTGCATATCTTCTGCAATTCTTTGGGAACAATTATAGGATATCTAGTGCAATCATTTTGCTGGATGCCTACAATCATTATTCACTTTCAAGTAAGTAAAAACATTTTTTAAATTTGGAAATTTTGCAGAAACCATTTGCAGAAATTGAAAATATTTATTTCCGAATTATAAAAAAATTCTTACTTGAATTTTATAAAAACAAATTCACGATTGCCGGACTGCGATCGCGAAAAAAACACAAGAACAACATAAGAATCACTTCCCGACGTCGGTTGAAAACGAATGCTGTTTTTCTTGCTTTTTTCGGCATCCTTAATTGTTAAACTTCGGACAGGTCAGTTAAACGATATTTACTAAAAAATACAACTCTCCAAATCCACCCATTCGTGATCATTCAAGCAATTACCGATGGTGTATTCCTGTTCGTGCCAGAGAACGTGTATACACAAAACATTTTTATAAAATTTAAAACTGATAAAGACGGATAAACACGTTGCGAGCAAGGCCGCGGATGACCCGTTAAACCCATCAGGCATGAGAGTTTGATCCAGCGTGTTTACACGCCGCGGAAGTTTTGTTGAATGTTGCGGTTGACATGTTTACACGTCAGACGTTACTAGTACACCACTGAACAGTAAAGAAAGCGAAACTTGAGGGAGATAAAGAAAAGGAACACCAAACAGTTCATTTCACAGAACATGAACAAATGAAAATCAAAGTATAAAATTGTTGCTCTGGAAGAGTTGGAGCGTATTGGATCTCAGAAATAACTGCCTCGCTGAATATCCTTCTTGTCAGGTATGCCGAGCGTGCCAACATAGAGGTGGCCATCTTCAACATTCAGGCTCTGGTGCGGTCCTGCCATCTCCGCCCCTACACCCCGCCAGGGGGACACCTCGTCAGCGATGTAGAGAGGCGATGGGGGAAGCTGGAGCAGGCCGAGCACGATAGGGGATTGGCGCTGAGAGAAGAGATGATCAGACAAGAGAGGCTGGAACGACTGGCTGAAAAGTTTGCTAGAAAGGTAAAGGGTCATATGGGATCATTTGCAAGCACTCAAATATGAAACGAATTATATAACATTCATAAATACCTTGGAGAGTTGATAGCTTCTGATTGGTGGAGACTCGATCACGTGGGGGTGTATTAATATGTGATATAAAGACTGGTTTCTAGCCTCGCTACCGTTGGCGCATGTTTGTTGCCTTACTAACACTTGGCTGTGAAGAATACCTAAACGACGCTGATTGGCTATTCAGTGCGTATTGCGTGCGTATTTTGAAAACTGCAAACCTGAATGTAATGCGCTCAAGCGTTCTTGAATGTCACGTCATGTACGAACATTTTTCTTTAAGACTGTGCAATACTTGTACAATATGGATTTTGGAAGCCTCTTTTTTTCGCCCTAAAACCTGCATCTTACAATTACATTGTAGACAACAGTCCTACGGTAACTTGTAACAATACAGCAGTACGCGTTTCTGTACGTGAATAAACATGTGATACTTGATACTGTGCACGCTATTTGTATGTTTGTATCAAGAGCGCGGCATTTTTTCAAAATTATGCACGTATGTGGCGTCTGTTTACGTTAGAGCATTGCACGTGATAGGTTAGTGGTGGTGAGCTATACAGTCTGGTCTCAAAGTATGGGTAATAATAACAATGCATATTGAAGAGACATGCGTATGGCCTTTGAACATAAACACAGAAGTCTGGAAATATTGCCCCCAAAAAAGTAACAACAATTTGGAACATTTTAACTGTTTATTTTTGTTTAAAAGGTATTTATTAAAGGATAACAGTGTGAAGACCCAGTCTTCACTCTGTGATAATGACTGGGATGGCTGTTGTTAATGGACCAAGCTGAATCCTCCAACCTGGTCATTATCACAGAGTGGTCAAATTGATGGCATGTAGATAGCTGCCATACAACCTATGTCTAACCACAGAGCACAGCCAGAGATCCATTGAGTTTACTTATATCCCTATTCATTAGGAACGAGACCATTTCTGAAGCATCTTGAATCAGGCCAAATCGTTTAAAACCAGCCCTAAAGAAAACACTTTTTTAACAGTATTTTTTTGTTAATTCTCAAAGTGAACAAAGAAATTGGCAAGACGGAACTCAAACTTGCGTCCTCCTGAATACCGGACCGGCACTATCTTGCCCTGTATGTTGGCGGTCTCCCAAATTGTCAGTATCTTTGTATTTTTTGTTGATTGCTTTTAGGATAGCTGCAAATGTTATACTGCAGCTTGAATTGATTTTGTTGTTTTCCTGGTTCAGGCCTTGTTGCGGGAGTCATGGTTGACAGACATGACCAGCGTCTTAAAGGAAAGCGTGATTCCAAGCAATAATATGTTTGCTGTGGAAGCAGCCACGAAGAGACATGAAGCCATCACTGCAGACGTTATGGCCAGGGTAAGTCAGCCTTACGTCTTTGAAGTCCAGCTCAATGGTTCAGATTGGTTCTATGACTTTAAGTTAGTTGTGCATTTCTAAATACCTGAGGCAGTTTATTGGTTGAGAACCTGTCACATGGGTGGTTTTGAAACCGTGTTTAAAACCGGCCAGGAATAAAGTTTTGTTTTTATAGTTTTTACAGAAAACAAACATGGGTTTTGTCGCTTAAGACTAGATTTGTGATTGAAATAAAAAAAAAAAAGGAATAAAGCAAATAATTTTACATAGTTTATGCTTCAATTCATCTTAAAGGTAGGATACACCATTTACAGATATTGAAAATATTTACTACCGAATTAATAAGAAATATCTTATTTGAAAGTAAATAATGATTCTAGGCATCCAGCAAAATGATTGCGCTAGATATCCTGTAGTTGTCACGAAAAATTATAAATAAAATTCACAATCGCCGGATGGCGAACGCGACATGAACAACATGAACAACTGCCCGATGCCGGTTGAAAACGAACACCGTTTTTCTTGATTTTTTTCTCGGCATCTATGATTGTAAAACTTTGAACAGGTCAGTTAAACGATATTTACTAAAAAATACAACCCCCCAAATCCAACCATTAATGATAATTCAAGCAATTACCAATGGTCTATCCTAATTTTAAAGGAAGAAAACATGACTTCTGTTGCTTGAGACTAGATCTTTGATTGACAGGAGTTAGGAGTCAGGTTGGCATAGCGGTTCTTTCCTCGCCTTCCACCGCTGTGATCGAAGTTCAAATCTTACCTGGGCCAATATGTGGATTGGGTTTTCAGTCCCTAATTGACACCATGGGTTTTCCCCCAGGTTATCCTTCTGGGGTTTTCCTCCCACCTAAAACTGTAACTTCTTCTCAATGTCATCTCTCTACTGGTTTGCTTTTGAAGGATCCTTGGTATTAATTGGTTTCATTACCAAAAAGAATTAATAATAATAATAATAATAATATGAATGAGATTAAAACTGCTTACTGGCTGGAATGACCTGAAATTTAAGAGGGCCTAATATTTAAATCTTAGCAGTATGTTTGTTTCATGTACACAGCCATTTTGTCTCTGAAGAAGATCTTGTTAACCAGTTTGCGCCAGGATTATTTTAACATCACCTAGCCGAGGCGAGGGATTATTTTTTACGAAACTCTATCTGAGGCGGGTACCGGGAAGCACACCCATGCATTTCTGGCCTTGCTCGCTGCTGACAGACATTTCCGGCCTTGCTCGTGGCATGTTTATGCGTCATCCATTTTGAATCTGGGGAAAACTTTGAGTGTATAAACGTCCTTCGGCGCGAACTATATATTATGCCTTCTTAACTTATTTGATTAAATAATGATATTAATAATAAGACTTGTGGCGACTTGTTCACAACCATCATTTCACGAAAAACCTTCGACTCACAGAAAGACCGCTTTGAGGACCTGAACCGCATGGCCAAGGAGCTGATTGCAGAGAACCACTACACCAGCCAGGGAGTCGGCCAGAAGGAGCGCCAGATATCCAGGGACTGGCAGAAACTGATTGACCTGCTGGCCAAGCGACAACAGGTACTGCACGGCTTCACCGACCTGATAGGCGTGTTCAGAGAGATTGAGAGCGTCACGGCAGAGATGAAGGAAATTGAGGTGAGATTATAACATCTAAATTGGACATTTTAAAACAGTTAGGAGCAACTGTTTCAAAGGAATAGTTGTTGCAGTCATTTGGTGTGACTCGAGTCCTGTCATTGACTATGTAATAACTTGAGTATAGCCATATATTGTCTCGGTAATGACTATAAGAGTTTTTTTATATTTTTTTTATTTATGAGCTTAAGGTCACAGCTCTTGGAAAAAGTTGAAAACCCATAATAAAATCCACTACCACAGTTAAGTAAAAATTGAGTAAAACATAAAAATAAACATGTACAAATCATTAAAAGAATATACTATAAAATACCAAGTAAACTAAATGTAATTTATGATGATTACAAAACAAAACCAACAAAATAGTAGTTAATGTCTAAAACTTGACACACCACAAAACAAATTAAAAGGTGCATAATTAAAATAAGTGCGGTATAAAATATCAAAATAAGTTTTAAATTAAAAGAATAACATTTCAATAAACATTAACCTGAATAGAATTTTAAAATTCAACACCAAATGTAATTAAAAAAGTAATCCTAAAGTTAGTGACCTTTTAGACCTAGTTTGAAAAGGGGCCCTCATTACCTTGTCGGGTCTAGAGCCCGTCCGGTCTTCAGCACACTTTTGCCGGGTACATACACATGTAGGCCTGTCTGACTTAAATTATTAGTAGCCTTGTTCATTTTTATTACACAAACATTTTGTCAGACGGGGTTGGCGTTTGCCTTGGATATTCAGTGTCAAATTAGTTCAGCTATAGTTAAAGGGGATCTCACAACTTTATTTGCTATGTTTGAATAAGGAACTTGTGAAATATGATTTTTTTTTCACTGACAAATGTCATAGTAATTGCACAATTAAGCAAAACGAACTACATTTGATAGTACCTTGCATATGATTTACTGCTATGCAAATCAATAGGAACTGTTAACTGTCTTTAAACCTCATTTTATGGAAACACTTCACACAATTCTTTCTGTCTCAGGTGGGTCTACAGTCCGGGGATTGTGGCAAGCATCTTTTGGGCGTGGAGGACCTCCTTCAGCGCCACGCTCTGACGGAGACCCAGATCAACTCCCAGGGTTATCGGGTCAATCAGGTCAACCAGAAGGCCGATATCTACCTGAGCCAAAACCACTCAGAGAGTGAGACTATCAAGAAGAGAGTGGCTGTGGTCAATGTCGGCTACGATCAGTAAGTACTGAATCCTCTCCTACTACCACCAAAAGACTCAGTCCTAAACTCCCAAGATGACTGTAGGGTCAATCAGGTCAACCAGAAGGCCGATATTTACCTGAACCTAAACCACTCGGAGAGTGAGACTATCAAGAAGAGAGTGGCTGTGGTCAATGTCGGCTACGATCAGTAAGTACTGAATCCTCCCCTACTACTACCAATAGACTCAATCCTAAAGTCCCAAGACGACTGTAGGGTGAATGAGGTCGACCAGAAGGCCGATATCTACCTGAACCAAAACCACTCGGAGAGTGAGACCATCAAGAAGAGAGTGGCTGTGGTCAATGTCGGCTACGATCAGTAAGTACTGAATTCTCTCCTACTACCACCAAAAGACTCAGTTCTAAACTCCCAAGATGACTGTAAGGTCAATCAGGTCAACCAGAAGACCGATATCTACCTGAGCCAAAACCACTCAGAGAGTGAGACCATCAAGAAGAGAGTGGCTGTGGTCAATGTCGGTTACGATCAGTAAGTACTAAATCCTCTCCTACCACCACCAATTGACTCAATCCTAAACTCCCAAGATGTCTGTAGGGTCAATCGGGTCAACCAGAAGGCTGATATTTACCTGAGCCAAAACCACTCAGAGAGTGAGACCATCAAGAAGAGAGTGGCTGTGGTCAATGTTGGCTACGATCAGTAAGTAGTGAATCCTCTCCTACCACCACCAATTGACTCAATCCTAAACTCCCAAGACAGCTGTAGGGTGAATGAGGTCAACCAGAAGGCTGATATCTACCTGAGCCAAAACTACTCAGGGAGTGAGACCATCAAGAAGAGAGTGGCTGTAGTCAATGTCGGCTACGATCAGTAAGTAGTGAATCCTCTCCTACTACCACCAATAGACTCAATCCTAAACTCCCAAGATGACTGTAGGGTCAATCAGGTCAACCAGAAGGTCGATATCTACCTGAGCCAAAACCACTTAGAGAGTGAGACCATCAAGAAGAGAGTGGCTGTAGTCAATGTCGGCTACGATCAGTAAGTAGTGAATCCTCTCCTACTACCACCAATAGACTCAATCCTAAACTCCCAAGACAGCTGTAGGGTAAATGAGGTCAACCAGAAGGTCGATATCTACCTGAGCCAAAACCACTTAGAGAGTGAGACCATCAAGAAGAGAGTGGCTGTGGTCAATGTCGGCTGCAATAGACTTAAAACATAAATACTTCATACTTTCATACGGGATTCAGTTGGTATGTGGTGCCCGTGGTGTTCGTTGGTTCGTGGTGCTCATCCTTCTCTGACGTCCATAGGACCTGTATAATACCGGCTCCAGTCTTGCCATATAATCATTTTAACTCCCGACTGTTATTTTAGGTATTCTTAAAAGATGCCAAGAGCAAAGCCACAGCGTGGCGGCAGGGCCTCTTAAAGCTCCACCTTGCACGCCGCCGCCAACTATGCTCACGACCACCTAACAACCACCTAATGACTTTCAAGACCTAACATCCAGCGCACGACCGCTCTTTATTCATGATCACTCCTGATTGTTTGGAACAGTACCAAATAGTCGGCAACACCTCGTCCAAGTTCACCGACCTCAGGACCTTACCAGACCCACCCCCGACCTTCCCTGACCTTCCCCCAACTTTTCTAGACCATCAAAGTCGAGAGAGGTGGCCCTCCAAATCGGCTAACTGTGACCTGGCCTTTACACACTAGTTAGGGACTACTGGTGGAATCGTTGCTGATTGATGATGTCAAAAACTCAACTATAGCTAACTAGTTTTGTTATGCATTCTGGCATTATTTGCCTTTATATGATGGTTGTATCAAAGGTTAAGTTTGGAGGTCAAAGGTCATTTGAGGTCAAGTTGTAAAAAAGCTGGAATTCAAAAATTTGTCTCATTTGAAAATGTTAAGTTCAATTGCAATCAAACTTGGTTTATAGATGCAATATGAAAACTTGCACTTGAGGGTGGTATTACAAGTCACATACTGAGGTCAAAGGTCATTTAAGGTCAAGCTGTAAAATCAGGTATTAAATCGTGAAAGTAGGCAAGACTCGTGGTTCAAGAACCATTCTTATTTTTATTCGTCCTGGTGTCGTCTTTTATAGCATCACAAAGCTGAGCATGAAGCGCAAGGCCCAGTTGGAGGAGTCGCTCAAGTTCTTTGAGTTCCTACGAGACAGCGAAGAGGAAGAATCCTGGCTGACGGAGAAGCAACGCATCGCCAAATCCATGGTAACTGGGAGAGACCTGAGGAGTGTCATCAGCGCCCAGCAGAAACACGCAGTGAGTTGATCAGATCGTGACTTAGAATAGATCTCTCTCAAAGACCGCCATCTTTGCAGGAGAACTGCAACTGTTAGGCCAAAAAATTGTGTGTTTACGGTAACCCGACAGGCCTGGAATTTTGCGTGCCAAACTGTCGACCTAAAACTTGTTATTGCCGTTTTGCTAGTTGATAATTGTGCATGAACAATAAATTATTTGCTACGAACATAATCATTTTTCACATTTAAAACTTGACTGAAAAAAACCCAAAACCAAAACAATTAATTTATTTACCTACGTACCTGAATGTATTTGTTTCAGGCCGTTACCGTAAACACACCGTTTGTTTTGTTTGGCCTTACTCTACACAATCAAGCATGCGCTGCACAGTGCAGAAAATGTTCCAAACACGTGGGCTTGTTGCGCGAAATGTGTTCAAAATACGGGGCAGCCAATGCGCGTTAAGCTAGTTGACACTTGGATGATTTGTAGAAAATTATGACGTTGGTTTCAATTTTTGCTGAGTATCAGATGACTATTTACTGTACCAGGTTGTGCTACAAATACACCTACGACGCGTTGCACGTTGTAAAATGAAATGAATCACAATATACGTGTGTACCTGCGATGCATCGTAGGGATATAACAAACTAAATAACAAACAACAGAGTTTTGAGCAATTGGCTAAGAACATTTTTGGGAAATTTGATGTGAAATCTTAGTGCTGCCCAACCAAAGACGTGATACAATTAGTGGTTGTAAGATAAGTTGTTTGCGGTAGCACCGTGTGGTAAATTTATCTCTTTTGTGAGGTTCTGGAAAGAACTAGAGGGAAACTGAATGTCGAGTTTTGCTCCGGTTCAATTTTCAAAACCACACAAACTCGCTGAAGAGATTAACCACATTGTGCTAGCGCAAACAACTTATCTTTTTGTCATCATGCAAACCTTTAAATCTCAATTGGTGTTGTACCCTTTTCTACACCCAGGCGTTAGAGTTAGAGATTGCCGCCAGGCAGCATACCATTGAAGGGGTGATGCAGACAGGGGAGGAGTTAGCCAGGCTAGGGCACCGCAGCAACAACGTCATCTTGACTCAGATAGACGAGCTACAGGAGAAATGGGGACGGCTGAATGAGTACGCTGAGGCAAGGAGGTATCGACTGGAACAGGCCGCCCAGTCGCATCAGGTAAAGGGGTTGGGACCATTTAGACCTGGTTTGAAAGGCCCCCTGTTAACTCTTCCGGTACATGTATAAAGCCTGTCAGGTCTTCTGCCCATTCTTAAACCCAGTACATGTACATAGGCATGTCTGACCTGAATTCTGTGACGTCAGTCAGATGCATCAATTTATTGCTTTTGGGGAACTTCCAGTGCAGAGCAAACAAAGACTTACTGGATTGAAGACTTGTGGCTAGAGATTACCCAAAAATAATTTATGGTCCCATTGTGTGCGAAACTACATGGCATGGGTTTCAATCTGTGCTGGCGAAGGGCTTATATTATTTCACGCTGAGGAATGAAAACCACAAGGGGGGTATCTTCTAGGATAGATTACTTGTGTCAACAAGTACACCAGGATGGAACAGCTCCTGATCAGCTACCGGACCAGCCTCTTAGCCGGGAGCTGGGCCGGTATGAAAGGACTTTTCGCTACCAAACGAGATAACGGCAAACCGGATCTAAATGATACCGACCCCTAAGAATGCTCAGTTTTGTGTCGCCTAAAGTAAGTTTAAGGAGGAAAGTGTGTATGTTAAAGTTCCATTAATTTTTTTAATTTTTTTTAAAGGAATAACTTTCACATGCTTTAATGCATTTTGATAAAACTTGGATGCAGTCACCCTTTGGTGGGAAGATGCAATTCTTTGTCAGAATATCGAGGTCAAAGGTTATGTAGGGGTCATTAGAGGTCATTGTTTAAATATGCTTCAAATATTTTTGTGTCTACATAATTTTAATGGATTTTAACGTAACTTGGATGGAGTGATCCTTGAGTTAGGAAGACAAAACATACAGGGATCGACTGTTAGAAAAGGCAACACACACGATCCGTGGATCACTTGAGTTTTAAATTGTTTTATGTGAGTGCACTTATATAACCTTCTACTCCCACAGTATTACATTGATGCCAACGAGGCAGAGTCCTGGATGCGGGAGAAGATGCCCCTAGCCTGCAGCGATGACTACGGTAAGGATCCCGAGTCGGCCAAGATGCTCCTCCAGAAACTCCTGACGCTGATGGAGAGCATCAACGCTTACCAGGATGACATCCTGAAACTCAGCCAACAGTCCAAGGAGATGGTGGATGCTAACGCCAACAACAAGGTGGGTCACCTGAAATCGGAGGCTTAATGTGAGGGGTTCTTGCAAAATGAGACCGAACTGGGCAGAGGTTAAAATGAGGGTTCTCAGGTGTTAGAAAAGAGGATTAAATTCTCCATACTTATACAACACTGTTTGTTGCGCTTCAATCTGACATTCCGTTAACAAGTTGTGGTTGTTCACGTTCACATTTATCAACATGTCGCAAAGGAAAAATATTTAGAAAATGATTTTGGAAGTTTTGTGTTTTGTACATGTGATATGTAAAAATATTAATTTTGGCCCTTAAAAACACTTTTATTCTACTACCTCCATACTATTTCTTAACAAAATTTAGTAGTAGACATACCAAAGATTACAAATAAATCTAAACAAAAAATCACCCATTCATTATAGTTTTCTCCACAATGCCCTCTGCCCAGTTCTCTCTCATTTTGCCAGAGTGCCTCACAAATCTTCTGAAGCCGCGTTGTAATATTCTAGTTTTACTGATTTATTACTTCCTCCAAGGAGGTTATGTTTTTGCTCGCATTTGTTTGTCTGTTTGTCGTAGTGCTGTCTGTTTGTTGGCAGGATTACAGAAAAACTACTAAAGGTATTTTAACAAAACTTGTTGGTTTGATAGCTTATGGGTCAAGGATGATTCCACACAATTTTCAGATTGATCCAGATCAGGATTCTGGATAACTTTAAAAGGTTTTTAACATTGGGATATAGGGCGTTTTGCAGTTGGTTGACATTTGCCAATTGAGGGCATTGTACTAGACAACCAGTAACGTTGGAGCGCATTTTTGCGTTTGAGGTGGAGGTTGCTCTCCGAGTGCTCTTTTGCTAGTTTTTTTGTATAAATAACGTCTGACCAAACTGCTTGGTTTTGTAGTTGGACCCAAACTCACAAAGAGTGCCTGGAGAAGGTACAACAGAAAGCACTCACTTTTGTTTTTCTGAAGGGTATTATCCAATCCACTTGGTATTCATCAAACACATGTACGAGGAACGCCGTGTGTGTAACCAGCGATATTGTAAGCGACTCTCTTATGGGACAGAGGAAAAAGCACAGAGGTTGATGCACGGAGGTCACAGTGTTTAAAAAAATACGTCGGTGAAGAAGATCACATCATAACCGAGTCCACTGAGCTCCGAATGGCATTCAGGGTCTGAAGAAGTTGACCTACCAACAAGGGAATGGTTGCTTACCAGCAGTTTTTGAGATCTGATGAGGATTAGAATTGCTCTATATTGTTTTTCATCATATGCTAAAAGAAGAAGTTCAGCCTATAATTGTGATGCGATCAAGCAAAATCAGTCTGAAGTAGGCCTTGGTCATTTTTGGGATTTTTACATATTCTTTTGTAGCGTACTTCAGGCTCTATATCCGTGAAAACCCCATGTGAATACGACCTTTGGTTAAAAAATTACAACCATTTGAACACCAGCACGTTAAAAATAAAGAAACCGAGAAAATCATGTTTTTGTATCACTTCCCTTCTGAATTTGGTTAAAAGAGTATTTTCATGTAAAAGAAAAATATTTTCCCCTTCTGTTTTTGTAAAAAAGTCAATTTAGATTTTTCCACCCTACGAACATATTTTGGCCCGATCTCAAAACAAGAATTACCGAGTTCCAACTGATTTTGCTTGATCGCATCACAATTGTTTTTATTTTGTAAGTCTAATCGATTTTCCTCCCAGTTATTACTCGAGACGTCACCAGAGACCGATAACACCACCGAGCCAATTCCAGCAGAAGGGGAAGAGTACGTGACTGAAATCGTTGAGGTTCCCTACGAGGTTGAAGAAGAAAAAGTGGTAGAGAAAGAGGTGGTGAAGGAGGTGATGGAAGACAAGACGTATCCTCAGGTCAAGGCAGCGTACGCGTACTCAGGACAAGGGCTCAAAGTTGCCAAGGGAGAGGTCAGACAATTTGCTTCAATGTTGTATCCCAGTTTTTCAGTATTTATAATCACAGATTGATAATACATGTAGCTTATCAAATCAGTTTTGCTAAGCACTCTTTTTTTTTCTTAAAGGTAATATAAAACATTTTTTGAAATAGATGGATTTGAGGTTTGTATCAGTAACATTTTAAAGAATACCCAACCACACGTAAATGAAAATAGGCATTCAAAATCCTCCCAAATTTCTTGCTAAATTGTGAATGACCGGGAAGGGTTTAGAGTTCAGTTTGATGTTGTGAAGCATCTCTCATCAATGTGGCCCGGGTTCGATTCCTGGCTCCGACCCTATGTGAGTTGAGTTGTTCGTTGATTTTTGTCCCAGCCACGAGGGTCTTTCTCCTAGTCCTCTGGTTTCCTCTCTCCGCAAAAATCAACATTTATGATCTTTGGCTGTGCTCTGTGAACAGACACAGGTTGTATGGCCGGCTGCCAGAGGCGTCTTAACATACCTTTTGACTTGACCACGTCGTAGCCATGTTCTATAGGCCACACCTGTCAACAAATTTACCAACCACAGTGCATGATTCTAAAGTCCAACAAATTGTCGCCAATTTGTCCAACAAAGTTTCTTCATTTCAGCATAGTTTTACCGCATACATTTTGTCAATTCAATTTTTGTTTCACTTGTACACCCCAATTCCATTACCAGCCTGGTTTTAATTATAGTCATGGCTAAGTGGTGTTTTTAGTTAATGGTCAGTCCGACTACCAGTGCCATTAATAATTTGGCCATTTCCTAAGCCCGAAGTGTTACCTACTTGTATGTAATTACACTAGGATGTAATGCACTGTGCAAGTGATCAGCCAGGCATGCGCCACGCTAATAGGCAGTTGCTATGGCGGGCTGGCCTACGAGATCGGTGAAGTCGGCATCCTAGCTGCAAGTAAGGATGATTAGCCTCCAAAATGTTTACCATCTACTGTCATTCTCCAATGGCCTTTGTACAGATCATGATCCTGGTGGAAAAGACCAACGCTGACTGGTGGAACGTCTGCACGGCATCGGGTCAGGAAGGCTTTATCCCCGCTAACTACGTCAAGGAGACCCAGCCCAAAGTGGTCCAGAAGAAAGTACAGAAACGAGTCAGGGTACCAGAGACGGTAACAGTCCGGAAGACCAAGATGCGACAGGAGATGGTGAAGAGGAAGAGGAAGATATCAGCCGGGAAAGGAACATCGCTGAAGAGAACGTCCAGCAGTGAGTTTTTAAAGCTGTCTTGATGTATTTTTAAACAGTTTGTAAATTCTCAATATAAAAAAGCACTTGGAGATGGGTACAAATCGAATTTTGTACGATCTTTTACATCTGGGCTTGTTGTTCCGAAGTCTCCTTGTTCGTAGTCTTTGTAAATTTAGTTTTAACATTTTACTTAATAATCACCATGACATAATTTGTTTAATTTCCCCCTGTATAAGAGTTTTGCGAGTCTGTATGTATTTTAGATTGAAGTGGAAGGTCATTTTTTTGAATAATAGTTTTCATATATTGATATATTTCAGTTTTCATATATTGATATGCTAGTAAATTATACAAAGGCCTTTTTTTTTTTTGGGGGGGGGGGGCGGGAGGGTTTGCAGCTATCGAAACAAATTGACTAGCAAATTATTTAGAAATATCTTACTTATTTGAAAGTAAATAATGATTCTAGGCATCCAGCAAAATGATTGTAGATATCCTGTAATTCTTTCCGTTAAAAAAAACCCCCAAAAACAAAAATGCGATCAGAATTGCAGCACGGCGATCGTGCAAAAAAAAAGAACGAAAAAAAGAACAACAAAAATTAATTGCCCGACACCAGATAAAAACGAATGCCGTTTTTCTTGCTTATATCTCGGCATCAATGATTGCAAAACTTTGCACAGGTCAGTTAAACGATATTTACTATAAAATACAACATCCCAAATCTAGCCATTCCTGATAATTCAAGCAAATACCAATGGCGTATTCTATCTTAAATTTGTCTATATATACATGTAAGGTTTCCGGAAGCATGTACATGTGCATGTAGGGCCTGTTTTCTCTGAATAACACCAACAATCTAAATATGCCAAGATCTATCACCATACATGTACATGTAGTTAGTTTCTTTTCTTCTGAGGAACCATCATTTCATACAAGGATTTTATTTTCGATCTAGTGAGGAGAACCAATCATTTTGACAAGGAGAACATTGAGTTGAGACAGCAAGGAATTGACGGGACATACAAGCGTCTCAAGAAGATTGCCCTGGCAAGGAAACGCTATCTTGAGGATGCCATTAAACTGTTCTCCTTTTATCGAGAGTGCGACGAGTTTCAGGCCTGGATGAAAGAACAGGTTCGTGGCATGAATTTTTGTTTGACAATTTTGTAAAATGTTTTCAATATAGCCCTACCGCACCGCAGTTTTTCAAGCAACATAAAGTTGTGCGCATGTGCCATTTTCAAATCTAATGGTAAAATATAATGCATAATTCATAAGTGGTGACCCGCGACAGAGAGACGATCAAAAATTGTAGATTACCGATAAATACTGACATTATATTTAGGGGCGTTTAAATTTTCATGAGTTTATTTGTAAAAATATCCGTGATGTAATAAACCCCCTAAAACAAACAAAATTGGTATGACAGGCCAAAATTCAAACTCAAACACAGACAACTCCGATGCGTTATTTATTAAAGAAAGGATGATTTTCAGGACAAATTTGACAGTGAAGTTGAAATCCCTCCCCCCCAAAAAAAATGGTTTGTCTGAAAAAGCACATTGTGATCTCTTTGAATCATGTGTTTTTGTAAGAGCAAACCCAGAAAGTGATCTAAAAAACTTGGTTTGAATATTTTTTTCCTTTCCATATTGAACAAAGTTTTTGGTAATGCGACACTGCAGTCTATTATGATACTCGTGTAAATGAGTCTTGTATATTGTTTGAGGACAAGTTTGGAAATAAGCAGTTCCAGATTCCGGACCCAAGTTGTCAAATCTTGGGCCAGATACGCGATAAATTTTTAATTTGGAACAGTATTCAGCCCGATATTTGCCCACTTCGGTCCAAAATCTAGAACGGCGTATTCTCAATATTGATTTTCAGAATCTATTATTAAACAAATATTAATGAAGAGAGGCATGAGACTTGTAATGATAAACTTTTGAACACCACTCTTCAATTGTTTTCCTTTCACACTACCAGTACCCCAGCAAATTGGTTATAATCATCAAGGTAAACACAGCATGCCTATGCACTTTGGTTTAAGGGTCAAGTTTTGTAGCTTTGGTATAGTCATTTGATTTCAAATGTACATGTAGGTATACCCTTTGCAGCTGATTCAAAAGCAACCGCTACAATTATTGTTGAAAAGCTTTAAAAATTGCTGACATTTTAAAGAAAACAAGAAAAGGTCTTTTTCAAAGACAGTCGCAGACTAGAGATGCATCTTTGGATTGTTTTTTTTTAGTAGTCAGAGTTTATTGGTCCTACTGGATTTGGTTTCATTCCTGTTTTTTTGGGTGGTGATTTGTTCCCTAAAGCTTCTCTGGCTTTTACTGGCTCAATGTAATACTTTACTCTTTCAAAATAATGATGCTTTTGTGATCTACATGTACTCCCCCCCCCCCCCCCCCCCCTCCTCCCTAACTACCCCAAGCCCATCAAACTCCAACTGCAGGTTTTGCTAGGTTTTGGCAGGTTTGGTACTAAACATTAGCAACTTGTTGTTGGACTTTGTTTGAACCAGTTTGAACCAAGGCCCAGGGAGACACTGTTGAATTATGTGAGGTTCAGGGCAAAAAGGCATGAGACTTGTAGAAATGTTGGATTTTCGGGGAATGCACAGCCTTTTATTTGTGGGTGAGCTCAGGCTTGTAATAGCACAGTTCCCGGTTAACTGTGTGATGTGTACACCCTGTGTTATGTGTCTTCACTCAAACGCAGCCCAACACACAGAACCAATTGCCAGTCATGACAGCCCTGATCCTGAACACTGAACAATGCAAAGAGCCATCTGTACCAAGTCAATCAAACTTCAACAAATGGAGTTAGGCAGTACCAATAATTACTGAACCTGTGTGCAGTTGTTGAAGTTTGTTAGATTTGGTATGCTTTCTAGTGCAGGAGTTTAGGGCGTTAGGGTTAAAAGTATATTTAGAGTTGTTTCAGTCTACAAGGTCATAGCTTCGATTTCACTCATTTTTTTTATTGAAATGTGGAATATAATATGTTTCATATCAAAGAAAAATGACAAGGTGTGATGTGTCACAAACGTTGAAAATGGGAATCATTTGAGATGGGTAAAATCCGAGCTATGACCTCGTTGCACTGACAGGTTGTAAATGCCAGTTCAATCTTTACGCGAATGCGAATGCAATGTAAATTTGATGTCACAAATGTGTTCAACATTTGCAAATTCGCAGTGCGAAGTCTTGCCCTGACATCACAAATTTGCATTCGGGTTTGTTTTCCAAATTACTGCTTTTCTTTATTTATATTTGACTCCCAAATTGTGAGGCGTTATTGCAAAATGAGATGGAACTGGGTATGGGCTGAAGGGTGATATTTTTTTCAGATTTATTTACATTTGTAACTTTTGTAACTTTAAAGGAATTTAAAGGATTTTAGGGAAAAACTTAAAAAATAACTGCCATCTTTCATTTTCACGATTACAAAACGTGAAATTTTTAAAGACGTTTTTCTAAGTATCTTTTTTTGACAAATCAATAATGCGAACTTTCCTAATACCACTAAATTCTCATTTTGACCTCTGCCCAGTTCTGTCTCGCCAAAACGCCTCACAATTTTTCTTTTGGGAAAGAGGTGGTCGCAATTTTGACAGAACAGTTTGGATGATGACTCCTTTTATAACACTCATTTGTTACCTTATTTGTCTCCACCCCGAAGCCTAAAGCTTTCCCCTTTCAAACAAGTCTAATGGTAGGTACAATGTCTAATGGTAGGTACAACGTCCAATGTTGCACATCCTATGCTGGGCATTTCCAAACTATGCTTTTTGATAACAATGCTACATTAATTACAAATTTAACATTATCTTCAAGCAAACTTGAATCCTCGATCCCGATTGGTCGATCCATGGCAACAACCAGTGTGATATGACACTATATTGCACGGCCCATATCAAACTCCGCATGTTGTGCAGTACGCAAAACGCAGTGCGCACAAACCATTGGAAATTCAAAAGCTGCGCGTTTGCATATATCCAATGTGTATCGTCACATTTTGCAAAGTGTTGTTGATGCGCGCGCGTGGTAAATTCTGGTTTGGCACACAGCGCCGCCCGTGTTTCATCTTTACTGCGTGTCAAGTTTGCTTGAAGATAAATTTGTTATCCCGCATGCGGTCGTGGAACACGGAAAATGTAGTGCGTTTGTGTCCCATATACCACGGACACAGGCGCACTACATTATTCCGTGTTCCATTCGCTCGAGGGGTAACTAATAATGTCCATAGACAACTCTGTCTGATGCTATTGTAGCAGCATACTTAAAGAGAAAGGTTTTAAATATCATTTGAATTTTCAAAATGTAACCAGGCTACAGAGGAAAACAAAATATATTTTAAATTGACGCTCGCGAATTTGCAGTTTACACCTCAAAGCTCAGACAAACACACTTCCATCTTGACATAAACTCACTGATGTGGACCTTTATAAACAAGCTGAAAAGGAACTTCTGAGATTTGAACTTTGGGGTTTGGTTTCTTTAACGGGTCCCTGGGTATCTGCGTTTTTCTTTAAATGTAAATGGGTACCCAGTTCCTAAACTACCTGTAAATGCACACCCATAATGCAAATAACTGGTTTTCTCCATTCACGGCTTATTGTTTAAGACCAAATACCCAATATGAAATGCACATTTCTACAGTCAGAAATTCAAGGACACTAAATTTCAAAAGGACACTCAATTCTAAAAATTAATAAAAATCCATAGACAACTTTTTCCGAGGCTATTGTAGCAGCAGCCATTTTGCAGGTGAACAAAATGGTGGTTAGAATAAACCTTATTCACATTCTCAAAGCATCACGGGTTTGGATGACAAATAAGCATTGCAGTTTCACATGTACATGCACAAACCTATGGGGGTATGGGACCAGTCAAGGCTTAACACATTTTTTATTTCAAGATTAGGTCATCGTTATTAATTCACATGTATATAATTTAGGAAATATAATTTGTAATTTATAATTTTTTTTACTTTAGAAATAAAACTAAAAACTAAATATGTATATTTCAAGGTATCCCTCAACAGGAAAACTTATGATTGGTGAAGTCTATTGGGGGCGGCCTGGCGGATTGGGGGCTTTAATCTCTGATTCTGATTGGTCAATATTGGCAGCATTATAATATTTATATTCAAATATAGAAAACAATGTGCCAACTGCCAATTTATTTCATAGTCGTGCTAAGTCGGGTGTAAAATGTTTTATTATAATTGCAGCTGTTAATGCAGTCAATAGTGTCAGACAAAGGATTTTGATGTACACGCCCTTTAGCTTGTTTTTTGTTCTCCATTGATACAGATTTGTTTGAATTTTTGGAATTGAGTGGAAGTGTCCTTGAATTCTGGACTGTAGAAATGTGCATTTCATATTCGGTATATGGCCTTCAAGGGATCGTATACGTTTGGTAATTACTCCAAAAATTAATGGCAATAAAAACTTACTTGGTAAGAAGTACCGGTACATCAGCAGCTTTGGATAGTATAATGCATTTTTAGAAACTGTTCACTTCGAAGTACTGCGGTTATGGAAACGGATATCACTTGTTATCCCCAAAAAATTGAATCTGAGAAGCGTTACTGCAGTGACGTTTCTCAGACTGTGTATTCCAATGCAGATTATTCTTCCTGCGTGGACATAACCGCTCCAGATTTTCGGCAATATCTCGAAATCGCTACCACCTTTTGAAATGAAATTTTTACAGGTTAGTTTTATGGTATATATCTATAACTATATAGAATTGAAACAAACAATGGGTTCAAATTACCAAACGTGTACAATCCCTTTAAACAATAAGCCATGAATGGAGAAAACCAGTTTTGTATTTGCATTAGGGGTGTCAATTTACGGGTAGTTTAGGACCGGGTACCCTATTACAGAAAAACACTGGTACCCGTTAGAAGCCCAACCCCAACATGTTAATCTAATTAGTTCCTTTTCAGTTTGTTTATAAAGGTCCACATCAGTGAGTTGATTCAACTTGAAGGTTTGTTCGAACTTGGAGGTGTAAACTGCAAATTTGCGAGCGTCAATTTGAAATATATTTTGTTTTCCTATGGAGCCTGGTTCCATTTTGAAAATTTACAACAAATGACATTTAAAACCTTTCGCTTTCATCGTATGAAAAGTTACAAATGTAGTTTGTAAAGTTGGCTATGGGTACTCGATTCCATAATCTAGAATCGGTTCCTGACAGCAATGATCAGGTACTCTGGTACCCAGTTCCAATGCACAGCCCTAATTTGAATTGGTTTAGAGCATTATCAAAAAAGCATAGTTTAGGAAGAGAACCTTGTTTTTGGATTGCACGTTTTGTGGTTTGCTTGATGACATTGCAGTGATTCCCCTCTCCCTAACTGCCCCCATTCCATCCTGACAAATGTATAAGTGATTGGATAGCACACATATTGCATGTTATAATATGAATAATCTGTGATCACAGTCCTGCTAAATGTCAGAATATTATGCACAAACATTTCATTTCTGTCTGGAAGATAAACGCAAAGTTCACGCTAACCACATGTTTATAGTCAGCGCGAATAAACATAAAGTTGGTCTATTTTTTCAGATTTCTATTGACAAAAGATCATGTTCCCATAAAGACATTAGATCTTTCGCATTTCATTTGTCAGGAGTTTTAGCTAAAATCCAGCTAAAATCCAGTTTTTAGCTAAAATCCTGTTTACTGATCTTACTACTTTCAAGAAAACAGCGAGGACCTCATGTGCTATTTCGCCATTAACCAGTTCGCGCCGGATGACGTATATAAACGCAAATATTTCCCCAGATTCAAAACGGATGACGCATAAACACGCCAAGTTCAAGTTCGGAAATGTATGTCAGCAGCGGGCAAGGCCGGAAATGCGTGGGTGTGCTTCCCGGCACTATCAGCCTGAACACGCTTCGGATTGAGTTTCGTTAAAAATAATCCCGCTCGTGGGCTCGGCGATGTTAAAATAATCCCGGCGCGAACTGGTTAACCAGTTCTCGCCAGGATTATTTTGACATTGACTGGACCCAGGCGCGGGATTTTTTTTCATGAAACTCAATCCGATACGGGTTCATGCTGCTTTTTGTGGGTATCACAACCTGATATTTCTGGCCTCACTCGCTGTGAGTTGGTCGCTGACATATATTTCCGGCCTTGCTCGTGTCGTGTTTATCCGTCATCCATTTTAAATTTCAGAAAAATGTTTTGTGTATACTCGTCTTTCAGGGTGAACTGGTTAAAAACATGACAGCATCAAAATTGGCATTGCAGTATTAACGTCATTGTCATATCACTTGAATAGTCACAGAGTCAGTGTCAATTCAAACATTAAATTTTGTAACGTGACACGGTTGTGATGAGAAGCCCATGTGCCAATATCAATCCTAGGGTGACATTCACATGTCTTTATGTTGCCAGACAAATTAATTTATTATAGCACCCAACTCCATTATTTGTATTCTAAGGTAAGATTACATTTTAATTAAATAATTTGAATCATCTGTTTTCAGATAAGCATGAAAGATAACTCAACTTCGAACATTGACAATACTAATAAAAGTAATCTAGAAAAATATTGCAATCAATAAGTTCAGCAGCCGATTTCACCAAACTTTGCGCAATTGCACCACAATTTATTGCCTAAGTTGCGCAACATTTCAGTTGTGACAAATTATGAAAGTAATTAATTATTGCATAACTTGGGCAATTATTTTAGGCGGCTTAAGTTGTGGCGTACCGATTGAAAATGACCTACTTACCAGCAAAAGTTGTTGTTCGAACTACGCATGGCTTTATTAAAGCTAGAATCAGCTGCGAGATTTTGTTTCTAACTCGGTCCCCATTTGCTTACTTGGACACATGAAAAGTCTCCAGTAGAAAGTTCAAAGCTCATGCTGAATGCTCATGTTAATCATTTAAATAAACTTTCTAAAACAGGAGAAAATCCTGAAGAAGAAGGAGACCCTATCAGAGCGGGTGAAGGACTCGCGCCGCAAGTTTGAGAACCTCCTGACCGACCTGGCGGCCAATCAGGGACGGATCGACCGCATCAACAAGATGGCCGACGAGTTTGTGCGGACCGGCCACAGCAAGCAGGCCGACGTGCGGAACCGGCAGAAAGAGGTTAATGACCAGTGGGAGGGATTGATGAGACTGAAGGAGGAGAAGGAGAAGATGCTGGAGGGAGCATCCAGGTAAGGCTGTCATGAATATTTAAATATGCAAATAGGAAGAGGTCAGTGAACAGTAGGAGGGACTGATGAAACTGAAGGAGAAGGAGAAGATACTTGAGGGAGCATCCAGGTAAGGCTGTCATGAATATTTAAATATGCAAAAAGGAAGAGGTGAACGACCAGTGGGAGGGACTGATGAAACTGAAGGACGAGAAGGAGAAGATGCTGGAGGAAGCATCCAGGTAAGGCTGTCATGAATATTTAAATATGCAAATACAAAGAAGTGACCTGTGGGAGAGACTGGTGAAACTAAACAAGACTACGTTTTATCCCCAAGGTTTTTGATAAATGATAAAAAAAAAGAATCTGACTTTTGGAGTTTCAGAATACAGTTTTGAGATCCTAAAGGTTGGCAGGTCTGTAAATGTTGTAAATGTTCCCCTGCTAGTAGCTATGTGTACACGCAGGAAAAGAACCAGTTTTCTACTATTTAGGAGGCTTGTACGTGACACTATTTAATGCCTAGCTTGACAGCTGAAATCCCTTGAAAATCCGTTACACATTGAAAGTTGTTCTTAATTGTGGGAGTACTCATACTTGTACTAATTTGTTGGTACTTGTACGCTTACTCATAAAAACAAATGTCCTCATATTTGTACTCATGACAAAGTACTTGTACTCGTATCGATGACAAAGTACTCGTGCTTATACTCATACACATGATAAAGTACTTGTACATGTACTCATGACAAAGTACTTGTACTCGTATTAATGACAAAGTACTTGTACTCGTATTAATGACAAAGTACTCGTGCTTATACTCGTACTCATGACAAAGTACTCGTGCTTATACTCATACACATGATAAAGTACTTGTACATGTACTCATGACAAAGTACTTGTACTCGTATTAATGACAAAGTACTTGTACTCGTATTAATGACAAAGTACTCGTGCTTATACTCGTACTCATGACAAAGTACTCGTGCTTATACTCATACACATGATAAAGTACTTGTACATGTACTCATGACAAAGTACTTGTACTCGTATTAATGAAAAAGTACTCGTGCTTATACTCGTACTCATGACAAAGTACTTGTGCTTATACTCATACACATGATAAAGTACTCGTACATACAGTCGTGAACCACATAACGACCGAGGATCGATATTGTGTTTTCCTTTATTCCTTCACTATACCCTAACCCCATTACCTAGCGCTTGCCCCAACGATCGAGGACCGAATTCGGACAAGCAAACCGTCCTTCGAGGATCCTTTGTTTCCTTTGTTCTCTTTTGTGTTTCGTTCCTCGATCGTAATACGATACAAGAACATGTACTTATGACAAAGTACTAGACTACAACACCGCCTAGTTCGGATAAATACCTTGCGAGAGTCTCTTTTTTTTACTTGGCTTTTTTCTTTCTGGTTATTCTTGCAGCATTGAACTGTACAATCAATCCTGGGGTGAGGCCAAGGAGTGGATTATGGACAAGTTTATCGCCCTGTCATCCTACGACCCAGGCAAGGATACCCAGTCAGTACCAGAGTTACAGAGGAAGCATGAGATGCTGCAGAGAGAGCTGGCCCCCGTCGGCGAAAAGCTTCGTAAACTCGGTCTCTTGGCCAAGGCGTGAGTCAACAGATAAACATTTGCCTAATCAGAAATTTTGAATTTTCAAACTTCTTTTTTAAATTTTCGATGTTCGATGATCTTTTCCAAGCAAAATCTGATTTTCAAATTACATTTCAAATAATTTGGTGAAAGTAGTACATCTGTATGCAGGGTTCAAAATTGCGCACCGGTGCGCTGGACCATGTCCATTTTATTTGATGTTGTTCGTGTGCAGCAAATGACCATACAACTCCGGTGGTCTAGTATATTTTTTTGCCAGTGTTATTCTGCTGAATAAAACTGACAAACCCTCAAAAAGTTAATAGTGCAAAATGGTCCTTTCTGGATGTCCAGTGTTGGTGTTATTTCGTCACCGACACCACGAACTGACACCCAGTGGTCGCCGTTGCAGAAATACAATTCGGAGAAAAACGCTTTTAAAGGTTTGACACAAGTTTACTCAGTCAACAAATCCGTCTACTTGAGGGGTTTTGGTATCATTAAACGTAACAATTTGTTAACTGCTGAAACACAATCTTTATATTGTGAAAATATGCTGAGTTAATTAATAATTAAATGATTAAGACGGGTGTCAGTTCGTGAAAACGAAAACTGTTGCGTTTTCAGGGAGTGCGCGCACACAGTGCAGTGAGTGACTGTCAGTTCGTAAAAACGAAAATTGACGCGTTTTCGGGGAGTGCGCGCACACAGTGCTTGGGTGTCAGTTCGTGAAAACGAAAACTGTCGCGCACACAGTGCCGGGTGCCGCCATTCTGACAACATCAAGTTTTATTTATTTCTTAGACAAACGTGATACGTATACACAGCGTAATACAACATTGCCCTGGGTCCGTTTTATAGACAGTGCTAGTTCGTGAAATCTTTTTCACAACGTGCCCTCGCACGAACTGACACTGAGTGCAGTGTCACTTCGTGGAACCGAAAAATGCCAGAATGGACTAATTTCTGCAAAACTCGCCAATAAAAATTAGCAAAATAAGATGATTCCAGAAAAAACAACTTTGTCATGTTATACTTCATGACACAAAATGATAAATTCGGCAATAATATTTTTTTAGAATTTCTTGAATTTTTTGTACACATGTCATGCAGAGGGTGTCAGTTCGTGGTGTCTGTGACGATTTGTTTAATTTGTGCATCAACACAGACATCAAAATTGTAATAGAAAAGAGACTGGCAACTAAAAAGCTAGTGTTCATACAGAAAGTACTTCAGTGGTTTAGTAAAACTGATTTCTGCGACAAGATGCGACTACTTCAGTCGCAGCCAGGTTTTTGAACAAGATAAAAAAAAAACTCTCTGCAAACTGATTTTGAATTTCAAAGACTACCCAAGACCACGTTAGACTTGTGGCATGACTTTTCTAAGATTTCCGGCGATTTCCAGTGGCAGCCAGCTCGTAAGTTGTATTTCCTATTGAGACTGGGGCTTTAACTGCTGGAAATAAGCTTTTAAAAGGATCATTACCTGTGACATTTGAAATTACTTACAGAGTTTCGAGGCTGTTTGCTGTGTAGAGATTGACTGCAGTAAAATCCAAACCGGCCTATTGCATTATATACAGAGGTTATGGATTTTGTAGTACAAACTGTAACGCTTTAAAGGTAGGATACACCATTTGAATATTATCGACAAATTTTACTACCAAATTATTAGGAAATATCTTACTTATTTGAAAGTAAATAATGATTGTAGGCATCGAGCAAAAGGATTGCGCTAAATATCCTGTAATTGTTCCGAAAAATTAAATTTTATTTAAAACAATTCGCGAACGCCAGACGGCGATCGTGAAAAAAACAAGAACAACATAAACACTGCCCGACGCCGGTAGAAAACCGTTTTTCTTGCTTTTCTCAGCATCCATGATTGTAAAAAGGACAGGTCAGTTAAATGATATTTACTATAAAATACAACCCCCCCAAATCCACCCATTTATGATAATTCAAGCAATACCAATGGTGTATCCTACATTTAAAAGCCAGGACGATTATCTTGGGAATGATGAAGAGGGCATATAAAGGACAAGTTTCAATGACATTAGTTGGAACAAAAAGACGTTATACGTTAATTATTCTTGTATGGATTGCTTTCCTTATTCCAGCGTGAAAACCTCCTACCCAAATGAAGGAGCCCACATTGACCAGCGACAGAACAATATCCGAGACTTGTGGGATACGCTGGAGGCCAAAGCGGCCGAGCGGAAGGCCCAGCTGGAGCAGAGTCGTGACATCAGCAGGTTTCATAGTGACACTAAGGAACTGGTAGGTAGAAAGCTGGCTTCAGGTCAACCTGTGATTTACTTGCGCTGCAATAAAAAAAGTGACCCGACCCGACCCAACCTGACCCGACCTGACCCGACCCGAGTTCGGTTTCTGGTCAGGCTGATTTTCGGTTTCCGGTAGGGTTTGCACATTAGTCAGGAATTAAATGGGTCCCTAATGTCACTTGTTCTTGTTGCTGACAGGTTTTAAAGCAAGTTTGTTTAAAGCAGGCTCATGGGCCTAGATGCGTTATTGCCCTAGCCGATGGGATTATTTCGACATTGACCGGGCCAAGGCGTGGGATTGTTTTTCACGAACATTAATCCCAGAAAGATTCAGGTTGTAATCTGTGGGTAGCACACCCTGATATTCCCGGCCTCGCTTGCTGCGAGCCGGTCGCTGACCGATATTTTCCGGTCTTGCTGATGCATGTAAATACGTCATCTATTTTAAATCCCGTAAAAAAAATGCGTATATACACGGCATCTGACCTTCGGACTGGTAAATGGCATCATTCCAAATTAGAAACATTGGTCGTATTCGCAAGTATTTGAATAGAAGTGCTACCGAGCACATTATCCATGCATTTGTGACTTCACGACTAGACAACGGCAATTCACTACTCTACGGACTCCCTCAGAATCAAATATACCGTCTTCAACGTCTTCAGAATACTGCTGCCCGCATCATCACCTTATCTAGGAGGAACTGTCACATAACCCCCATTTTGAAGGAACTACACTGGCTTCCTGTCTCCCAAAGGATTGTTTTCAAACTCATGCTTCTGGTCCACAAAGCTCTAAACAACAAGGCTCCCTACTACATTAAGGAACTACTACATGAATATTCTCCAGCAAGAACTCTTAGATCAAGTAACAGCAACTTCTCAAGGAACCAATTGCTAAACGAACATGGGGCGCCAAATCTTTTTCTGTTGCAGCTCCTCGACTTTGGAATTCATTGCCACTTGAACTCAGATCATGCCATTGTACAACTAGGTTCAAATCGCTTCTTAAGACTTACTTGATGTCACAAATTTTCAAGGATTAATTTACTTACTTACTTACTTTACTTGTTGTTGTCTACAGCGCCTTGAGCACCCTGCAGGGTGGATATGTGTGCTTTACAAATCTCATTATTATTATTATTATTATTAATGGTCTGCTGCTTAATATGGTGTGTGTTGCAGAGCACATTAGGACTATTAATAGACAGACTTATTGGTAGTATTGCGCATGCCGTGTGAGGTTTTAATCAATGAAAGGGTCATAGACCAGATTTCATAGAAGTCCAAATTGCCTTATTTCGTACGGGAATTTGTTAAAAATACGACTGTACATTTTTTCCACATAAAATACGTGTTTTCACCATTTTTCAACATTTTAAATTGGCTGGGCCATGTGTTATTGGCCGTTTAAACCAACCGTTTAAACCAACCCATGTGTCAGGCTTTTGACCAATTGGAATGGCTAAACTGTCTCTGATATTTCTGAATCAAAGTTCAAATATCAAAACACTATTTAAAAGTGTCTGGCACCGTGTTATTGTTTTACTCAATCCTCCAAAATCAATATGATTTTGCACACACCCTAGGAAGGTAGGGTTAAAGGGATAGTATACGTTTGGTAATTACTCCAAAAATGTATGGCAATAAAAACTTACTTGGTAAGAGGTCAGTGGAACAGCTTTGGATAGTATAATGCATTTTTAGAAACTTTTCACTTCGAAGTACTGCGGTTATGGAAAAAGATATCGCTTTTAATCTAAAAAAATATGAATCTGAGAAGCGTTACTGCAGTGACGTTTCTCAGAGTGTGTACAAAAAATGTATTCCAATGCAGATTATGCTTCCTGCGTGGACAAAACCGCTCCAGAATTTCGGCAATATCTCAAAATCGCTACCACCTTTAGAAATGAAATTTTAACAGGTTAGATTTATGGTATATATCTATAACTATATAGGATTGAAAACAAACAATGGGTTCCAATTACCAAACGTATACGACCCCTTTAACGTTGCAACTGCTTTTCCCCAACTGAGCTACCCAATTCTATCTTGACATCCTCGCCGATCTTCATTTATTGTTATATTTTCACAGACTATGTGGTGCAATGAGGTGCGAGGATTGTTACTGGATACAGAGTTGGCCAGGGATGTCGTCGGTTCAGAGAATCTGCTAAAACAACATCAGGACCTGCTGGAGGATATCAGGGCCCATGATGACATGTGAGTCAAGCATTCACATCAATTATATCCACAGTTTATGTCACATTAACGGCCATGTGGGCTTCGTGCACATTCTGGATGGCAAAAAGGGTAGAGTCGGGGAGACACTATCAATGCCATCTTGCATTACTGCAATTGATTTGACTGATTCCTGTTTCTAAACTGATGAATAATTTGACTGGGAGTCTAGTACACAATGTTTATGACTTATGACTATTGTCCTGGAACAAAGATACTGACAGTTTGGGAGACTGCCAACATAGGGCAAGATAGTTCAGTTGGTAGAACGCCGTTCCTGTATTTCCTGGGGGTCGCAGGTTCGAGTCCTGCCTTGCCAATTTTTTTGTTCACTTTGAAATCTTTAGTCCAAGAATTAGGTTACATTTGAGATGAATGCGAATGCATTATTAAAGATGAATCTAAAAAAAACCAGGTAAATCAAGTAAATTTCTTCTCTTTAAAAAAAAATATGTGTCAGATTCACCAAGCTGGAAGCACTCAGTAAGCAACTACTGAAAACCCTGCCTGACTCGGTGACGATTGCACAGAAGACCAGGAAGCTATCTGAAGCACAACGCGAGATCCAAGCAGGCTGGGAGAAACGAAACCAACGGCTCAGAGATGCCTTGGATCTTGCTGTGAGTCACAGAGTACCACCAAAAATGAAACCTCTTTCACACGATCTGCTTCTATTAAACTTGTTGTTTAGTACAGAATAAACCAAACGCTGTGAACGATCAACGTAATGTACTCCACGGGGTACAACACAATTTAAGAGTGATGTACCGCGGGTACATCACTTTTGGAGTAACACATAAACGTTTGTAAATAACCATGTGACCAGCTATCGACCAATCGAATCTTAAAATTTAATACCATGGCATAACACAGACGCTTTTGCATAGACTACTTTTTGTCATGCAACTGGCTCAATGACATCTTTTAACATTTTAGTCAGGTGATTAGTAGCTTGGTATCACAAATGTTGTCTTGTGTGGATATATACACTGAGTTATGGGAACATATATGAAAAAATCTGACCGAATTGTGGGGACAATAAAGAGGATCTGTAGGTAGAATTGGGTTACGGTACAAATTAGGGTGATGTTAACAATTTTAGGTCGAAAGAATTTTCAGAGTTAAGTTTAGCAAGATTTTTCTTAAAGGTACGATACACCATTGGTAATTGCTTGAATTATTATGAATGGGTGGATTTGGAGGGTTGTATTTTATAGTAAATATTGTTTTACTGACCTGTCCGAAGTTTCACAATCATGCATGCTGAGAAAAACAAGAAAAATATGGTTCGCTTTCAACCGGCATCAGGCAGTGGTTCTTATGTTGTTCTTGTTTTTTTCACGATCGCCGCCCGGCGATCGTAAATTTGTTTTTATAAAATTCTATTATTCGGAACAATTACAGGATATGTAGCACAATCCTTTTGCTTGATACCTACATTATGACTTTCAAATAAGTAAGATATTTCCTAATAATTCGGTAGTAAATTTTTTCGATATTTGCAAATGGTGTATACTACCTTTAAGCACGCGAACCCTATTAAATGTCCCAATAACGTCATAAGAATTCATGTTCAAGAGTTTGAGTACAAATAACCAAGTTTCTTTTACATTGCCCCATACATTTCTTCTTCTTCTTTTTTCATGCCAACTGCAGCTGTTTAACAGGGAGGCTGACCAGATAGATGCAACGACCAGCGGTCATGAAGCATTCTTGGAGTTTGAAGATTTGGGAGTAAGTTAACATTTTGTTTTTGCAATCTTGGGTTCTGGAAGAGGCTCAATTGAGCATTGAGTAATAATTTTGCTGCATTCCTTGTTTTTTGTTTAATCCTGGAATTTTCTCCCAACCCATCCATTCTTTAATCCGCCATAAAAAATGAACTAAAGAAACTGTCAGAATTTGTTTTCAGTGTATCTATTTGTACGTGCAGTACAGGAGATAACACTATGCATGTAACTATTAAACACCACATTCGGCTTTTAACAACCCCCTTTGACATGATCTGTGAGTCATTTAATATTTCTACGGCATCCGAAAGGCTGGAACAGCTAACAATACATTTTGGGAAGAATCTTTTCCAGTCCAGGCATTTTATAAATTGGCTCCCTTCGATCCTTACCGAGAAAATAATTTGAGAAATTCAAATAAGCTGTCTATTAATTACACGCTGCCGTACCAACTGTTACAAGTCTTTAGTCCTATTCCATTTTTAACCCCACTTTGAAATAACCAGAGTTGTTAATCGAGCCAATATGGGTCATTAGTGGTTGTCTCGAGTGGGTTCCACATGCCAGTTTTTATCTCATTCATGTTTGTTTACATAGATGACACAAATTTATCCTGCTAATTTCTATGAATTTTACTAATTATAATTTTTAATTTTCGATTTTTATTGTAAACTAACTGTAATTTAGCTTACAATTAATCATCGATTACTGAGGTCAAATGACATGTTGGGGTCATTGTTCAAATATGTTAGAAATGTTTCTTGTTCTAGATAATTTGCTGGATTTTAATGTATCTTGGATGGAGTGATCCTTGGGTAGGGTTTTATCACAGTCTTTTGAAATAGGAGGTCAAAGGTCATATAGGGGTAATTTGAGATGGTCGTAAAAAAATGCTAGGCATGATATTTTCTGAATTCAGACTTTTTTTAATAGCAGAGAAAGATATTATTATAATAAAAAGTTGTGTATTTTTTCGACATTTCATAAATTTTCAGATCTTTTTCTTCACTGACAATCTAATCCCTTAAATGCACCAAAAAGTTATTTTAGAACACAAAACATATAGTGATTTACTGCGAGAAAAGATGACAGTCGTAATCCTACTTTTCTTCTACTTTTGTGCCTTCCTCTGCTTCAAAGCCTGTTGACAGTACTTTGTACTTGGACAACCGTACTTGGCTACAACACTATGGTGAACAGCAGGAGCCTCTCACCTCAAATCGTTCTCAATAATTGCAAGCTTTACCTAACGCTTCCTCATAACGCCAACACTATTTCTGATCCTGCTAGTTTTCATTTGGGTCATTCCACCAAGTTGAAACAGTGTCTTTATTATGTCCAGAATCTTTGGCCATTTCAATACTTCACAGCTTTTTTAGGCATGTTTAAAGATATAGTAGACCATTTTTCTTGTTTCAAGCAGCAACAGTTCTCAAAATCTAAAGAATAGTGCTTGACAACTATCCTGGTAAAGTTTTAGCTCTGTGAATGCTGAAAGATTTAGATTTTGAACCAACTACTAATGGCAATTTACAAAAGTACTTCTCAGAGACGTAATTTTGGACTTCTTTCATTTTTTTCTTTAAAATGATAGCATTCCAGAAGGAATAATTTTTCAGGGAGTTTAGAGTCATGAATATCTTTACATCAAGTAAGGTTTTAACACAACTTTTGTTGGTAACTTTTTGTATAGTTTTCAAAAGGTAGTTTCCCTTTAAGTACCGGTACAACACATAAAGCTAGTTACTCTGACCTGAAATACAAGTGAATCAGTAGCTATCAACAATTGAACATGGCGTACTCAGGTGTCGCACTTGTTATGTCGAAACATTTGTCAACATATTCCTTGTACAATATACAAATACATATGTTCCATTTTGTTGTCAGTAATATGCAGCGACAGTTTCTACAATAAATCTGGCAACATGACAAAAAAAACCCCCGGATCCCCAAAGTCCCAAATTTTCAGGAAATGTCAAATTTATCAGAAAACTAATGTTCAGAACTAACATTCAAGACAAATATCGGGAATAAATATTCAAAAAATGTAGTCGATAGATAGCATGTAACTTGTAATGCAGCCAAATGCCACAATTTGTTTCCCAACCTCAAGGAATGATCCGTTTCTTAATCCAGGGTACAGTTAAGATTGTGTACGGGCTGATCAAGAGACAAGATGACTTTGAGAACACACTGGCTGTGCAGGATGAGAGATTACAAGGATTGAAAGAAATAGCTGGCAAACTGGTGAACAATCATCATTACGCCAAAACAATGTAAGCAAAAGCTGTGTGTTCAAATAGAAAGCATTAATCAGTTCGCGCCGAAGGACGTACTAGTTTCACTTTGAAAATTCCCAATAAATGATATTTAAAACCTTTCTCTTTAACTAGTTCGCGCCGGATGACGAATATAAACGCAAATTTTTCCCAGATTCAAAATGGATGACGCATAGTCACGTCTCGAGCAAGGCCCAAAATGTCTGTCAGCATCGAGCAAGACCGGAAAAGCGTGGGTGGGCTGCCTGGTACCGTCGGCCTGAACCCGCTTCGGATCGAGTTTCGTTAAAAACAATCCCGCGCTTCAGCTCGATGACGTTAAAATAATCCCGGCGAACTGGTTAACCGGCGACATGAGACCTGCTTTATTTTTTGAGAGGAGATGATTAACATGTACATACATCATATTAAAGCGACAGTTACATGTAGCTCATCAGAAAAGAATGTACATGTATTCATTGTCATATTCATATGTGACCTGTCATCACAAAATGAGCGTAAAATCGGCAAAATCAAAAATTGAGATATGGGTATTTCTAAATTCTGTGGAAACCGAGCTTTCTAATGGTATATAACACTTGGAGGTTTAATACTCAATATTGTTTTTTTTTTTTTTTTTTAGTCCGGAGTCTTAATACAGAGATTATGAGAAAACGGGCATTTCTTGCGAAAAATTGTGTGAAAGGCATAGAAAGGCTTATAACACCTCACTCACAGATTCTGTGTCTTGATTGGCCGAGAGCGCGGCACGTGTCACTTGCTATTTTTACTATTTTTTACTTGCGCTATCCAAAAAGACTATACCACGCAAAAAGGACTATGCGCATAGCAACACACGAACTATGCGCGTAGCAACGAAAGCGTGACTGAAACCCAGACGTGTGTTTCGGTGCATTGCGTAAACATTGCTCTATCACCTTCGCACCCGTTCATCAAGGCAACAAAGTATACGTATGATCGAGAGACGTATAATTCAGAGATTTTTTGTCATTACTATACTTTCAGGAAGCTTAAATTGTGCAGAATCTGTGAGTGAGGTGTTATAAAACAAATATTGACTGCTTTATTTCGCGGTATAGTAAAACTAGCCTCCCTCGGTGATCCATGGAGCATTCTATTTTCCCTCGGCTTCGCCTCGGGAAAATAGAATGCTCCATGGATCACCGAGGGAGGCTAGTTTTACTATACCACTCAAAGCAGTCAATATTTGTATAATAGTCAAAATTGTCTCAAAAACTAATTTTGTTTTTATCTGATCGTCCTGAAAAACTGTAAATTGATTGTTGGGGATTTAGTCTTTAACAAAACCATATAATCTCAAAATCGACCACCCCTTCAAATTTTGACTTTGACTGGCCGTACTGGGAAATCACTCCGTGCGACTTTACGCTCATTTTGTGGTGACAGGTCACATATGTGAAAGGCAAGGTCTTTTTCCATATCACAATGTACATCTTTCTTTTGGCTTGGTAAAAAAATAAATCCTCCTTGTTTTTACTCCCTACACTTGTCCCCCATAGGCTTTGTACACGTTTTAATTCTAAAAGTAACTTTGTAACCTTTTTTCAATACAATCAATACAATCATTACCCATTATCAGAATGTCATTATCAGATTGTCATGGTGATTCAATTATGTATCACATTAAAGGTTCATTTTTCCTAAGTACAAGTCCGATTAGGTTAAAACTTGATATGTACATGTACATGGACAAGGACGGGTTGTAAATGAAAATTCAAGTGGCGTCACAGTGTGTAGTTTTGACCAATAAACTCATATGTTGTTGAAATTGTTTTTTTGTCTGAACAGCATTTCAAATCGTTGTGAGGAAGTGATTGCCCGCAGGCAGAATGTGAAAGAGAACAGCGCCCTCCGGAGGCAGAAACTGATCCAGTCCAAGGAGTTCTTAGAGTTCTGCCGGGATGCAGACGAGGTATATTGCCCCTCAGATGTCTCTGTGTCATTTAAAGTCATTCTAAAGCTCATTGATAAACCAGGGTTGTATTAAGTCAGGTTGGCGTAGCAGTTCTTTCCTCGCCTTCCACATCTATGACCCAGGTTCGAATCCGGTCTAGGCCAATATGTGTATTGGGTTTTCAGTCTCTGCCTGACTCCGTGGTTTTTTCCCAGGATATCCTTCTGGGGTTTTCCTCCCACCTCTAAAACTGTAACTTCTTTTCATCGTCTTTTCTCATCCTGTAAGTGGCGCTATAGCACTGTTGGGTGTTGAAATAAATAAATTAAATAAACAAATTGAAGGTAGTATACTACATTCGCTTTTGTAATTTTCCGAAATGAATGATGTTACAATTTTTGTGTTCATAGATACTGAAAAAAAACAAGAAAAAAATGCAGCTTTCAAACTTTAGTTTAACGAAGCGAAGCATTTTAAAGACATTGGAAAATTGTCAGGCCAGGGAACCAGACTAGCAGTCTTACACACGTTGACGAAGGTGTAAACGATTCCAACAAAAATGTGGACTAATCAAATTGCGTAAATGTGGGTTGTATTTAGATTTTAAAAAACCCAAAAATTCTAAAAAAACGATCAGTGACCATTGTTGGAAATTCATACAAACATTTTTTTTCTTCTTGAAAATGACTGTACTCCAGTTGCTATTATTTCACAGAATGCTTGACACTGTTATTCACTTACAACCAAGTAAGGCATTTCATAATGATTTGATAGTTTAGTTTTTTTGATGTTTGCAAATGTTGTGTAATGCCTTTTAAATTGTCCAAAAAACTATAGGAGTTTATCTTTTTTTCCCCCTAAAGCATAACATCAGCTGAAACCTCAAAAAAGTAGGATACACCATTGGTAATTGCTTGAATTATCAGGAATGAGTGTATTTGAGAGGTTGTATTTTATAGTAAACATTGTTTAACTGACCTGTTCGAAGTTTTACAATCATGAATCATAGCACTAATCATGAATGTCAAGGAAAGCAAGAAAAACAGTTTTGTTTTTAACCGGCGATGGTCAGTGGTTCTTATGTTGTTCTTAATTTTTTTCCCGATCGCCGGATAAAATTCAATTTTTCGGGACAAATATAGTATATCTAGCGCAATCATTTTGCCTGATGCCTACAATCATTATGCCTGATGCCTACAATCATTATTTACTTTTAAATAAGTTTAATTAATAATTCGGCAGTACAAATATTCGATGTCTGCAAATGGTATATCCTACCTTTAGGTTTTCTTTAATAACATTCTTCTTCGGATTTATGAGTGGCGTTATTATTGGAAACTTGCAAAATGCATTAAAAAGCAAATGATCATATATATGCCTTTAATGATCAGTATTACTTTGTAAATGCCCAATTCAGTTGTCGGAGTGGATTTATGAAAAGCATGAGATTGCTTGCGATGAGTCCTACCGTGAGCTGACCAACCTGCAGGGCAAAGTCAAGAAGCATGAGGCGTTTGAAGCCGAGCTGACATCTAATAAAGACAGTCTGGATAAGCTGAAGGAGGTAAGGTTGACAGCGTCTTGTAAAAGAGTTCAATACCAGAATCAATTGATTGGATATCTGTGTGCTATGGGACATGGGGCCGGTTTTACGAAATGATAAGACGCGTTTTAGGAAGAGTAACTCGTCCTAACTCGTAACTCGTCCTAGGATGAATTTCACCAAAGTTAAGAGGTGTTTAACATGTCCTAACTTCCTCAGCAACGAGGCTGAACTTGTCTTAACTTAAGATCTGTCCAAGGGTTGTCTTATCTCATTAATACGTGCTTTAATTTGTACCGCTATATCGTTTTTGAAATAGACCATATGCCCTCTGTTTACATCTATATTCAAATGTGCCCGTCAATATGCACACGCTTCGTGTTTTAACATAAATTTGGTTAAGAGGCGACATAATTCAAAGGTGGTCTGACCCGTGGCGTCACTCCTCAACCAAATTGTATGCAAAACACGATGTGTGCGCATATTGATGGGCACATTTGAATACAGATGTAAACGCGTGACATCAGAGGGCACATCGTCTATTGGTTAGCAACTATATCATTGTATCACTGACCACTGACGTGACAACATGGCCAGAAGAATCATGGAATTAGTAGAACTTCATCATGCTATGCTAATCTACACAAATCTACCCAAAATCTACCCAAAAGTATGCAACAAAATTCTCTTAGTATGTAACGGGTTAAAAACAAGTCTCTTATTAAGGTTTCATGAATTACAATTTAGTTGCCAACTCCATAGTAGACTACTAGGCATTTTAGTATTCTACTATTAAAGGCCTAGTTGGCTGCCAAGTTAAAGGTTTCATGACTATGGCCCCTATTCCTCTAAAAAATGTGCATAGGTATTTTGGAAATAAACTCTTCAAATTGCTCTTTAACACAGAAAGGTAATAAACTCTATCATTTTGTATTGCTCCTATCCAAAAAAGAAAGTCCCCCTTATACCTTGGTATAATTGAAAAACTACTGAGCACTTTTCGGTCAAATCAATTGAGAAATCTGTGAGGAATCCACCCATTCTCTTTACATGGGCAAGTTGGTTGTGAACTTTGGTTGTAAGGTAATCTTTTAATTTAAAAAAATTGAAGATTTTAAAGGTTGATTTATATTTTCTCTCCCCGCGCTGTGTGCATAATTTCATGTTCTTCGAATTCATTGACCAAATGAAATGTCAAATTTAATGTTTAAAAACCTTTTTGGTCCACACAATCGTGTTTTACATAACGACCGAGGATCCTCTATTGAGTTTTTCTTTGTACCTGTACTGTAACCTAACCCAATCACCTTATCGTAAACTTTAATGACATAGGATAAAATTAAACAAGGACTAAAAGAATCTCTTGTTCGTCTATTGTGATTCTGTCCTTGGGGGTTATGTAGTACACGTACACTTTCTTATTAAATTACACAAAAGTGCAACTTTTTTCCCAGCATTTTTAAAAATTTTGTCAATAAAATGAATGTTATCGGCAAAATAGAGAGTACGGTTAGATTCCTCGTGAATTTCCCTATTGATTAGGGGTTAATTGACCGAAAAGTGCTCAGTATTTTTTTAATGAGACCAAAAACTATTAGGGGAAACTTTATGTTTTGATTGGGTGTATTACGTCTCTCTGTCTCTCATACGCAGACCGGTCAGGAACTGACCCAGAAAAAGAACTTCAAAGCCTCCGACATCCAAGCAACTCTCTCCGCACTGAATGACCGCTGGGCTGATCTGAATGACCGCTCCTCGGACAAAGGGGTCAAGCTGCGGCAGGCCACGCAGCAGCAAGGCCTGAACCGAGCCCTGGAGGATGCAGCGACGAGCATTGCTGAGATGGAGAAGGCTCTGGCCTCTCAAGACTTTGGACAGGACCTGAGGAGCGTCAAGGGGTTGACGAAGAAGCATCAGGTATTAGGATGGGATGCAGAGTTTGCATTGACTTGTGAATTGACTTTATTATTAATTCTTAAATGAAACCAAGGATCCCTCAAAAGCTCCCTAGGCACTGTAGCTGGAAAGCCTGAAGAAACCTGCAGAGAGAAGACAATGATAACAAAGTACAGTTTAAGAGGTGGGAAGAAAACCCCAGGAGAATATTTTTTTGGGAAAACCCACGGAGTCAGGCAGGGACTGAAAACCCAATCCACATATTGGCCCAGGCCGGATTCGAACCCGGGTCACAGTGGTGGAAGGAGAGGAAAGAACCGCTACACCAACCTGACTCCTTTTGTGGATTGACTTCTGAATTGACTTGTATACATGTAAATGGTGAGTACAAATGCTTATTTTCTTCATTTTTAGTTACTTGAGAGTGATATGGCTGTGCAAGCTGACAAGATAACTCACATCGTAGAGCAAGCCCACTTGTTAACGGAGGAGGATCACTTTGATGCAGAGAGAATCGCCATAGAAACAGCAACAGTGACTGACAGGTAAGGACAGGGGAAAACAGTTTATCATCCGGGCTTTAAAAAATAAATAAAAGGAGGTGTCCACTTTTCCCCTCTTTTTTTCCACAAAGATGACAGTTGGGTCTATGTGTGTCTTAATTGTGCCATGTGTCTAAATTATGTCCATTGATTTTCAGTCAGTTACAGCTATGGGCTCGTTGCACAAGTACCCCCTCATGGGTTGAGGTCGAATTGAGCGCTTGATGTCAGCTGCTATGTGGCCCAGGGCCTGATGAATCGAGTATTATTAATTGTATAGCGCCGTGAGCGTCGTTATCGACAAATACATGTGCATTATCAATGTACATTATTATTATTATTAACATTAGGAGATGTTGTGGTTGGGGCAGAGGTCTGCTCTCTACTAAATTGCCCAGTTTTAGATGTTTCCTTTTTAAAATTATATCTGTACAGGTTTGCTAAGCTTGGCGCACCGTCTGAACGTCGTCGGTCCATCCTGGCTGATTCCCACAAGCTGCATGCCTTCCTCCATGACATCAACATTGAGATGCAATGGATCAAGGAGCATCTCCCTACAGCAAGCTCTACTGACTATGGCAAGACATTCACTGCATGTCAGAGCCACCTGCAAAAACATAAGGTAGTAGAACGCCCCGTGAAATTATTCTGTCTCAGCTTGCTGTCATGTAAAGGTAGCAGTGTTGTAGTCGAGACTGAGACCGAGACCAAGGCTATTTAGACCAAACCCAGACCAAGGCTTTCCAGACCGAGACTGAGACTAAGGCTTTTGAGATCGAGACCCAGGCTTTTAAGACCTAGACCAAAACTTTCGGGTTGAAATAAACACTTCCGAGAGCGGGACTTTTGCAGTCCAAGACCCAGACCCAGACCCAGACCCAGACCCAGACCCAGACCCAGACCCAGACCCAGACCCAGACCCAGACCCAGACCCAGACCCAGACCCAGACCCAGACCCAGACCCAGACCCAGACCCATACCGAGACTACAACTTTGAGACCGAGACCAAAAATGAATAAAAATATATGGTGTTTAAGTCATTACCAAATCTGAATATCGAGCCCAGTCTATTGCCGACATATAGTGTAGCAAGTCGACTTTATGAAAACAAACATCAATGGAATGGAACAGTTTTAAGTAAGGTAGTACATGTATACATCATTTGCAAACATTAGTTTGAACATTCTTCTTTGTATTGTGTTATTATTGGAATTGAACAGAATGTATGAAAAGTGAAAACGGTCCTGCACGCCTTTTATTCTGCTGTAGAAACTGAGGGCGGAGCTTACCGGCCATCAGCCCGTGATTGACAAGGTCATTCAAGCTGGTCAAGCCCTGATGGACAGCAGCCACTTTGCAGCGTCTACCGTCCAGGACAACTGTCAGGAGTTGTCGCTTGCCTGGGGGCAGCTGTTTGATGCAGCTGATGAAAGGGAAGCAAGGCTGCACATGACATTTGAGGCTCAACAGGTGACTATCCTAACCCTTTAGAGAGTTGTTGGGGAGAGGAGCTTGTCTTTGTCTCTTTGGAAGTACGGCAAATATAAGTGATGGGATTGTGCCTTTGATGATACAAGCATAGCATTTGGCACACAGTCATGAGTATTAGATATTTGGCTATAGACCTTATTCACGGTGAAGCCATGTTTGATTTAGACTTGATCCAAGTCGGGATTCTGTGGTAACATTGCTCATGGTCATCCACACCGTGCGCCTCGCGCGTCACGTCCACGCTCATCAGTAGCGCGCCATCATGCGCCGCCCATGCTCATGTGTGGTTCAGAAACCCCGACTTGACGGATCTGCCACACGTTTGTACACAACCTATGAGCTCATCTACCGAAAACGGTAGCGGCCAATCAAATTGCAGAATTGTATAAATTAGCATATATCTGTAATAATATGAACTTTGACCCAGTTGTGTGACGGACGTACGTCGACATTGTGATGTACAATGTACACAATTATGTACATACACATGTACATACATACAATTATGCGTACATGTACAAACGGTTTATATAGTCTAGCTATCGTGTACATTTTCCGGCCGTTAAGTTTGCACTATACCGTACTCTAACTAAATAAACGAAGTATGGACGCAGCTACATGTATTGAATTTGAAAAAGGCATCTAGTGACAGTACTGCCTACCATTCCTCCATAGTCCGTTAGCGGTCTAGCTAGTCCATACTCGTACTCCGATTGGCGGACTTGGCATACATCGCGCATAATCATGTGATGCGTATGCAAATAATTTATGAATAACTACATATCACCGCGGGGGGTTTGATTGGCCGATCCGTCAAGTCGGATTTACTGCACTGATGACATGATGACATCACGTTGATGCCGATCGCGGAACGACAACCAGATCGCGCCCTTTATCTAAGGCCAACAAAGCTTGCACATAATTATTCGGCCGGATTGACGAAAGCAAATTGGTAGTCTTAACTCCATGGTAAGTCCGACTTGGGTCAAGTCTATGTTTGATTGTGCTCCTTGAATCACATACGTGATTTTGTCGAGTGATATTGTCCGCGTATTTATAGACACACGTATACATGCATAAAGCAATGAATGTTTTTACATTATTGATATCGGTCGTGTATTCAATGGCTATTTGCGGCACCAGTCTGGTTACAAGAGATACAGCTCATAATTATTCCAGGACGTCCGGTAATGCGTCTACGGATAACCTAAAATGTTTGTCACGTCAAATGTAAACAATGTGTTTGTTTGGGGTTTTTTCGGGAACGGTAAGACATTAGGTTGGTTTCCTTTCAACCAGATGTTTGAAATAGGATAAGTAAACAATCCAAAACATACAATTTTCGGGGATTTCAGGGCAATGTGCCCCTTTAAGATGGCCGACCTATGAATAAGGTGTATAGGGCCATCACCGATTTGTCCTTTGAAGAAATATAGGTAGAATAATAAGCAATGGCAGCCATTGTTATTCTACCTATATATTTCTATAAAGGACAAGTCTGAAATGGCTCTATTGCCAAATATCTTTCTCTTGTGTCAGATTTCATACTTGTATCATCAAAGTCACATTTCCCCCAAATATTTCCTTATCTGGCCCACTACGGCTTTGAGTTCCAGTTTCATCATTTAGATCCTTAGGCTTAGTATCAGGCCCATTTCTACTACATAAAGATGTGTTCCACTCATTTCTTTTTGTTCAGATGCTATTTTTCTAGCAATATAAAAGTATTCTTATTTTGAATGAGACATCAAACAAAAAAGAAAAGAGTGTTGCATTCTGCCACCACTTTTTTTCATCATATAAATTAAGGTCATCAGTCAATGTAAACATGTTGAAAAAACATGAATCTGGGACTGAGAAACGTTTAAAAAGAAAACAAGAAAATTGGTTGCAGACAGGCTGCAGGATACTACGTTCTTTACAAAAAAAATTGCTACCAACATTTATCTCTGGATTTAATGATTTAGGGAGGTTTCATTTGTGTGCTAAAATGAAAGCACTTTTTTTGAGGCTTGCATGCACCTCCAAATCAGAATAAAGTATTTTTTGTGGTAAAAAAAATAGATACAACTAAAAAATTCGTTCAAAAAAAGAACAAAAAAATTCTGCAAATTCCTCTGAAGTTCTGATGTACAGTTCAAGTGAAGAGCTTTCCAATACATTTTCTAATTGACCTTGAATATTTTGTTTACATTTGTTTAAACATACCCACATGTCGGGTTCTTGACCAATAGGAATGGCTAAACTGTTTTAGGTATTTATGAATGAATCATTATTGGGTTGGCCACTGCTTATGATACTGTACCCTTGACCACTGGTAAATGTAATTGGATATCCAGCATTGTTTCTGTTGACCAGTGTTTTGTGATGTACGCCAATGTTCCTTTTGTAGTATTTTGCTGAAGCCAATGAAGTAGAGAGTTGGATTAGCGAGAAGATGAGCTTAGCAACAGCCGTTGACTATGGCAACAGTGAAGATGCAACACAGAAGCTGCTTGCAAGAAATAAGGTGTGTCCCTTTAATACTCTGTGCTTTGTCAGCTGTCAGCTGTTTGCTTTTACTAAGAATCTGTATAACTTGTTTTAAAGGTAGGATACACCATTTGCAGATATCAAAAATATTTACTACTGAATTATTAAGAAATATCTTACTCATTTGAAAGTTAATGTTGATTCTAGGCATCCAGCAAATGATTGCGCTAGATATCCTGTAATTCTTCCGAAAAATATAATTTTATAATGACAAATTTGAGATCGCCGTCCGGAAAAAACAAAGATAACATAATAATAACTGCTCGACGCCGGTTAAAAAAAACCCGCTGTTTTTCGTGCTTTTCTCGGCATCCATGATTGCAAAACTTTGGACAGCTCAGTTAAACGATATTTAATATAAAATACAACCCCCCAAATCTACTCGTTCATGATAATTCAAGCAATTACCAATGGTGTATTCTACCTTTAAAGGGGAAGTTATGTAATATATTAAGTCGGGAGGTGACGGTTGATAACCCCACTGTTATACAAGTTCAACCTCATTGTACAGACAAATCTTAAGTTTTTGTAAACATATCTGGGTTTTTTGGCCATGTAATTTTGAAAACAAAGTAGGAGTGTGCATCGGAACCGAGTACCCGAACGTTGATGTCAGGAACCGGTTCTAGATTATGGAATCAAGTACTTGTAGTCAACTTTAACAGTTACATGGTTATGAAAAGAGAAAGGCTTTGCATGTCATTTGCTGGGATTTTTCATTTTTCACAAGTCAAATTTTCACAAGTCAATTCAAGTCGCAAGTCAATTTTTTGTCAAGTCAAGTCAAGTCTCGAGTCAATTTAATGCAAATATTACATTTAATTCAGTGCGACAGATTCTTTTGTAACATCTACAGTCATGGCAGTACATTGCCAGGCCAGAAACATCAATAGCATTTGATATACCAAGTGGATTTTTAAAAACCTGTTTTTCAACACATTGTTTGGTATGTTTGGACACAAAATCAGGAGCTAAGAACGGTGGATTTTGTTTGACATTTTTTTTAACAACAATGTTCGGTATTATTGTACACAAGAATAGGAGCCAAGGATGGTGTTATGTATAGCGCTGTGTTCGGTATAGCGGCAATCCACTGTACTATCGTGGGGAGTAGCTAAAGACGCAGCCTGCTAATACGTCCAAAATGCGGTTGTCAGCTGTGCTACATGTACGCTGTAGAACACGAGCTGTGTGACAGCTTCATGCTCAGGTCCATTGTGCAGTGCAGCTGCTGGACAAAAGCTGCCGTACAGTAATGCGCATAATCCAGTGCAGTGAGGAATTACTACCAGCATTAAGAGGTTAATGCATACCTGGGTACCCGTGTTTTTAATAGGGCACCTGGTTCCCAAACTACCCGTAAAATGCCCACCCTTAAAAACAAAGTTAAAGAAATAACTTTCTGTGCTTCTTATTGCAGGCCCTGAAATTAGACGTAGATAACTACAGCAGTGTCCTGGGAGAGCTGGAAGATAAAGCTGAGGCAATGGTAGCAAGCAAGAACCCTCAGGATGAAGAGCTAATGGCAAGACAGGTTAGTCTCAATTGTTGCTCTAAATCTTAATATTAATAATAATAATAATAATATATTTGTTTCTGATGGTAGCCATATTACCTCTAGGGTGATTTCCAAAAAGCCGTCGTAAAAAAATTGTTTTGTTTTTTGCTGAATCTATAAACACACAATTTTAAAGACCTACAATAACGGTTTTAAAATTGCTTGAATTATATGTTATTGTGTTCAGTATATAATAAACTACACATTTATTCCAAAACAATGTTTGTTATGCGTATACATTTTGTGTTATTTTGCGATAAATTCTGGACGTTTTTTGTCGAGTTATTGAAAACTTTCCACAAATTGACCGCTGGCGGCGCTGTTGAGAAACGAACAATGTCTGACGTACTACCTGAGAAATCTAATAAAACTGGTACCCGTTTGACGGCTGGTTTCGGTTATGCATGTCTACACATAAATGCACGTACGCACCCGTACGGGTGCGTACCCCCATGACCGATCGCGTTAGCTAGCTGCATTCGTGCTTTTGCTAACGAGGTGGACGCTTTGTACTCGTCAAGTTTATAATTTTGTCTCCATGCTTTAACAAAAATGCCTAAATCCTGTGTGGTTGGTGGTTGTACACGAAATTCTGCCAAAGAACTGAAATTGCGATTTTTTGAATTCCCGAAGAATGAGACCGTTCGGCGACAGTGGATCAAGTTTGTTGAGACGACGCGGTCAGACTTCTGTGTATCAAAATGGAGTCTCGTCTGTGGCGAGCATTTCAGTGCCGATTGTCAGGACCCGCAGTCCAAACTGAAAGCCACGTTGGGGATCGTTTGCAAATACCGTCTGCGGAAGGATGCTGTGCCCTCTCTGAAATGTAGTTGGGTACGATGTAGTCCACAAACGAAGTGTTATAAAAGTTCATTCCGGTTTTGTTTATTTTAAAGACTAGACATGGTAACAAGTGAGTATTTAGTCCACAACAGATCGCGAAAAAAAAAAAAAAATTCGGGTCATTTCACAAACCTTAAAGTAGAATACACCATTTGCAGATATCAACAATATTTATTAGAAATGTCTTACTTATTTGAAAGTAAATAATGATTCTGGGCACCCAACAAAATTAAATTTAAAAAAAACCCAGAACATAATAATCACTGCCTGAGAACGCCGTTTTTCTTGCTTTTTCCAGCATCCATGATTGTAAAACGATATTTACTATAAAATACAACCCTACAAATCCACGCAAATGGTTTATCCGAAGGTTCAAACAAATTACAAGGTTCCCAGTCGTTAAAGGTATGTTACACATTTGCATATATCAAAAATATTTACTACCGAATTATTAAGAAATATCTTACTTATTATTTGAAAGTAAATAATGATTATAGGCATCCAGCAAAATGATTGCGCTAGATAGTAGATATCCTGTAATAATTCCGAAAAATAGAATTGTATAACAAATTTTTGTTCATGCTTTTCTCGGCATCCATGATTGTTAAACTTCGCAAAGGTCAGTTAAAGCGATATTTACTATATAATACAACCCCCAAAATCTACCCATTCATGATGCAATTACCAATGGTGTATCCTACCTTTAACTAAAATTCATAATAAGGAAAGGACAATATAATTATTTTAAAGTTGGGTTGTACATATATGTAAAATAAAGACCGTTTAACTTGGAAAGCGAATTTCCCCTAAAGCAATTTTCTTGTGTCATTTATTTGAGTAACTAATCAAGGGGCGGGTATTTAAAACCTTTGTACTGGCCATCTGGATTGGGGTAGGTCCTACGAATAGTATCCATCACACAAGATGGAAGCGGTACTCGGTTGAAACGGCCCAGGTATCCCCAACACCATCTCACTACTTGTCGATAAGCAACATGGCGAAACTTTCTGAAATGAAAAGAATGCAGATTGCTAATGTTATCAAGTTTTTTCCTTATGTACAGATAAATGTTTTTATTATCAAATTCTTTGGACAAGGATGCCCAACAATTTTTCTGATGCGAACAGGGTTTGAACTGTATTAATAGAGCTGCCGAAATTGATAATCACGTGGGGCTATATTCACAGAAAATAAGGGCAAGGGTTCCATACATGAACATCGCTTGAAGTGTTTTCTCAGTAAATGCTTCAATATCTGTCCTGCTAATTTGGAAAATTGCTAATTTTTATATTTATAAGTACATGTACTTACTGGTCAACTGTTCCCTCAACAACATGCCTGCCATATTGTGTCTGGTACTGCATATGTGCAGTTTGTAGAGTTGCAGGATGTAAGCAGCAAGCTTCAAACCAAGGGTGTTGGGTTAGGCACTGGTTGTGATCGTCAACGTTCACCTCTAACTCGGTCATTTTATTTGCCGTCTTTTCCACTTCCTTGCAACAAATGTTATTCAGTGCACACTGCTGAATTGTACACCTTCCACATGTACACCTGTTAATGATAAGATACACCATGTAAGGATTGGAAAACGTTGACAAAATGAACATATAAAATGATATATAGCCAGCGTAATTGCAACTGACTTTCAAAATACACGTACATAAAAGCATGACAACTTTCTTTATCATCAACCATGCATGGATTTGATAAGTCAATGGGCCGCCGTATAAGCACCGGTACGGCAGATTGCAGCCCCGCACAAGACACTGACAAAAATGAGAAACTCAACACGCAAATGTGCAAAACATGTTCGTCATTTTTTGTAAAGAAACGATCTACTGGAAACGGCATTTAACATATATGAAATTAATATTTGTATCGACATCGCAGTTCTTACCAATCTGTATTTAGAAGACGGTTTGGGTCGCCTTCGTTGTCCATATCTGGGGTGACTTCGTCCGGTCCTACGACGGGCTCGTACCGGTACGGCTCCACACCGCGGATTCCGTTGTGGACCTCCTCACCCTCTGACTCGTTATCGTCTTCTCCGTCTTCTTCATACGACGAAGAACCAGCCAAACTGCTGTCTGAACTAGAATTACTTTCACGTGAATACAATTCTTCCTCATCGAAGCTGTGTTGTTCCCAAGAATCATCACTTTCGGTCATCTTAAAACTAAATTCACGCGAAAATACACCCCCGTATTGAACTGAAGGAAAGTCGTATTGAACACTGGATTAACCGTATGTGCACTAATGTACACATGTACTGTACATGTACATTGTACGTCCGATTACCGTACGTCTATACAATGCGCGTGGGTCGTGGTGTTGTTGCGTGCAGCTTTCTCGCTGATCAACGGTCACACGTCACCGAATTCGCTATTCATTAGATGCTAATGAGCTTTGACGTCACGCTCCTTTTTACAAAAGCAGCATTGACTCGCGCAAAAAAGGGCTACAAAAATGCTATTTTTCTCGGAAACACGTGCGTGAAAAAATATATATTGACACATTCCTGTTTTATTAGACATCGCTCTTCTGAATAGGACTTCAATATAAGAAAATTCGAAAACGGTTAAAGTAGGTCTTTAAAACATGTCAGTGTCACAATATTTACTATAAAATATGAAGCCCTGTTTAGTCAAATTAAAAATTCCAGTTGCAGAAATAAACTTTAGTAGGCCAAATTAGGCCACGGAAGAAGCTGAAATTTGTCTATGAAGTTAAAAATCTCCTACAACCCCAATTAATAAAGCCAAACTCGGGTATAGAAAAGCAACAAAGAGGCTATTCACTGCGGTGCAACTCGCAACGATCCAAGCGAACCACACTACCAACCACACAGGAAGGCCAAAGACGCAAAGCGGCCGTAACGGTCGCTTCAATCCTCTGAAGAAGCGCTTTAATATGTGACCCGTTCCTATGAAACCCGACATAAGTCGCACAGGTTATTTCGAGATACAGCTCATTAAATTTGAAATGGGGTGAAAAATCTGGCGGACATCGATTTTTGTTTTTCGTTATTTTTTATTCTTTAATATGTATACTTTAACCCTCAGTTACGTTAAACAAAATCAACTTTATTGATAAGAAAGTACAAAAATCATGCATGTATTGCGACAAACTGTGTCCTAAAAGTGGTAATTTATCTCCCAAATACATCAAAATAAAGTATGTATGGTATAAAGGTGGTTTTGGTACCAAATGAAAGCTGAAGATGTGTACTAAATGGAAATAACAATATCTCACAATAAAAAAACAAACACTTATGTCTGTTTTTGTGGGAGCAGGTCACATATTACTTCTTGAAAAGATTGCGTGAACAAATTGCAAAACATTTTTTAAGAGTCATTATTGATAAACGCACTTCGTCTTTTCATGCGAGGATGCAGCATACACAACGCCATTGGGTTTGACTTGGGTTTTACCACATCAAATTCTGGCTCCCGAGTTACCCTAGTCATCGACACTGCTTACGTTATAGCCGGCCCAATAAAGCACGAAGCCAGCACACCACACCTGCTTCTTCCTTGTAGTGGTCATGGACACCTGAATTGAAAATGCATGCCTGGCTTTCCCTGCCATGCTCAATTGCAACTTTAGCACTATCGGACCGTTCATGTGACTGAACATCGGACTGCCCATGTGACCACACATCGTACCGTTTATGTAACCGCACAAGCCAGGCCGTTTTTCAAAACCCCAACTTTGTTTAAATGTTGCTTTGTTCACGCAGTTTTTGCAATGGTGATGAAGCCCGAGTCGGGGCCTACATGTAAGCCGGGGTTTGGAAAACGGCCCTAGCGGTGCAGTTGTGCGGTGCTAAGCTCGAGAATCGTGTGATTGCTCGCGCTACAAACGTTAATGTTAGACATTGACAAATGACATGAAATGAAGATTTGCTACACAAAGTTTAATACACAGTGGTTTTACATTTATCCATAGAGGAGACACTTTTAGGTAAGAACAATATAAAATCTGAGTGAAACTATGATTTTTTATTGAAAAAATACATCATTAAAATCAATTGTGTGAAAAGGAGGGTGAGCCAAATAACGTGTTTTGCTTTGAGTTAAAAGTACTTTAACGTGTTCAACGCCATTCATATCATGTACATTGTGCCTGATCTTGGAATAATCGTTTTACTCTGGATATCTCAAATTGGTATCTATTCACTTGAGATTTGACTTATCGAGATTTCACTGTATCCTGAAAATTTGAAAAATCATAAGGGAAAATTCAGGGAATTTCGTTTTTATGGAATTTTGGGAACCCTAATGAGAAGAAGTTAACTTCCCATCAGGGTTCCCAAAATTCCATGAAAACGAAATTCCCTAAATTTTTTGCAGTAGGAGGAAAACCCTAGCAGAATATTCTGAGTGAAAAACTCAGGGAATCAGGCATAGACTGAAAACCCAATCCACATACATTTTGTATTGGCCCAGGCAGGATTCGAACCCAGATCATAACGGTCATAAAGGCAAAATAAAATTACCTGCTATGCCAACCTGACTCACATGTGGTCACTCTTCATATTTGTAACAATTCAATTTTTAGGAGAAACTCCAGAAGAGGTTATCAGGTCTCCAGAACGCAGTGTCTGAGAGAAGCAACGAGTTGGAGCGAGCCAAGTGCCTGCATGAGTACGTCCGTGAGAGTGACGAGTTAGGAGAGTGGATTGAGATGCAGTATCAGGCAGCGAGCTCGCAGGACTTTGGTGACGATCTGGAAAATCTAGAAGTAAGAATTAGAAATTTAAATATTGTATTTGGATGCAGTGCACAGTCATTGTCACAAGGTTGAAAACATTGTGACAAATATTTTAAGAAAAAACAAACAAAAACACCAGTTATTGAAGACAAATGAGTTTTGTTTCTGTATATAAACAAATCTAAAAAAAAAGTTATTTTGTAAGCTTGCGTGCACCATTTGCAGATTTACAAACCAACTACTTTACAGAAATGTCTAACTATTGTCTCTAGAGACATCTTTGGAAATGGCCAAACTGAGTAATGCTGACATCTTGTAGATCCGCAGATGCAAAAAGCTTTCCGAATTCGTACAGCGTCAGCAAACAAAGTACCTAGCCCATCTTGCCAGACAACCAAATTCTTACCTCACCAAGCGTCTCTTGTTCAATGAGGAAAAGAACCGGAAATCTGGCAACCGCTCACCCACCCTCCTGCAGTAGGTAGTCAACATCCACGCCAACACTACTGAAGAATTTTTCAAGCGAGCGCTTTGGAGGGGAACTGAAGTTGTTTATGTTGTGTATGGACTCTTAATGCCTGTTCAACAGCTGCTGTATGCAACTAGAACTAGACTTGAATGAATGAATGAACCCGGGTTTGTGATCAGAGTTGCCCTTCTCTTAGGCAGACTGCCGACCTAGCTAGGCTAACAAGCTCTAACTACCCTGGTCTGTGATCAGAGTTGTCCTTCTAGGCAGACTGCCGACCAAGGCTAACAAGCTCCATCTACCCGGGTTTGTGATCAGAGTGGTCTTCCTAGATGGACTACCAACCAAGGCTGACAAGCCCCATTTAACCGGAGCACCTGGCTATAGCGCCAGGATTCCGCTTGCACCCTCTGTCATTAGAGTCGAAATGGGGATATTTCAGTGGGAATGGTGCTGCTCATTTCACCATACCACCCCAGCACATCCAAACCACTTTAATCCCATTTGCCCTCCTACACGCTCAAATATTATTATTTTTGTCAATGGCCTGCAACAGAGTTAACTAATTACCATTTCACTGATTTGTTTGTTTTCCAGCGACTGAAAAATAAACACGAGGAATTTCAACGCAGGGTGGAAACAGGGAACGACAAATTCAAGGGATGCGAGGCTCAGGCGCAGAGGTTGATCAGTGAGAAGCACCCATTGGCTGACACGATACAAGAGAAACAGGAGAGTCTCAGGTAAGAGCTTTACAAAACGCTGATACTTCCACATTTTGACTACTGCGATGCTGTATGGGGCAACTCAGCAAAAGTGCTTCTTACTAAACTTAAGAAAATCCAAAACAGTGCTGGTAGAATAATCCTGGGCGTCCCCCAAAGATCCCCAACAGATATTCTTTTATCCACTCTTGCATGGCAACCTCTAAGTGAAAGAATAGTTTTTCACCTAACTACCTTAGTCTACAAAGGTTTAACATCTAGATTGCCTCTTTAACTCTATAACTGTTTTCACTTAGTTTCTGATAAATCATACCCACTCATACAATACCAGGTCAGTATCACAAGGTAATCTAGCTCCGCCAGTATCCAAATCTAATTCAGGAAAATGCAAATTTGCGTCTCGTGGGGTTAATTTATTTAATGACCTCCCTGTGACACTTAAACATCCTTACCTCCCACTCTAGCCAGTTTTAAGCAACATTATAAGAACCTGATATTTTAACATCTTATGGTACATGTAGATTTGGGAAAAGGAGAAGGCGAGAAAAGAAGGCAAAATTGTTCATTAACTGTTTTAAATGTTTGTTTTAATTAATGATTTATTATATATCTAGTTTTAATTAATGTTTTTACTCTTTATATTTCTACTTTTATACTTCCAAATGTTTGTAATGGCTGGGCACCTTTGAAAAACAGTGATTCACTGAAAGGTTTTCCTAGGGTAAATAAGAAAAAATAAATAAATAAATAGAGCTTCGTGCTCCCGAATATTTGATTATCAACCGAATATTTGAAAAAGCTTTTGCCGGTTTGAATAGTCGAAGAGAAAAAGAAAAAACTACACGTGTACACATGACTATAATAAGGGAATAAATGTGTGTTCGAGAGGTTTTAATCACTCTGTTCAATACCGCTTGGAGTCTGGGTGCTGATAATTACCCGAGCCGAAGGCGAGGGTAATTATCAGCACCCAGACTCCAAGCGGTATTAAACAGAGTGATTAATACCGACCGAACACACATTTATTCCCATTCATGAATACCTTTTTTGTAAAATTCAGCTTAAAAGCCCAAAAAATCGCGGAAAATTGTCGCAAGTAAATTTCGGTGTTTCGCCATTCTGTGTGTTTTCCCCTATCCATGTTCATGGGCCACTGTCAAATAACATGTTTCCGCCTCTGTCGCTCTACACAATACATGCAATAAAGCGTATTTACTATGAACCAGACTAAATGGACATCACTGCATTGGCAACCTCGTTCCGAGAGCTGTACGCTATTTTAACATGAACTTTTCAGGCTCGGTCAAGAGGTTTGCATTTATTGCTTTTTTTTCAATGGTTTTAAATTACAATTTATTTAAAAATGGTTTGAAGTATAATTATTTTCTCATCCCAGATTTCCTGATCTCCGAAACCCACCTTTTTGGGGGGGAAAACAATTTATCTTCTTTCACAAAAGTAAATAACTCTAGAAATTATGACGTCACAACAAAAATAGCACCGAGAAAGCAGACGATATTTTTACATCAACTTTTCAGGCTTTGCCAAGAAGATTATATTTATTAATTCATCTTGTATGGATTTAAATTACAACTCATTTAAAAAAGGGTTTAAACATAATTATTCTCTTTACCCCAAATTTCCCTGAGCTTCATAACCCACCCACTTTCGGGGCAACAATTTGGCTTCTTTGATTAAAATAAATATTTATCGAAAATGTGACGTCACTCCAAATACGGAATGACGCGCAACCAGTCGCGCAATGCCGAGATAGGAATAATGTTGTCCATGTGCGGAGGCCACTTTTGTTGCCAACTGGATTTAAACACTTCCAGCCATGTCTTTATCGTCCGTTTAATACCGGCCACGTGACGGGCTCTCGACCAATAGGAATGCCTAAACTTTCCCAGGTATTTATGAATATCATTTTAATGGTAAAGTTACATAACAAACCTACTGACAATTTGGGAAACCGCCAACATAGGGCAAGATAGCTCAGTTGGTAGAGCGCCGGTCCGCTATTCCGAAGGTTGTAGGTTCAAGTCCCACCTTGCCAATTTCACTATGAAATATTTTTATTCTTAGATGCCACTTTTTGGTCGATATGGTGACTTTTTGGTTGACACCTACTTATTGGTCCCCTTTTATTTGGGTAAAGTTCTTTAATAGTTATGCAGCCCATTTATACCATCAGTTGCAACTTTTAACTAGCAATTGAAGCAGAGTGCGAAACTTTATCTGCGAGTAACCTGTGATGGACTGGCATCCCGTCTAGGCATCATTAACAAAGCATCCAAGTGGTCTTCTTCTCCCTTCCCCCTCTTCCTCCTTCCCTCTCCCTTCTCCCCACCTCCTCCACCTCCCTCCCACCTCCCTCCCACCTCCCTCCCACCTCCTCCACCTCCCTTTCCCCCCTCCATTTCCCCCCAACCCGCTTCCTAAACATTGAAGGAGAAACTTACAAATGTAGCACAATTGCTTCCACTTCTCCACCTGAAATGTTGAGATAAGTTCAATAACGTTGACTCCAACTGCTGATCCCTTGTGGTTTGTGATTTGATTTCTTGTGGTTTGCAGTCAAGCCCTGGAGATGCTTCACGGTCAGACCCAGGAGAGGAATCAGAGGCTGGAGGCAGCTGGACAGATTCACACGTTCAATCGGGACTTTGAAGACTCTATGTCCAGGATACAGGTTGGTAGGATAGATAGATAATGGGCGATTCTCTTTAAATTGTAAATTGGGGGAGGTTGGGGGGGGGAGCTCATATTTTTTTAATAGGGTTCACGATTGACAGGAAGTCCATGATTGAAATTTGTGTGCAAGACATATGAGAGCCCTTCGCAAAAATTACAAACAAAAAAGGGACAATAGGGGTCCACGATGGAAAGTTTTTACACACAATACTGTGTGTGTTTCTTTGAAATAAGGAACGTTAAACAATAGAGGACAATAGGGTCACCTATTGCCAAAAGTCCCTGATTCCCATTGGTGTACAAAGGGGATTTGGGTTAGGGTCCCCGATTTCAATAAAATAATCACGTGTGTGTGAGTTAGTCTTACATACGCACTGTGGACCTCCGAACAATTGACGTCCACAGGATGCGGGAAGAGGTTACGGTTTGTGGACTTGGACAGGTTATATATAGAAAAGGTGAGAGGAACAGCTTAGATGCCCATAATAAAAATTGGAGGTTAAATTTGTTTTGGGGAAGCAAGAAAATTAGTATTAGTCAACGTTTTCTTAACTACACGAAGACAAAGAAATATCTACAGTACGTATGTAAGGTAAAGATAATTGTGTGTCTGTGTGTCTGGACCCAAGAATATGCAGTGTCAAGTTTAAAGTTGTTTCAAAGAACATAAGAAAAAGGAAAAAAACAACAACACTGCAATACCAGAGGTCTAAACCCGCAATCATTGCAGTATAAACTGCCACGCACTGCTATCAATTTCGAACAGGCACTGCACTTTATACGACCACGTTTGAGGGTCTACCAGAGAACAAGCAATTTGCCCGTTCCGAACAGGCACACATTTGAACGAGTACTGCACTAGTTGACTATAAAATATTAACCCACTAAACCCATCCATTTTCGAAAATTACAGCAAAAGCGAATTGTGTTTGCTACCTTTAGGAAGTATGCAAAGTTTGTAAAGTTTGAAGGGTCTGTAAGCCAGGTATCACCACACGGCAAGGCTTGAACGCTTCTGGTTCCGTTTTACAGGAGAAATACCATTCCATGCCGGAGGATCTTGGCAAGGACCTGAACTCAGTCCAGTCCCTGATCCGTAAGCATGAGACGTTTGAGAACGACCTGCTAGCCATGGAGAGTCACCTGCAGAGCCTGGTGAACGATGCAGCAAAACTACAGGAAGAACACCCTGGAGGTAAACGTCCCAATTAGGGAGGTAGCCCAAGTGAGAATGGAGGAGTAAATCGCCTTTAACCAGGATTATTTTTAACGAAACTCGATCCGAGGCTGGATCAGGCCGATTGTACCGGAAGGCACACCCCCGTATTTCTGGTCTCGCTCGCTGCTGACAGACATTTTCGGCCTTGCTCGTGGCGTGTTTATGCGTCATCTGTTTTGAATTTGTCCTCTGGCACGAACTGGTTAATACTTGAAAGTGTCATGAGTATGAATGGAAGCTCGTCGTGATATGGGGTAGGGTTGTATTATACTTCCACTCAAATAAACCACAAAGGAGACAAGTTATTGAGTGATGCCACAGCCTCGAAAATGGCAGCATGTTTTATTCCGGATACCAGTGAAAGGGCATACCGGTAGCAAAAGGAAACAATTCAACAAATAAACAATTTGGGCCACCCAGGCCCCCGGGCAACACCAGGCCCGACCATTATAATGGGCAACACCAGGCCCGACCGGTCAAGGGGAACACCAAGCCCCTGGGCAACACCAGGCCCACCAACACAGGGCAACCAAATGCCCATTGCCAAAGAGGCAACCACATGCAACCACAAAGTTGCTTTCATCTACCGATGTTAAATTCGGTCAGGAAAATCTAGCCTCGGGAAATTCGCGAGCGCTATGACAACAGAGCAATTTGCCTAAAATATAATTTACTGCCGGATTTGATTATTAGGCCGCTAAATGTGAGGACTTGCGTTACTGGCTGTCTGAATCCGTAATAAATTGCCACACGCGCCTGCGTGCCCACCAGGAGAAGACGGGCAGGGACCCTCCACAAAAACAAAACAGGGATCTATGGGGAAATGTGGGACTTGATAAATTGAAGCAAGTTGTTTGAAAAAAGATGGTTGCCAAAAGGCGACAAATGAACCCCATCATCCCGGAACAGAGAACCATCCGACCAAACAAATTGAGGATGCTGAATACAAAGGGCTTGAGCCAACTTGGCACATTGTGCTCGCGCCCACAGTCAGCGCGCAGCCTGTTGAAAACACGTTCCGTTTATTTGCTACGTATGCATAGACCGTCCGGTTTATGCATACGTAATGAGATTTGACGTGCCATTTTCATAAAACATTTAAAATATGATAACGATTTTTAAAAACAATTAAAACTATATACCAACATGGAGAATGATTCAAATTAATGTTCTGTTCATAAAAATAAATTGTTTGATGATCAAAAAGAGAAATTTTGGAACGAAAATGAAGCCGTGAAAATCCAGAAAAAATGGTCAAAGAAAAAGCCGGATTTTTTTCCTTTTCACAATGACCGGCAGAAACAACCTACCCATGTATGTGTAGTTTAACTATTCCTCTTTCCTAGAAAGGCCATGTTATATCTCAATCATTTCAGAAACAGTCAAGAGCACCCAAAATATTTTGCAAGTACAGCCTCCGACACAACTTTGAAATTTTCCGAAAGCAGCCATATCTATTTATAATAGAGCGATTTTCATTGGTAAATACCTTGTAAGCGAATCGCCAATTACTTTTACCCTGAACCAAGGAAGAACGCTTTGACTGGTGGGCCTGTGGTTGGGGTGAAAAAAAAAAAGGGGGTTACATTAGACGATACACCTTCAGATACATGCATGATTATTAGACCAGATATAATTTTAAAATGTTTGTTGTCCTGGCTTTTTTTTCAAAGGAAAAAAGCACCCCCCCTCCCCCATCTTTTCCTTAAAAAAATAAATAATTACTAATAAAATAATGCAAATTTGTACAAGAACTTACAATTGTAAGTTATTTATTCCCTGTATCATTATGATGTTTCTGTCATATTGGGCAACATATTATAATTCATAAAAAACTTCAAAATAAAAACTTTTTTTTTTTTTTTATCACGTAATTGGTAATACACGTTAAAACTACCTGTCTTGGGTTTTTTTTTTTTTTACAAAAAAAATAATAATAACAAAAATTTGAACCATAATTTAAAATCGTAAGTCATTAATTCCCTGTATCATATGATGTTTCTGTCATTTTGGGTAACATAATATTCATAAAAACTTAAAAATAAGACGATTTATTTTATCACGTAATTGGTAATACACGTTAAAAGTTAAAAAACTACGTTCGTCACCTCCGTTTTTCTAAACACGCGAGAAGTACGGGAAATTCACAGTTCTAGTGCGACTATGACGTCACACGTACTATCGTGTTATCCGCTAAAAAATTAAAATTTCGCTTTTTTCAAAGCTAAAAAAAAATATGTATTCCCGGTCCGGCAGAAATAAACGTGACATGTAACGACAGCATAACCCACGAACAACGCAAATATCGACTCTGTTTGAACGAATTCTGTGAGAAACAGTCAGGAGCACCCGAAATGTTACGGTATGTCTAGAAAATATCATATATTTCATCACATTTTAAAAGGTAATTTAGTTCAAAAAAATACGTGAAAAATGGTGAAAATCTGAATTTGTTCACGCATCATATCTCTGAAAATGTACTCACCAATCCATGTTGACCCAGCAGTGACCTTCCGGGTTTCCCAAGCGTTTTTGCAGGGACCCTCCTCAACTCGCGGATTTTCTCGCGCATTTCCAAAACGCACGAGACTGCTTTTTACTGCAAATAAGACTCGCCGTTCGGCTCATTATAGCACAGGCTGCGCGCTGACTGCCCACCTATTGATTGTGCGACGTTTGCGCTCTAATGCAGGTTGAGAGTGAGCCCCAGCATAAAAAACGCGCGGGAGAATGTCAGACCAGACAATTGTCATAGTCGGACACCATTGTAAACAATCCCTAAGCATGATTGCGATTTGTTGACGCAGGGCATACTCGTCAACTCTAATGAGGTCGTTAGTGCCTAGATGGATAATCAAGTAAGCCGGATAATCATATAGGACTCGACCCAACTCATCCCGAAGGTCATAAGCGTCCCCCACGCCGGCCCCACCTTTGCCTTTCCAGTGGACATTGACCGGTAGCTCAAACTGACATTCGGCCCGGCGGATGATAGAGTCCCCCACTATCCAGACTGTATCTGAAGTAATTAAATGAAAGGAAGTTTTTTCACTAGACAACCTACACCTCTAGTTAAAGTGTTCTGCATAGGCTAGCGTGGGCGGAGGATAACTGGGGGGGGGTTCTTTACCCTGTATCTGTGGTAAGCTACAAACAGGCAATGGGCGTATATATGACAAAAATTTGAATATCAGCCCTGGCCACACCCAGCTGTGATGCAGAGGACGCCGCACCAATGCGAAACGAGTGCCCCTTTATGCGGGCCCCCTCAAGTCCCAAAAATTTGATAGCTTTTTGTAGCACCGCATTAAACTGATATTGCGTCAGCGGGCTCTCGTCAAAATGACAGAAAAAGGGGCCCGCGCAATTGGGTCGCATGGCAAAAAACTGCCATAAGGCCGTAACCGGACACAATGATTTATCACTGGACTGCACCAATCGAACACTCTGGGGGAGGCCACGCTGATTGTTCTTGGATTTACGAAAATGAATCACAACAGAAGCAGACTCGGCAGTGGGTAAAGGTGGAATAAACTGTACGTCCTGGCAACTCAAAACAATGTTATGAGGGTGTAATTTTGAACCGACTGCAAATTCGCTGACCCGCATAAAACCGAAAAAGGCACTCAAAAATACTGCCCGAAAAAGACTAGCCTCAAAGTTGGAAAAACAAATAGCAGGTACAGCATTGAGAATGTGTCCCAGCAAAGGCAGGGAAATGGGCAAACGCTTGTCTTGAGACGGACAGAGCCGGCGGGCACCTTCTAGCAGTTTAGCGACAACAAAGTCCTTGGTGGGATCTACCCACCCACATAATTTATGCACATAACTTACACCTGCTATGTAGGTAGCAATTGTGGAAGGGGATAAGCCCCGAAGTGAAAGCCATGCTATAAAATGATGCATTTCTTCAACTGATGCTGGCACATTGCTTGAAAAAGAATGCTGCCGAAATTGGCTGAACGCTCTCCAGCCAGAAGCATATGTTTTTTGTGAATTAGTGGAAATGGCTGCAGCTAGCAAGCGTTCCACTTCGTTATCTACCACACCGAGGGGAAAGGAGGGAGAGGAGTCATAACCTGATCTGCCTCGGGGGCTGCTAGGCGAAAACGGTCCATCTGAAAACGGGACAAAGCATCCGCAATTTCATTAGACTTTCCCGGCACATGAACCGCTTTCACAGAAACATTAAAATGCAGACACTGAAGCACAAAAGGTCTCACCAGCTGCATAATGCGGGCACAATGGGAAGATTTCTTATTAATTATCTGTACTACCGCGGTGTTATCAGTGTGAAACATGACTTTGCGACCGACGAGCAAAGGAGCCCAACACAGCATAGCCACGTACAGTGGGAAAAATTCCAAATATGCAATTGAGGGGGGGTTACGCAAGAACTCCGCTGGCCAACGGCCTTGTACCCATTTGCCATGAAAATAAGCTCCATAGCCAATACTACCCGCAGAATCTGTGAATAGGGACAGGCTATCATCGGACTCCCACTCAGCACCTGCTAATACTGACACGCCATTAAAGTTGGTAAGAAAATCAAGCCAAGTGAGCAAATCGAGCCTTGCACCTTTGGAGATGCGCACCCGATGGTAAGGCTGGGAGAGACCCAAGGTCAACGCAATTAAGCGGCGCAGGAAAGCCCGCCCCGGTGGGATAGCCCGGCATAGAAAATAGAGTAATCCAACTATTGATTGAATGGACTTCAAGGAAATCTTCCGTTTCGTCAACGCTTGTTTAATTAGCTGCGAGGTGGCTAAAACTTTGTCTGCAGGCACATAAACCTTTCTATCAACCGTGTTAATGTCCAAACCCAAATATGTTAAAACTTGAGACGGGCCAGCTGTTTTTTCAGCTGCCAGTGGTACCGCCAAAACTTCACAAACAGATTGAAAACATGACAACAATTGTGCACAACTTTCTGCCGAGGACCCCACGAACAAAAAATCATCGAGATAATGGGTTACACCTGATGAATGACTGAAACATTTAACTTGATGCTCGAGAAAAGTACTAAACTTCTCGAACAGAGAACAGGAAATGCTGCACCCCATCGGCAAACATCTGTCAAAATAAAACATGCCTTGAAATGTGAAACCCAATAGCTCATAGTCAATGGGAGATATAGGCAGTAAGCGAAAAGCCGACTTGATATCAGCCTTGGCTAACCACGCCCCCGCCCCCTGCGCAATTGGCTAAGGCCACCGCCTTGTCAAATAAGGCATAAGTTACTGTGCAGAGATCTTTGTCAATAAAATCATTAATGGAATGACCAGTTGGAAAGGATAAATGGTGTATTAGCCTAAATGAATTGGGCTCACGTTTCGGCACTAAGCCTATAGGAGAACACTGTAAATTGCAAAACGGGCGGACTGTATAGGGTCTAGCTATTCTACCTAGGGCTATTTCAGATGACAATTTGTCGTGTACTATGTCGGGACGCTCTGCTGCTGAAGCCAAACAAAGAGAGTCGCTTGGTAACCGGGGGCCGGAATAACCCTCCGAAAAACTTTTCAACAAAACTTTTGCATCAGCAACTACCGGGTAACTGACAAGCCAATCCTGCAAAACTGAAATTTTAATTGGGGTTGGAAGAACGAAAAGAATGCTGCGGACCCGCAGGTCCCGGGGCCTGTTTAGGTCTGGCGCCCAAGTTGTCAAAAACACGCTTAGGTCCGGCCGAGAGATCAGCTTTGCGAGGAGCTTCAATCGCTACAGGGGTGCGGGATTGGTGCACGCGAGCGAAAGGAACTGTGCCTGTAGCATTGGATTGAGCTCCACGCACCTGGCTCCAAGCTCGACAGCGAGTAGCACCATGACCAAATCGCATGCATTTTTGGCAAGAGTGCGTAAATTTACAATGCGCGAACGAGCAACCCGTGGCAGCGTTAAATGCAAAACACACGCCTGACCTAATTGGTTTGGACCGAGAATTAGCCGGGGAACCATAGAGGGCGCCCCGAACTACTGGTGAAGTGGTGCCTGCCGCTGCAACTGTTAGCCATAGTTCATAGTCGATCTCCCCCCATGATCGCGTTGGGTTCGCTTCTTGCCGGAGACGAAATTGTTCGTCATATGCTCGCCAACCCGGACCAGGAAATTGAATGCATGCCGTGCGAATAATATCGGCATATTTGAGCAGTTCCAAAAACCGGGATGCATGCTTCATCGTATAAATGGCCATGAATACGTGAAAAGCAGATTGCCACATATCGAATGTGTCAATCCTCTTGCGCTGCAACCCCGCTTTTTTCAACACCAATTTTCCCCCCTCCACAGACAGGGAAAAATTGGCACTGCCTTGCTCCAATGATCTTGCCACCACTGCCGTGGCAGCATCATTGTATAAAAGCGAAAAATCAACAAACGCCCCTTGCCAGATTTTTTCTCGCACGGCCTGCGGTACGTGCATGCCTAGGGGGGAGGTCGTGCATGTTGCTAGCGCTGGGCAGCTTGATAAATCAGTGGGCCCACCTACACTACACAAGTAATGCAACCATATACGCTAGGGGTAGTTGTGGGGAATGACAAATGTGGCCTCAACTCACCCCCAGGCACCGCATGTTGGTGCCAATATTACTCGAACTCGGACCCGCAAACCCCGGCGCCAGTGTACTGTGGAGGGTATCGGGACGCCCGGGTGAGGAGACAACACCCCGGACGCTGCCCCGAAGTATTGAGCTTGTTGTGGCTGTGCCACCTGCAAAAAATGTGAGCCCGATGTTCCCGGGTAGAGGTGAGGGTGACCAGTGTTACCAGGGCCGGAAGGGCCAACGTTAAAGTCCTGGCGACTCTCGACAAATGGCGCCGTAGCGGCAGCATGATGATGATGAAAACCACCCGGAAGTGCTGGAGGAACAGCAAACGTGGCCGCCGATGGCGTCGCAGTGCCCTCGGCAACAGAGGGCGCCAGTCGTGGTGCTGTGGTGGTAATTCCACTGGTGTTCCCAGCAAAATGGGTCCCAAACCCGGATGACAGGTGAGCCGGCGGAACGCCGGACGCTGACGTCCCGCAATAACCGCAGGCAGGTTGAGCCAAAGACGGAGGCGCCGCACTGGTGGATGGACCCGCGTTGGACATGTTAACGTGGGAGGTACTCCCGCACGTGTTGGTAGCGGCAGAGGCGTCATGGGCGTGAACGTCGACGTTAGCAGTAGCAGCAAGGGGAGGCGGAGGTGGAGAAAACATTCCGCTCGACGAAAAACTCTGGCTTACTGAATGCTGCAGGGGTCTGTTGCGAAGGGGCTGTGACAGAACCGCACCGGAGGCAGAAAATACCGGTTTTGAAGGGACATAAAAAGACGGCCCCGCCCCGTCAGCCGGACCCGACATCGGCGGCACAACCAGACCTTCCGCTGGACTTGAAGGCGGAACTCCGTCAGCCAACGGAAACGAACCACAGGCTCTCCTAGCCCGAGGCCTGCCGGAATTTCTCCCGCGACTCGCTGCCGTCACAGTAGGCGTGGCCTTTTGGCGCCTGGGCTGCTTCGCTGACGCCCGTAAGACAGTGTCCGAAAAGCGAGCTGGTCGCCGACAGGTGCGGAGTAAATCCCTGCGATTCATGCTGACGTGCCGGAGTTGAACTTGAAGTCGACGACTAATTTGATGACGAACGTTCACGTTCACGCAAAATAATAAAGCGGAGATGACTACAGATAAACTTAAGAGTTGTAGAAATGACCAGCAGAAAATTGATGTGTTCAGAAACAAGGTTAGATGAGAATAATCTTAGAACAAAGAATAACATTTGCTGAACAAAAATTGAGATGTTGACTCTGGAATCGGCTGTGACAGAGTGGCTATAAAACTCTAACCCCCCAAAAGCCCAGCTTCCCCACGCGGAACCCGAGACTCTCATTGGCCAAAAGTTAACTGTACAAATTTGCATACTGCTGACCTTTTACCTTTTGCATAATTAACCCTTATATGGCGATAGCATGACATGAACTAAAGTTCAATTTCTACCGCCGGCCCAGGCAAGAGTTTATTGACCTTGCACTTAGTGCTAAATTAGATGAGGGTGTGAATGTCAAAGAAATGCCATGAGAGGGTAAGGAGGCCGCATGAGCTTTCGCTGTGTATAAAACCTTTTACCGTGTAACGGTAAAAGGAGTTGTTAGGCAAATTATAGACCGAGTTATGGGGACAGTTTTTATGTCCCCGTAGCGTTTCCGGTCCCCATAGACCTGTCAATATTTGGCTATAGGGCCATTGTAGATTTGTCCTATGAAAACAATATAAGTATAATAACAAGCATTTTTCAAAATATTCAAAATGGCTGCCATTGCTTGTTATTCTACCATTGCTTGTTTTTGCAAAGGTCAAATCTGTGATGGTCCTATAGCCAAATATCTTTCTCATGACATATGTGACCCAGCACGAGTAAATGAGACACTTTGCGGCAAAAATAAAAATTGAGATTTTGATTTCATCATTTAAAGCTTGTTTAGCTTTAAATGATGAAATCAAAATCTCAAATTTTATTTTTGCCTCAAAGTGTCTCATTTACTCGTGCTGGGTCACATATATGTACTATGACAGTATGCACAATTTCAGGCTTTAAACTTCAAGTGAACAATTCCATCATATTGTGCACCAATCTGCCTGACAATAGTTTTACTACACCACTCCAAGCAGTCAATCTTCTTATTTCGTATGATGAGCAGCTTAACTTGTTACTGCATACATCGGTTTGATAACATAGTGGAAACAGGGTGGACCGCGTGAAGGTTGTCATCTCCCACCCCTCCCAGCAGTCAATATTTGTTATATTAATTCCTAATCCACAGTGTGGGTTTATTTTTGTATTCACTCTGTACAGGGAACGCTGATCAGATTGTTGAGCAGCAGCAAGTCATTGTGGCCAATTGGAACACACTGCAGGAGCATGCCACGCAGCGACGGGGTTTACTGCAGGCAGCTAACGACTGGCAACGTCTACTGGCAACTGTAAGTCTATGGAGGAATACAGAGAAAAATGCTTTACGGTAGCTCTCTAGGGACTTTTGTGCCTATATCTCAAGTGTCTAAATTCAAAAGCGACTTGGCATGAAACTAGACGATGTGTGATTGACTACGGATAACCAGGGCCATTTTCACAGCACTGCTTATCAGTTAGCAGAAAATATAGTACATGTATATTGTCAGGAAATTATTGCATCATAGCTTTGAGTGAGAAACAGATTTGAAAAGATGTAGGCATTCATTGTTTTTTAGTTTTAATAAAATAAACTATTTGTGGAAATTTCTAAAAGTGCATCTGTGAGACACATCTTTGGAAATGACATTCTTTAGTAATTTTTTTTCTCAAAATGACAGCATGCCAGTAGGAATAATTTTACAGGGATTTTAATAATCATTAATATCTTAACAACAAGTAAACTTTTCAACATTTGTTTGGGTTGGTCACTTTTAGGATAGCTGTAAAAGGTATATTTTAAATTCTAAGATGAGTCAAGTTTTGTGAAATTGGCTTCCGATCCGCAGAGGTTGAAGGCAAGAAAGCTGTGCCGACCTGACTTGGTGCATTAATGATTCTCTTGTTGACAGTGCCGGGACCTGATTAACTGGACCCATGAGATGACGACAGAGATGCAGACAGATGAACCGATCCGAGACGTTGCTGGAGCCTCAGCATCTCTCAGCCAACACACCCAGTGCCGTGCTGAGATAGATGCTAGGGAGGAGAACTTCTCCTCGTTGGTGGAGGCAGGACGGATGCTGATGAAGCAGCAACACTATGCTAGTCAGGAGGTTAGTTCTGTACATGTACATCGCATTAAAGTTGTGTTCCTAGTGCTCTTCAACAATTCTGATTTTTGTCTCATCTGAAGTTCAGAGAGAAACTTTGCAATCACTATTTTTGTGTGTAGTCTATCCGTAGTATGTTCGTCCTTAGGGCCGTCCGTATATTCATCCGTATGTATGTGTCATTTTGGTTAAAAGTTTTGAAAATTGGTCTTGTATGCAAAGATAAAGTTTAATTTCAATCAAACTTGGGTCATGAATATAATGTTGTAACCTTCACGTCAGGGAGAGGACAGGTTGGCACCACCAGCATTGAGAGTTGTCTTATTCCCGTTATGTACAAAAGCAAGAACACATTGCTGGCAAACAAACCCAATGCGTAATGCACAATGTGCGGTGATACACAATGTACGGTGATACACAATGTACATATGTAGGTTGTGTAGTACGTGACGATTGATAAACTGTGTCGGTACCAAATTGTGCACGTTGTTGCGTTCCTTGTTGGGCACAATGTTACGGCCCACTCATTGAGACAGGCACCAGACTGTAATACAACGTTAAAACCGTTTCGAAAAAAACCACATTCTTACGCATTATGTGAGTTTGGCCCCCAAAAAATTGTCATGTTGAACCAACGGATTTCCTTTAAAAGAAAAAAAAAGAAATGTTAAAAGAGCGTTTAAAAAAATATAAACCACTTTTTAGCGCAAATTATAGGAGGTCGCATAAGTTTCAACACCAATAGCATTGCATTAACGTACGTGGTCGCAGCATGCTTCATTGCATGACAAAACAAGGCAATTACAACTGTTTTCGTGGATTTTCTTTACATAACTTTACATCACATTTTATGTTATGTAACCCAACCCTCCTCCCTGGCCACCCCCTCCTTTCTGTAAACAACAATTACCTATCCATCTGTCACGGATTGTTTTAGATTCAAGAGAAGCTGGATTCAGCCTTGCAGGCGAGAGAACAGCTGCACACCAGCTGGCAAGCCAAGAAGGAACGGCTGGAACAGACAGCTGACCAACAGGTGTTCCTGAGAGACGCCAAACAATTGGAAACAATCAGCAGCCAGCAAGAGGTAAGTATTCATAACCTAAACGTCTGTCCACAGCTAGCTGACCAACAGGTGTTCCCGAGAGATACCAAACATTTGGAGACAATCAGCAGCCAGCAAGAGGTGAGAGTTCATAACCTAAACGTCTATCCACAGATAGCTGACCAACAGGTGTTCCTGGGAGATACCAAACAATTGGAGACAATCAGCAGCCAGCAAGATATGAGAATTCAAACCTAAATGTCTATCCACAGCTAGCTGACCAACAGGTGTTCCTGAGAGTTGCCAAACAATTGGAGACAATCAGCAGCCAGCAAGAGGTGAGAGTTCATAACCTAAACGTCTATCCACAGATAGCTGACCAACAGGTGTTCCTGGGAGATACCAAACAATTGGAGACAATCAGCAGCCAGCAAGAGGTGAGAATTCAAACCTAAATGTCTATCCACAGCTAGCTGACCAACAGGTGTTTCTGAGAGATGCCAAACAATTGGAGACAATCAGCAGCCAGCAAGAGGTGAGAATTCATAACCTAAACGTCTGTCCACAGCTAGCTGACCAACATGTGTTCCTGAGAGATTCCAAACAATTGGAGACAATCATCAGCCAGCAAGAGGTAAGAATTCAAAACCTTAACGTCTGTCCACAGCTAGCTGACCAACAGGTGTTCCTGAGAGATACCAAACAATTGGAGACAATCAGCAGCCAGCAAGAGGTGAGAATTCAAAACCTAAATGTCTATCCACAGACAGCTGACCAACAGTTGTTCCTGAGGGTTCCTGAGTGACGCCAAACAATTGGAAACAATCAGCAGCCAGCAAGAGGTGAGATTTCAAAACATAAACATCTATCCACAAGATGGAATTTGCGTCGGGGTGATGTATATTCAATAATTGTGATCTGGGTCGATTTCATGAAGCTACTAATCATAAAAATTAGCTTAGCATGACAATTCTTCTTTGGCAAAAACAGGGTTACAGACCAAATTTTCAGTTGATGTAGATTGTTCGTGACTGGTTTTCAGATGTTTTGGTTTTGCTTAGCACACAGAGTTTTGGCTGGTGTAAACCTGTTTTACTGAGCAAGGTTTTTGTGTGTGCTAAGCACATTTTTTTGCTTAGCAGTTCTATGAAATTGACCTCTATCCTGACGAAACCAGAAACAAGTCACACAGGCTGATTATGTGATTATGTAAAATTGAGTGAATTTTCTATTTGTTGGTTTTTTGTGAATTTGATAACATTATTATATTTAATCTTTCACCCTTTTAAAAAATATTTTTTTGCCTGATATTTTTTTTTAGTAAAGTGGTGAAATTGTGCAAAAAATGAGTTTTCACTTTTAAAACGTGTTACTCTCAAAAACATTTTTTGTCAGTAGCTGAACCAAACTAAAGGTAAACATGTTTGGTAAGCATGTCATCTTTCCAATTTATACCCAAAAAATAATTTCACTAAAATATGACTCGTTTGTGGTTTTGTTATAGCAGGTCACATAATGGTTTCAACAGACTGAAAAGAAAAATCACTATGTTGAGACTCGAACCCATAACCTCCTACTTACAAGTGCAGATATCTTGCCAGGGTCGGCTGACTGATTCTAATCTTAAATAACAGCGGGTACAGGCCCGTACGCAGGGGGGGGGGGGGTGCGACGGGTGCGTATGCACCCCCTAAATTACCAAAAGGTTCACATTTTTCGGGGTAAATAATAGTATTTTGATGTAGAAATAACGGTACTGGCACACGAAAATGGACTTGGCTTAGGCGATAATGTCAACTAAAAACCTTCGCACCCCCCCATAAAAAATCCGGCGTACTGGCCTTAGGTACCACAAAGCAAACTATTCATAAGATAGAATTCACGTCTGATTGTTGATCTATAGGCATACCTGGCTGGCCCAGGAGTTGCTACGACGGTAGAGGAGGTGAATGCACTCATCAAGAAACACGAGGACTTGGAGAAGTTGATAGCCACGCAGGAAGAAAAGGTAGCTATGATTTCTTTATTTGTGCAGTTTAAATTTCTTCGCCTAAACATTGTTTTGGGGCATTTACTAGTCCTATATTTGGGATGACCATATGACTATCTCTGAAATTTTCAGACTTGTCTGAAATCAGCCTTTTGTAATCTCAGAGAAAGACATTTTTTGTACACAAAAATATTGACAATCTCATCTCTGGTCATAACTTCTACATACTTTCATGGATTTTTATCAAACTTGGATGCAGTGACCCTTGGGTGGAAGACAACATTGATCATTATATTACTTAGATCAAAGGTTATGTGGAGGTCACTAGAGGCCATTGTTCAAATGTGACCCGCTCCATCAAAATCAGGAATAAGTCGCAAAAAGACTTTTTGAGAAATGCACACGGTGAGAAAGGGAATTTGATAAGCTTTCTAATGATACCCATCACACGTGTGTATCTGTTTAGGTTAACGAGTTATGGTCTGATTCCACATTCCGACGAAAACAGCTTTGAAATAAACAAAATTGACCAAAATCATACGGACAGCGCACACAAATCCTCTTCATTTTCATCTTTATTGATCGTTTTTACATACAATACATTAATGGCAATAATCTGTGATAACTATACTTCCTAAAAATACAATGTTCAGAAAATCGACTTGGTCACGATTTTCACCCATGCGTTCACTTCAACGGCCAATTGCGTAAAACGGCCTCAGCGACTTATTCCTGATTACGATGGAGCGGGTCACAAATATGCTTCAAGTGTTTCTTTGTCTACAAATTTACTGGATTTTTATCGAGCGATCCTTGGGTGGGGGTTCATCACAACTCATTTGAAATAAGTTAAAGGTCATCTAGGGGTCATTTGAGGTTGTCGTTTCAAAATGCACAAAATTTAACTTTATAAAAGAAAATACAACGTATAGGAATCGACCACAGGAAAAAGCAACACTCGCAATCGAACTGTGTATTCATGTATTGATCTTTTGTTTTGTATAGGGCACAGCATTGGGGGAGTTTGCACACAAGTTGATTGCCCAGGACCACTTTGATGCACCAGCCATCAGGATTAAATTCAGTGAAGTGCTTCAGAGGTATGTTGTACTCTGTATTGAAATTAAAACAACAAAAACACCTATGTGTAGCCTACCATTTCAGAACAGGAATTTTTTTCCGGCCAGCCAATGATTCAAATTGTGAAGTAAAACTTATGATATGTTCCATTAGGACATTCCATCTGTCACTTCATGAAATTATTCTTACCATCGCACTCACAAACATTATTTGTAGACTATTCATCATATGTGATCCACTCTGCAAAAATGAGTCTGATGTGTTAAAAATGGTTTTTTTCAATTTTATAGTTGGTCAGAAAAAGATGGAAATCAGCTTTCATTTGATATGTGGCACAACTCTGTAGTGTAATGCATCGGTCTTTTACAATTTTTGGAAATTTGCTTTTCCTTGGTTTTATTCAAAATGTCTTTGAAAAGAAATGAAGATTTACAATTGTAGTGCTTCATCAGATGCTATGGTAAGAGAATCACAAAACCTTTATTAAATTTAATTTAGGAATCAAAACAATCTTTTCAATCGATCAGATGTGAAAATATAGGTGTCGGAGAAACCAAAATTCCTTAAAACAAAAATATTATTTGTTGAAAGAAAATTCACTTCCGAAACAATAAACATCCCTTTACGTAAAAATGTATTTTGCGACATCAGACTCATTTTTGCAGAGCGGGCCACATATGTGGAGTCCCCCTATCCCCCTTCCCCCTGCCCCCACACACACGTATGTGTGTAAACACCTTTCATCGTGGACCACTCTTCCTATTGTCCATCTTTTGTTTGTACTACTAACGTTTTTGGAAGGCCTCCCATAGGTTTTATACAAGATTTGTATTCGTGGACTTTCTCTTAATCGTGGACCCTTTTGTCCTCTATTGTTTTACGTCCACTATTTGAATGCGGATACAAACTAACACAGTCATGTATTGACCGGCAATCGTGGACGGGGCATTGTCCGACCGTCTTACCTCTTTTGCTTGTACTCGAACGTTTTTGGATGATCGCCATAGGATTTGTACACGAGTTGAGATCGTGGACGTTGTGTCAATCTTGGACCCATTGTTTGCCTCCCAATTCTTTTGTCCGATGACCACGATTGCCGGTCAATACAAATGCACACATACACCTCCAATCAAGGACCTCTTATGGTCCCTCCTTTGTTTGTACTTTTTGTATTTCGGAGACCTTTTCGAAATAGGGGACCCTATTGTCCTCCATTGTTCTACGTATCCTATTTCAAGTAAAAACAAACTCACACGCACCTTTCGTGTAAATGAAAGTACTTTGATTGTAAAGCTCTATCTATTTATTATAGTCTCATTCAAGAGCAATAAGGTTCACCAAACTTTTGCCGACTAGAAGACTCGTTATTCAAATCCAAATCCCCAGGAACTCCAGGTGAATAATGAATAGATTCCGTACGTGTTTCAATGCAGCTATACACATCAACCGATCCAGTGGCTTATCCTGATGCTGCAGCTATAGCTATCAGCCGGCTGCAAGGGGTTAATAATGTTTATTTTGTTGTGAGTAGACGTGCTAAAGTGAAGGAAGTCGGCGATGAGAAGAAGCAGGTCCTTACTACTGCTAAGATGTACGCACAGTTTAAACGAGACTTAGCAGAGGTGAGTCGGATGTACAATGCCACATTACCTGTGAACTAAAAAGATTTGAGCAGCTTGCACTCAAAAAATGTTTTTGTTGATGCTCCATAACGTGGTGCGTCCCTTAATGTGTGGCACTTTTATTTTTCGCCAATAGTACCTTGCTATCGAGAGCAAATGTTTTATGCCAAATATGACAGAGAATGAAATTTCATCAAGCTCTAAACATTATAATTCCTACAATGTAAATCTTGAGTTTACCTACCCATTATAAGTAAACAGAGACATTTATTTTGGCATGATTTTCTGATTTTATGTACGTTGAACCTGTAAAAAATGCTAATTCGAATATTCTGACAAACTTCTCGATGGAAATTATTACGAGCGGAGAGTAATACTGGTTTATCAGAATTTGTAAACTTTGAATTTTTTTTAAATGTTAACTTGTCATTTGGCGAGATTTGTTTAAAGTTAACCACATTAGCGAACATTGTGGATTGTTTTGGTATGTTAATTCATTTAATGGGAGCTTGGCTGTCATGATAGTTATCAGCACTGTTGGTGTTTATAGTATTGTCAAATATTTTTTGGGCATTTTTGTATCACCTTAACCAGTTAGCGCCGGGATTATTTTAACATCACCGAGCCGAGGCGCGGGATTATTTTTAACGAAACTCAATTTGAGGCTGGTTCAGGCCGATGGTACCTGGATGCACACTCAGGCACATTTCCGGCCTTTCTGACAGACATTTCCGGCTTTGCTCGTGGCGTGTTTATGCGTCATCCGTTTTGAATCTGGGGAAAAATTTGCGTGTATATACAGCCTCCGGTGCGAACTGGTTAAGGTCATCAAATAAAAATACACCAAATGTATTTAAGAACACATAACACAGAAATCGACTGTGGGAAAAGGGGACACTCTCATTCCGAGGATCACTTGTTTTTATGTTTTGGCCGACGTTATTTTGCATCATTTGCCTTTCATATGTTGACTCATTATTGCTGACCTACGAGGTTTCAATCACTAAACCTATTAATTCTTGTACCGTGTGCTTGCCATAGGCCGACTCTTGGATTGATGAGAAACACAAGCTTCTTGTGGAGGACTGTAAATCCCTGCAGGACATGAGTAACCTCCAGGACAAGATGAAGAAACTACAGAAACATCAGGCATTTGAGGCTGAGATTGTTGCTAACGAGAACCTGATTGCAGAGGTCAAAAAGGTAAACAGACACAAAAAAGGGACAGACTTCAACCTCAATTTATTTCAATTCAATATCATTTATTTCCACACTCTTACTCAATAATTACATTGAATAATACATGTACATTAAAAACCTGTCTGGAGGCATCATCCTAAAAAGCTAAAGCGTGTGGCGGATGTGCCCTACAGAACAGGACAAGATAAGACAAAAACACTGATTACAAGATTTAGTGGTGATCACATAATTAAATAATACATGGATCGGTCAAGCATGTTAAGTATAGACTCGATATTAAGCTTATCAGTGATAGCTTATTTATTCATTTATTCATTAAATATTTATTACATTTCTTTACCCAGGGTGTGGCCAAACAGTTTAAAAACTGATTTCCATTGGGGCCTGCATAAATTTATTATTTAAAATTGGACAAAAATTAAAGTACAAGTCGCAAGCAAAACCATTATATCTGTAAAACGGACAACTAAAATACATAGAAATATAATGATATTTACACAAAAATATACAAATACAAAACATTTACAGACGTACTAGATATTTTCATGAATATAGAAACATACAAATAATATGTACTTCGTAACATAAAACAGTCTTGTTTAAGGATTATACTGATTTACGTAAAACAATGGTCTTTCCTCTATTGACTTTATTGCCTATGCACAGAGGGCATTGTTAATATTCTTGAAGATGGGGACTTGAATGACAGTTGCATGAACTGCAAAGTTGCTACACTGACATCTGCCACAATGAAAGACAAATTGAGTTTTAATTGTTTTTCTTTCCATTACAAAAGTAAGAGTTTTTAAAACCTGATGAAACCTGTCGAACGAAGACAACAGACAAGCTTTCATTTGGAGAGGTGGAAGGACAACCTCTAAGAACTATTCTATGGACAGACCATTTAATGTGGCCTGTTTTACTTTTCTCCAATTTTGTTCTTCTGTCAAACATCTTTGAAACCCATTTAATCCCATTTTTATTAACACAACTGTATGATTTTAAATGCTTGGTGATTCATATTTCCATTACTTATTCAGTATCCCTTAATGTTGTATACCGTTGGATTTTGTTCACGATGTTCTGCAGAATCAGATAGATAAATATCTCAATTCCTAAAAAGTCTGACTATAAGCTCGTTTTGTGGATTTATCAGACAAGGGGAAGCATTTACACATCCACATGTTGACTTGGGTGGAATTTAAAAGCAGGTCACCAAAGTGGAAGACGGTGAAAGAATGAATATCCCGACCCGATTTTGCTAAAAAACATGTATTGCTATTTCTTGATTAGGCTGGTGACTCCCTGATCTCAGAGAGGCACCCTGACTCTAGCAACATCCAGCGCGACGTGCAGGAGTTGCTGGAGCACTGGGAGGCGTTAGGCAAGGCATCGGCCAGACGTAGCCAGCAGCTGGATGAGGTCAAGGATCTGCTGGAGTTCAATCGGCAGGCTGAGAAGGTGGAGACTTGGATTAAGGAAAAGGTAGCTACACTAGAAAAGTATGATGTGGTGGAAACATATATATTATATATTAACCGAATCTGAACCGAAACCGATCTGAACTCACCAACCTGACCCGACCTGACCAAAACATCAGGGGAAAAACCCGATCAAAACTGACCAAAACCAAACCGAACCTGATTTTCATATTCCTAACAAAATGCAACCAATTTAAATTTTAAAAGCCAAATTTATTGCTTTGTTGTTTTTTTGCCTGTTCCTGTTGAGAACATTTCTCAGAGAAAGCAGTTTTGATCAGCATTTCGATGAACTAGGTCGAGGATTTTCATAAGTTAGTCATGGGAAAATTCAAGGAATTTGATAGTTAAAAGGGTGGAGGAGCCCTTTTGATACAGAACAAAATGTCAAAATGAAGATATTTTGCCAACAGACAGGAGTTTTTATGGCAGAAAACTCCTTAACCCTTTTTTTTTATCAGATTTTTGTTGACTGTCAAGATTTAAATAGCCCTCAAGAAGTGCTCACATACAAATAAATTGGTATGTCTAATCAGGAGTTGATGGTGCTTGCCAGTGACCGTGGGAGAGACTACGAGCATTGCTATGAGCTGCAGAAGAAACTGGACGATCTGGGAGCAGTAAGTATTGAACTAGAATAAAACAAACAATTGGCAAAATGAATTAGTTTTCACCTGCTAATCGCAGCAATCTGACAACAATCTATACGTAACGGTCCTGTACTTGGCAGCTTCCACATGTATTTTCGTATCTGTGGGGCTGTGCATCAGAACTGTGTACCCGAGTACCCGACCGTTGATATCAGGAACCGGTTCCAGATTATGGAATCGGGTACACAAACGTTTCGGAAAAACAAAAAAGTTAATGAAAAAGAAAGTTTTTGAAGGAAAAACAAGTTTGTTCTAAACGATCACCTTAACAACCACTAACAGCTTAGCTTATAGCATGCTTGATTTAGGGTTCACGGCTTAATACATTCATTGGCTCCTGCATATAAGGAATCACTGGCTATCTTACCGATTATTCCACTCTGAACAAAAAAGAAATAAATAACCCAAATCGTGCCAACTCACTCAAGAATGAATCCCATACCTAGTAAAAATACCACGACAAAATAACTGAGCAGCAACTTTCAAGATTTAAAAGGGGTTGGGTTTTTTTACGGGTACCCGGATATCCGTTATTTTTTCAATCGGGTATCCGGTTACCGTACTACCTGTAAATGCACACCCCTACTTGCCTTTATCACCTATGAGAGGAACACATACATGTACAGCAAAAGCGATAGGGACACGTGATACACAGGCGCAAATTGTAAGCCTGGCGAAACTCTCTTTAATAATTCAGTAGGTTAGTTTTTGAGATACGTGCCAATGATCCTGTATGGTTAAAGTTATCAAATATAAGAGTGAAGCTGACGTTCACAGAATGCCAGCCATTTCTCTCCACAAAAATCCAGTTTGGTATTCCAACTGCGCCTGTGCACAAGATGACTTGACTCTTTTTTTTGTCGAGATAAACATTTCATCATATGCGTGCAAAAGTACAGCGGGTATACGCAATACAGAGATTGTCATATTTTGAAGTAACATTTTCAAAAAACAAGTGTTTTTAGGTGTCTTGTGTGTCCAAACATTTGTTCGAACAAAAGTTTCTATCGTCTTTTTGATTGCACAAACAAATAGACAGAATGCAGATTCGGTGCATTTATCTGCCTTTATTCCAAAAGAAAAATTGTCAAATCTTGTTGTGCACATGCGCATTTTGAATACCGAACTGGTTTATTTAGACTGTCCACTTGGCATTATTTTGCAGGATACGTCAGTAGATGAGTCAGTTGTCAGGCAGATCAACGTGGTAGGAGAGAAATTGATTCAACAGGCCCAGGCGGTGGGGGACGGTAGCATCATCAAAGAGAGACGAGATAGTATTACTGTGACGTAAGTCTTCTCTCAGAGAATAACCTCATTTGGCTGCATGTATGGAATTACTTAATATCTTACCCACTGAGCTCTGTACACTGGAATGGCTGCTAAGCTCCACGATTGAAGCCACCGCACGGCCGTCGTGCTATTTTCAACAATATGGCCATTTTCCAAGCCCCTGTTTTTGATTTTAGCCCATTGCCAAAGTGCATGCATGCAGGAATGCAGTTAGTGAATAGGCTGAAGCTGGAGACGGGGACGGAGCTAAATCCGGGGCTTGGAAAACAGTCATTGTATTAAATATAGCAAGATGGATGTGCGGTGGTTTCAATTCATGCATCTAGGTAATCACTGCTGCGCTGTCAAGCCAGTGTATAGAGATCAGTGGTCTTACCTCACAAATATGACTTTTGCCAGCTACAAAACAAATGAAACAGTGAATGGTTAAATTGGAATTGGAAAATGGTTGATACCTTTAGGCTTTTATATATTCCTGTTTTTTCTACTTTTTCCAATTGTTTATTTTATTTAATTGCTTGAAATTGCTACTATTTCCTACTCGGAAAAATACAAATTCATTGTATATTTTGTGTAACAGTGTTACACACTGTCGTATGTACATCTCACAATAAAAGGGTTGGTGCAGTTTTCAAAGAACTTATTTGAGGATGGAGCACAAGCATTGGCAGAACATGCCAAATGAGGCTGATGATGCTGTGGACATGGTTAAGCATCAACAACAACTACCCAAAGCCCGCAATGTTTTTTTCTGATTTTGTTCCTTCAAAGTATTCATTTGTCCTACTTTGGGAAAAGTTTTGATCTTCTACTAGTCCACCCAGGTCTTCTTGACAGCCTGCTTAAAGCCTCTCAAATGCTGCTGTTTGTGCACAGGCATAAGTTTCGTCACAAATCAACCACCACTATAGCCTAGGTTCGAATCCTGCCTGGTCCAATATGTGGATTGGGTTTTCAGTCCCAAGGATATTCTTCTGGGGTTTTTCTCCCACCTCTAAAACTGTACCTTCTCATTGTCTTCTATCTACATGTTTATTTCTGCTTACAAGCTACAGTGCAGAAGGCACTTTTGAGGGATCTTTGGTTTTATTACCAGAAATAATTATACAAATATCCATTAGCCGACAAATAGTTCTCTTCCAAACTTGCTCTTAGATGTGGAGAAGGTAAAACCTAACCATGTCCATGCTTCAGTGTCTCTTTGGGGGGACACCATGCATTCACCGCACCTGTCTCTTACACGAAGACGCCTTGAATACAATGAGCCGCCCCTACTTTGTGCCATAACACACACAGCTTTACCTTACATACGCACTGTGGACATTCCTTTGTCTTCGTGTAGTTAACAAACTTTGACTAAATACTCATTTTTCTCGCTTCCCCAAAACAAATTTACCCTCAAATTTGGATTATGGGCCTCTCAGCTGTCCCTTCTATCTTTTCTATATATAACCCTAACCCGTTTTTCCTCTAGCGCTCTTTTTCGGAAACTGAAAAACGGATTGTGGACGTGTGCAAGTCCACACACCGTAACCTCTTCCCGCATCGTGGGGACCTATATTGTTCGGAGGTCCACAGTGCGTATGCAAGACTAACTCACACAGACTGGTGCACACAGGATGTGTGTCTATACTTTACTGGAGATATCTACTTTTAGAATAAACACAAAGTGCTATCTACATTTTACACGTAGAGCCCAAATCTGATTGCTTGCAAACCTCAAGACAAATTCTACTGCATACAATAACAGTGCCGCCTGAGGGTCCATCGTTTCTTGATTTACCATTGAAGGTGTACTTGCGCACGAGTCGTGCACTGTCCGGAAAGGCATTTTGCGAAACTTGACCAATTATTTTGTCCCTATTTCAGTTGGCAGCAAATGCAGGAAGGCCTAGCTAACTACCGCAGCAAGCTAGCCGAGGCTTTGGAGGTGCACGCCTTCAACAGGGATGTCGATGAGATCAAAGACAGAATCCTTGAAAAGGTAAAGTCAACAATTTCTGCTTTTTAGATGAATCTGCATTTTGTGCATTTTCTAGTGCAATCGAAAGGACGATACAAATTTGTTCGAAGGCTTCACTGTCCAAACATGTTTTTTGAAAAATGTTACTTCAGAACACGACAATCTCTTTAAATTTGCTGGTATCCGCTATGCTTTTGCACGCATACGATGAAATGTTTCTCGAAAGAAAAATTGTCAAATCTTGTTGTGTATGGTGAAGTTTGAATATTTAACTGGCTTATTTTAGATTATATCAAAACATATTTTTCAACATAGTCCACTTCTACATTTAATAACAAACTACAGTCCAGTGGTCATTGGGCTTACAGATCACTTCTGTGTAGAAGCTGTTATTTTGGGCACCCAGGAAGTGGTTCACACCAGCAATGATGTCATTTGAGGCAAAATGGCAACCAACAAGCTTCTTTAACTATAAGAAGAGGTAGTACCGTAATTTCCTGCGGACAAGGCGCTCGGCGGTTAAGGCGCAGGTCCCTAAAATCACCCCCAAAAAATTCAAACGTCAACAGATAAAGCGCACTGCAGAATAAGGCGCATGCTTGAACGCACCCAAAAGAACACCAGGCGCCACCCGGTGTAGGTACATCGCCAGAAAGGGGTCATTTTGTTGCCTTAGAACGATCCCACTATTCCAAGCATGAATTAAACCGTAACCCCATGGGCTGGTCTCATGAAGAAAAAAACCATAGTAAATTGATACCCACCTTTATCCATCGAGCCAACGCTGTGCATGATTGCGGTTTCTGACCCTACAATGGTGCGTCTTTTTCCAAAAGAAATAAGGTTCAATGAACTAAAACCTTTGAGTGAGACGACACGAAATGTATCAACAATCACAAACCCCAGATGTTGCTGACCGCAGAGTTTATACAATGGAAGCCGATACACGTGCCTCTCCCACCGTGCACAGATATCGGGTTTCAAAACCACGTTTAATGTTTTGGTCCGTGGGATTGTAAATTAATTCAGTAGTACCGGTAAGTTCAGTCAGTCAGTGATATAGTTTCTTTCCAGACAACGTAATCAGACAACATAGAGTTGACTTAATATATGGAAGGGATTTTTACAGGGGGATTTTTTTTAAATAAAGTTCTTTTCCTTTATTTCAAACCTATAATTTGTTAATCACGTTCATAAGATATTTGTTTAATACATCACTTCTCTTAGTGTTAGTTTTGTTTTAAAGATCATTAAACTTATTTTATATCTTACTAATAAAATAAACGAAACAGACACATGAACCATCTCTTATTGTGGGCGCCCTTAATTATCGCCAGATTCGTATAGGGGAACGATTATGGCGAAATAAATCAATTCGCTCGAGAAATACACTGACCAACGCCTTTTAAATAAATTAAATAACTGCCAGGCGAGGGTTAGTGAAAGTAAATACAATGTATCTTTGTTGGAGATAAGCGGGCCGGGACAACATTTATTGAGAAGCAGTTTGTGTTGAGAGAACGTCAACACCCAATGGTAATGAAGATTTTTTTAACTGGACTTCAGGGTTGGATAACGATTTTGTCACTGGGGTCGGGAAGTAGTGAGCGGTGCTGAGGCTTTGATGTTGGTCTTTTCAAGAAACTTGGTCGGGTCATCACCCAGTCACCCTGAATAATAAGATAATATTACGTTAAATTCCCATAATACTTTCTCAAACAAACATCTAAAGTGAGGCAATAAATAAATAAACGATTTGAACGTTTAATGAAACAAACGAAAGTGCAATTCGTATGTAGGCCTTTTGTATGTTTACCATAAACATTGGTACCGGTACTTCATATTATCCTAAATAGTACGTTAGGTCTAAAGCAGACTTTGAAGATATAATAAAACACCCTCAACGTTCACACAGGTTGGGTGAATGCGAATTCCAAACGTTTAAGTAATTCTGTTGCAGCATTTTCGGAATGAAAAAACGGTCACAAAGAAAAAGGGAGTCAACGCATTGCGGCATTGTTGGAATAAAAGCACAGTCGTTTGGGGGGGGGGGGGGGGGGGGGGGATCAACACATCGTGGCATTGTTGGAAGGGAAGCACGTTCATATGGGATCAACACATCGCGGCATTGTTAGAATGGAAACACAGTCACAATGTCCGGAGAGTTGAGCTAATTGGTTGACCGCATTATTGAGTAAGATTGCGGCGTTCAAAGAATTCTTCACACAAAGACCGTCACTTTGAACTCAAGCGACATCATATACGGCGCACTGAAAGATAAGGCGCGGCGATGTTTTTGTGGTCTAGAAAGTCAGATAAGACGCGTCTTTACCGCAGGAAATTACGGTAATCAAAGGGTACCAAATAATGCGAATAGGGCGGGTGTTTGACCAGTACAAATCCACATTTCTGGAGATCAGCCAAGTGGGCCCTGGTGATAGTGTAACCCATTCCTCAAGTAGAACTGCTCAGAAATTTAGTGAAAGCTAAACAGCTTATCTCCTTCTACCTTCGATCACGAACTTATCAATCACCCCTCGTACAATGACACAGAACATTGTTAGCACCGCTGCTAATGGAATAATTGCACTATGTTCTGTTTTCTTCAGGCTAATGCCATGAGTAGTGAGGAACTAGGCAAGGATCTACCTGGTGTTGAGAGCTTACAGAGACGACATCAAGATATGATCCAGGACCTGACAGCAATCCAGAATAAACTCATGGTTAGTTCTTAAATCGATCACGTGGAGGGAATTATTTTGTAGTAATAAACGGCTTCCAAGAAAAAGCGAATAAATGTCCCCTAAACCAGCATTAATCAAGCATCATGTAGGCCAATGATTGGCCGAATGCAACAGTTCTACGGTAACTTGTAACAAGGACGCGACAAATCTTGATACTGCGCGCTATAAATGTACGTGTAGAACGTTTGCATCTTTATGCGCGGCATTTTTCAAAATGCGCGCAGTATCAAGATTTGACGCGTCCTTGTTACAAGTTACCGTAAAACTGTTGCATTCGGCCAATCATGGGCTTAAATGATGCTTGATTAATGCTGGTTCAGGGAACATTTATTCGCTTCTTCTTGAAAGCCGGGTTATTACTGCATAATAATCCACTCCACATGATCGCGTTTCGACCAATCAGAATCCAGCAACTCTCCTAGGTATTTATTAATATTTCGTATTTGAAAATCTTAAAGGATGTTGATGGCGAAGCTCAGAAGCTGATAGCCAGCCACCCAGAGAGTGCTGAGGAGATACGGACCAAGCAACACGAGGCCACTGAGAAATGGGAGACTCTCCGGGAGCTGACCAAAGGCCGACAAGCTCGGCTGGATGACGCCTATAACCTGCAGAAGTTCAACAAGGACTTCAGGGAGATGGTATGTACCACTCTCTCTCTCCCTTTGGCGCCTCCTGGTTTGAACGGTTGACAAGTTGTTATTAAAGCGTTGAGGTTATATAAATACTCGTAAAAAGGGCAAAAACTGACACGAAAGCTTCAAAACGATGTGATGAAATTAACCAGTTCGGGTCGGGATTATTTTAACATCACCGAGCCAAGGCGCTGGGTTATTTTTAACGAAACTCGATCTGAGGCGGGTTCAAGGTGGTTGTACTGGGAAGCACACCCATGCATTTCTGGCTTTGCTCGCTGCCGACGGAATTTCCGGCCTTGCTCGTGACGTGTTTATGCTTCATCCGCTTTGAATCTCGGAGAAAAAAATTGTGTGTATATACATCCTCTGGCGCGAACTGGTTAAGCTGTAAAATGTATGCGCGAGTGTCACATTACTATTGTTAAAGTTCCCTGAAGTAGCGAGGCCCAAAACATGGCGCGACCTCAAACGTGGGCAGCCTCCAACGTGGCGTGGGCCCCCACATTAGGGAACACTCTGCTTATTTTTGGCTTAATTTCCAGACTCCACCATTTTTAAATTTCCAAATAGATTTTGTGACGCTGAAATTGTTCAGTAAGAATTATTAAGTAAAATTACCAGTATTTAACTGAATTAAATTAAAGTTTGTCAACAAAGAGGTTTGGCAACACTGGACTGCATAAGGAAAGTTGAGAAAAACGTTGAAGTGCACCACGTTAAAACACACCACTATATAATAACTTGGGCTCAACTTTTTCAAGTGAGTACATCACTTTTAGTTTTAAATGGAAGAAAATGTAGAGTCTCCAATGTGGATATACATGTACATTTGGTTTGTTTCTCAGGATAATTGGGCCAATGATATTGAGACTCGCATGACGTCGGGGGAGTTGGCCAAGAGCGTCTCTGAAGCAGAAAACATGTGTGAGCTTCACAAGGAGAGAAAGGTATTGTAGCTGTTTTATGTATCAAGGAGTGCCGTGGCCTAGTGGTCTGGAGCATTGAATTTGTGGTCTGCGAGTAATTCTGCAGGTTGTGGTTTGAGTTCATCCTGGGGTTATGGTGCATACGTACCCTTGGGCAAGGTACTTTGTCACTCTTTGCTTCTCCCCACCAAGGAATTTTGACTTGAACTGTCTGAGAACCTTTTCAGTTACCCACCTCAGAACCTTTGACTATAACGAGGGCACAATGAGCAGTTGGCACAGCAATGAGCATATTAACTTCAGAGGCAAAACTCTCTGCAGTGAGATTGTGCTCTCAAAATCCAGTGCAATTTTCGTACACTTTAATCACTCTAATGGCAAAAGTGTCATATTCCACAAATTTATCATTCAAATGTAGCCGATATAGCATTGTGAAGTCCATTTTTAACCCTAACTCCCTAGGGTGTGTGTGCCAATTTCTATTAATATTGGAGGATTCAGGACTTTTAAGGTTAGCTTGAACAATTGACCAACCAGCAAGTTCAGGTGACGGCTGTTTGCAGTCTAACGTTTCTACAACCTAATTTTGATAGACGGCAAATAGTCGCAGTTTATTTGGAACCTATTCAAACGTGTACTGTAGTTTAGATTATGACAGTGTAATAGCAGGTGTACAAAATGATAATAAGGCACAGTGTAAGAAACTTGCACTTGATTTTTAGAGCACAATCTCACAGCAGAGAGTGTTGCCTCTGAAGTCAACATGCTCATTGCTGTGCCGACTGCTTATTATGCCCTCGTCATAGTCAAAGATTCCTCAATCTGTCTGACTGAGGTGGGTATTACTGAAAAGGTTCTCAGACAGTTCAAGTCAAAACAAGAATGTTCGAAGGCCTTATTGTGTGAGGACCAGGAATCTCTTTTGTCCTTTTGTATTCTGTCTTCTGTCACGTTAGCCCCAGGTTTTTGTTTTTGTGTGTGCTCCATTTCAAAAGCATGTTGTCTGCTTTCCTTGCAAGCAGCAAACTCTGTATTGATAGGTTATTCTTCTTTTGTTCTTAGGTTGAGATTGACGGCCGCGATGGCATGTTCCAATATCTGCAAGGCTTTGGCGAGAGGCTCATTGAGCAGGACCACTATGCTAAGGAAGACCTGCGAGCCACGCAGAGACGACTACAGGACACCAAGGAGCACGTCAACAGCGTCTGGAAGGAACGCAAAGAGCTGATGGCACAGTGCTTTGATCTACAGGTGAGTAATAGGTGGCTCTCAAATGAGGTGTCACTTCCTACTGATTGCCACGTTCATTGGCATTTTAATAGTGAATCAGGTTTTTATGACTCACATCACACTAGGAATGGGCATGATGTGATTTTGCATTCGAAGTTGTGATTTCAACAAAATATTTCCAAAATCACATCCGAATGCTCCAAATTCATATTTTAACGACTTTTCCAGGATGTGATTTTGGAAGAGGATGTGAATTTGGAGCATTTGGATGTGATGTTGGATTTATTTTGTTGAAATCACATCCTGCTAAGGACCATGTCCGCTTTGAATGCAAAATCACATCATGCCCATTCTTAGTGTCAGCTACACCGTAAATTTGAAGAAATTTTTAGCAACAAACGTGCGTCTTAGGAACATTTTACACACTGTGCACATGCGTACTTGATGGCATAGAATATGCAGGCATAGTTTTCCTATAAATGTACATGTACATGTAGTTGTCTGTGAGAGGGATCTCTATACTTGAAAAAAAAGGAAAGTTGTAAAAAAAATGGTTCCCTGTGCTTTTGGAACTGCAACCTCAGCTGTTTGATCGGACTTTAAAACCTTAAATTTTCACAAGCATTTCGAAGCAGGGTAAAAATGTGACCCCCCCCCCCCCCCAATTTTTTTTTTTTTTTTCAGATTGTAGAATTTGTTTTTAAAAAAAATTCGCCGATGACCAAGATTTTAAAAGAATCTCTTTTGAAATCTGGAATTGCTCAGGTTGTAACCGAAAAGGTGTTCAAACCTGTAAAAGTGTATTCAGAAAAAGACAAAGATAAAAAAGGGTTTTTGAGGATTGCATATAGGCAAATACAAACACATATCCACTGATGATGCAATTACATCACTATATACATGTGCTTGAATTGTACTTGTTGATTTTTGGCAGGTGTTTGAGGACTATGTTGAGCAGGCTGAGGTGTGGCTGGCATCCAAAGAAGCATTTCTTCACAACGAAGACATCGGGGTGAGTTTGTTATATCTGGTGATAATACTTCTAATGAACTCACAAAGGAAGATTTATAAAAAGTGGCTTTATAAAAAGTGTATTCAGTCGCACTGTGTATTATCATGTAATGGCCCACTCAATGATGAGAAGGTGAACATTTCATAAAATGTGATTTTCATTTTTTGTCATAAATGACATCTTTAATACTTACAGTTTCAGGTTTTATTCAAAGAAATGTAGATTTTGGTGAATAAAGTAGAAAAAACAACCATTTTGTGTTTACTGTTTATCATTCTGTTATACTACAACAGAGCCGGCTATTTCAAAGCCTGTTTTCTCAGTTTTGTAATTTGAACTACAAGGAAGTAATCAATATGCAAACATGTCATATCTCCAGAACAGGAGGGGCTATATAGCTCTGTTATATACAAAATGAAAGCTTACGTTTTGGGGCTTTTCAACCACGTATATAACTCAATTTGCGACTTAATACTCTTTTTTGTGGAGTGGGTCACATTTGCAAAATGTTTTCTTTGTATTCAACTTTTCTGTGATGATACAAGCCTTAAACAAGATCTCACTTGTGTATATCTTTTGAAAGCTTTACATGTGACCATTGACATATGTTAATATGACATTTGACATCTTCACATTTTACTTTGAAATCTTACATATGTCCTTTGACAATTGACATCATTTAATATGACCTTTGACAATTGAGAGTTGGGGTTAAGAATCTATAAATGTCACCTTTGACCTTTACTCCGACCTTCTGTTTCAGGATACACTGACCAGTGCTGACACGCTTGTAAAGAAGCACGAGGGTTTTGAGAAGACATTGCAAACCCAAGCAGAGAAGATTGAAGAGTTACAGACTTTTGCTTCTGAGTTGGTGCAAGGTAGCCACTATGACATACAGAACATCAACAACAGATGCCATAACGTCATGGAGAGGTGAGGAGTTTATTTCTATTTTTCTATACATTTTCAACTTTGTTTTACACTGACCTTAGAAAACTTGTTTTGGTCGGATGTCCACAACCATCTGAATAGTCTATGGAATACCCACTCGTTGGACAAGCATCTATGATATGAGCAGATTTGGTGATTAATTATGCAAAACAAGACTGATTTGTGACCGAGGTTCTGTCTATTCAGCAGGTGCCTTATATCATTATATCGCGTCTTCCGTTACCCATTGTTATGTTTAATACAAAAACAAAAGTGAAATTGGCCAATCAGTAGCTTTGTCAAAATCTTTGCTTGAAATGGCGTCAGTTGATACCTATTGGCTGACACACAGGGTTGCATAAAATTAACATGTAATCAGACGTTATTTCATGTGGGTATAATGTATGGAAGCCAGACTACCATCTGAAAACAGTCATTTTGTTTTGGGCACAAGCAGATCCACTTAGGCGCTGTCTCATTAAAGACTGTGTGTTCTTGCCCCGTTCTTACCCCGTTCTTCCCGATCGGTCCGTCGTTGTCAAGGAGAACGGAAATCCGCGAACTGGACGGGGTGTGCGCTCAAGCGCGGCGAAGTTTAATGAGCGAGGCTATTGTCATCGCTTCAATGGTGAAATGAATAAACATGATCCCACTACTGACCTCATGCATACGAACGGGATACACGCGAACTGCACGCCAGGTTTAGAACGTGCCTTTAATAAATAAATGTAATAAATTGTGCGGGTACTTTTTGCAACTGGGATCTGGTACATAGTTTCGAGCTGACCTACACCGAGAGACCAGTAATTCCCACTATTCTACAGAAATAAACCATGTTGTAGGCCCATTTGTTTTACTACACCTCATAAAAATATTAACTGCCGTGTCTATAACGGTCTTCGTTGATTTTGCATCTTAATTCAGCACAAAACATTCAGATTCTTCGTTAGTCAATGACGAAAATCTAGTAACGTTTACCGAGACTTGTTTTGGAAAGATTACAGGGGAAATTGTTGGTGCTACCGCACGCGTGCGTGGCCGGCTGAGAGCTCAATACTCACCGGGATCCACGCCTGTCATGCATTGCACAACTCGGGACTAAAAACACACGGGTCGTTTTCCAATCCCCAGCCTAGGCCCAGTACGGGCTCCATCACTATTGGCAAACTACATGAACAAAGCCTCAGTGGAGACGAAGTTGGGGTTTGAAAAACGGCCTCGGGAAATCCCCGCTGGCACGCAATATTTCAAGCGGTAATATTGCTACATGTATGTAGTTCGGGGAACACGACGACAGTTTATGTAAAAATGAAGATAGGGGAATTTAACACTATTGTATTACATTGCCTTTGAGTGCAGTTCAGGGCCGCGGCCGGCCGGCCGCGGTAGCTTAAAAGGTGAAAAAAAACAGGCGGACCAATGAAAATGCTGGCGGGCTAGTAACAAGTCAACACAACTGGCCCGGCCCGCTAGTGAAAACAAAAGTTAAGGGGAAACCCTGTACTAGGTATTGTTGTCCCCTGATTGTTCCACACATAAAGTGGTTATGTTGATGTTATTTCAATGAATTAAGCCCAACGGGGTATTTATTATTTGGACTTCCCTTCCCTTCATCGAGTTTTTGCGCTGTGAATTCGCAAAAGTAGAACACATTTCTCAAGGAAAATGTCGTCTCATGACATATGAAATTTGTTTTGCATTTGCATTCTCGTGAAGTATGTATGTATGAATCCGCCTTTAAATCATCAGCGAATTTGAACTAATTACTTGTAAAGGTACGTACGTGCACAATTTATTTGGTGGTGCATTCATTTATATGTACACGTAAATTCACTGAGAAGTTGTTTTTATTCAACTCGTACGTACGTTGATTGTCTCGGCATTTCTAGTATTATAGACCCAAATGCCGCGAAATACTTGTGGTTTGGCAGGCCGGTATTTCGCGGACTGTCGGCCCCGTGATAAACCATTCATATTTAAATTAGCCTTCTGGGCGCTGAGAGTAGCCCGGCGCCTCCGCGGAAAGACGGGAATATTCATGTTCTTTGATATGTAAATGACCGTTCCAGACGGGGTTATACCGGGTTGTCAAGGGGTCTTTTGTTAACTTTGGTCCTGGGTATCCCCCAGACTTCCCGGGGCGCCGCACAGTCGGTCTTTAATGAGACCGCGCCTTAATAGGGAGCAGACTGGCTTCCGGTCCATACATTATTGATGCTGATTGTGTGGCGGGAACCAGAGGATGGAATTACTGCCTGGCAGCCAGTCATTTATAAAAGCTTTGCTTTTTAGGTTGTACTTCCAATTCCTATTTTTATTGTGCTTCTGCTTATTTGTATTCCTTATTGTATATTGTTGGAATTGAAAATAAATATTGATGAAATAAAATGAAAAAAAGTAATGATATTCACTGCAACAACATTGAAGACATGTAAAACTAGATTTTTTTCTTGATTTAAAAAAATTCTTCAGGGTAATTTGTTTTCATGAAATGGTGGGAATCCTGTTATTAGAAACTAACAACACAAATAAACCACATGGGAAAATTATTAGGTAAAGTTTCAGAAATTTGAAAGGGAACAAAGAAATTGGCAAGGTGGGACTTGAACCTGCGACCTCCGGAATAGCATAACGGCTCAGTTAGTAGAGCGCCGGTACGGTATTCAGGAGGTCGCAGGTTCAAGTCCCGCCTTGCAAATTTCTTTGTTCACTTTGAAACTAACAACATACGCAAAAAAGCACCTGATCCTATCCCTTATTACATCTTACTATTTCTCCCAGACGAGACCATCTGTGGTCTCAGGCCAACGCCCGACACCGCAAGCTGACAGAGTCCAAGCAGCTGCATCAGTTTGTGCAGGACATCTATGAGATGCTGGCCTGGATTGCTGAGAAGCTGCAGATAGCCCAAGACGAGTCTTATCGCGACCCGACCAACCTGCAGGGAAAGATACAGAAGCATCAGGCCTTTGAGGCTGAGCTGATGGCCAATAAGGACAGGATTGACGCTATTACACAGGTATTGAAGCAAAGAATATACCATTTGAAGCTTTCCGAATAGTAACCAACAAATTTATTGTTGAAAAGCTTACTTGTTGTTAAGGATGCGAATGATTCTAAACTCCCTGTGAAATTATTCCTTCTGGCATGCTGTTAATTTGAAGAAAACAATAAAAGAAGGCCTTCCAAAGATGCGTTTCAGAGACACATATTTGGAAAGTAACTAGTAGTTGCTTTGCGGTTCTTGAATGGTTCGCACGAGTGTGGGAAAGATATTGTGCACCCTGGTGTTAAAACATTGTATGGCTGTGTCTCAAACAGGCATTGATGTCTATAACTATGGCCATTCACATTGGTCCATCAATTTTAAGACTGAGGTATTTGCCATAAAGTATACATTTGATGTCATATTTTTTTAACATTTCATTGAGCTAAATTTATTTTTTTTCTGCTCTGTATTGAAGGGGTTTTATTTACAAGCCCAAAACAGTATAATGCCATAATAATAAAAAATCACTTAAATAAATTGAATCTGCTCTTTAATTGGGCCTAATTTCAAGACTTCGTGGAAAATGTCTTTGCTATAAGTCACAAACCAGCTGAAATCCATTCACTAGCAAGACACATTGTGTGGCAATAAAGTTTTAAATGAATCGCAAGGGAAATTGACTAGGTGCATTTTGTTTTTTAAATTTTTGAAATTTTTGGAAAATTGAACAAAGAAATTGACTGTAGCGGGGCTTGAACCAGCGACCACAAGATTGCCATTCCAGTGCTCTACCGACTGAGCTAGAGTACCGGAACGGCAATCAGGAGGTCGCTGGTTCAACTCCGGCTCAAGTCAATTTCTTTGTTCAATTTTCAAAAATAAAAATCAATTTGTCTGTACTAAACGAGTTATCTGTTGTGTGTTGTAGGAAGGGACAGACATGATCAATGCCAAGCATTTCGCAGCAGATGATGTGCAACTGAAGCTCACCCACATGGAAGAAAAATGGCAGCAACTCATCATCTCATCGACGAGGAAGAGAGATCTGTTGAATGATGCTTACAAGGTACTATTATAATTCATGTCTTTATTTGGTATTCATTAATACCTAAGACAGTTTACCCATTCCCATTGGTTGAGAGCCCGTCACGTGGCCGGGTTTAAACGCATGATCAAGACATGGCTGGCTGGTTTTAACCAGTTCGCGCCGGGATTATTTTAACCTCACCGAGCCAAGCTGCGGGATTATTTTTAACGAAACTCTTTCTGAAGCGGGTTCAGGCCGATAGTGCTGGGTAGCACACCCATGCATTCCCGGCCTTGCTCGCTGCCGACAGACATTTCCGGCCTTGCTCGTGGCGTGTTTATGCGTCATCCGTTTATAATCTGGGGAAATTTTTGCGTTTATTTTATCATCCGGTGCGAACTAGTTAAACACTTTTCCAGTGTCACATGAAATTTGGCCTCTTTTGAACCCAAGTGCCTTTTACCGTATTATTAGTTGAACGTTCACAATGCATGCGCAAATCGTACCGATGAGTCAGTATTTATGGTCCTAAATTCACAACGCATTCGCCAAAGCTGCATCTGCGCGCGCCAATGTCCATAAAAGAAGTTGTTTACGACTTATTAGCGAGCTAGATGTCCCATTATATAACTGAAGGGGTGTTTTGAAAACCAAGAAGTTAAATTGCTAAACACAATTGTTGACAAGTTTTAATTTTTGACTTGTTTTGACTTTTGAACCGAAAGGTTTGATTTTTTGACCGAAAAGATACTTGTTTAATACCGGCCAACAGGAATACAAATGTAGTTGGCCGGTATTAAACAAATATGTTTGGTTTAGTAATCACATGTACTTTGTTTGATTGGGAACATTATAGTGTTCTGGATTAGGAATAGTTCTACTCTGTATTCCTACTATTTTCAATTTTTTCTTCTACAATAATGAAGTCTATTTTCCATAATGGAGTTACACACTATATGCAAATAACACAAGGAAGGGCTTTGGGTGCAGTTGTACTACAACTTTATTTCCAAGGACTTATACGCAGATCATCAGATGGAGCAGAAAATGTGAAATGAGGCTGATGATGCGGTGGAACGAAAACTACACCTGAAAATAAGTTGATCCTACCTTTCTCCTACTTGTTCATCTAGGTCAACTTGCAAGCTGGATAGTACAAAACCAAGCGCACCATTAGCTTCCTGCACTGCGGAAGATTTTGAAAGATCCAAGGAAGTTCTTACCAGAAATACCCTGGTTAAATGTTCTTGTTCCCCTTTTATAATCCTGCTGTAGGCTCAGGTGTTCCATCGTTCCTTGGATGACCTCCTGACTTGGCTGACTGAGATGGAATCCCAGCTAGCTTCCCAGGATCTGGGCCGAGACCTGAGCAGCGTCAACAAGCTGCTCAAAAAGCACACGGTGAATACCAGTCCAAAACTCTTTTTAGGCAGCAATTGTTTTAATTCAAAACAAACAAATTGACGAAAATCTGAGTCATTTTTTAATCAGGGCTTTTCTCCCTGTCGTAATTCTTTTCTTTTGCAGTTTTTCAGATCATAGTATGCAGGAGTTGAGTCATATGACGCGATGCTATACAATTCTGCGATAAAGCACAAATATGTCAAGCCAAAACAAAAACAAAAAAATCAAAGTGCCGGCATTCTCCAATTTAGAAAAAATCCTGACGATTTTAATTAGGCTATACTTTTTACATAGCTCATCCAACATGTCATAACAGTTAACAAACTTTTTTCATTTATTTTTTATTTAGCTTCCCTGCCATAGTATGAATTTTACTCATCATATTACTGAAACATTTGCTCATTTTTGTTCCTTGTTGTTTTCGCTTCTGTACAACCTCTTTAATTACCTCTGTTTTATTTTGTCATAATTATTAGTATTATTCATTTCTGGTATAAATAAACACAAAGATTGCTCAAAAGTAGCCCTAGGCACTGTAGCTCGCAAGTCTTAAGAAACCTACAGAGAGAAGACAATGAGAAGATAGGTACAGTTTTAGAGGTAGGAGGAAAACCCAAGAAAAATATTCTGAGGAAAATCCCACGAAATCAAGCAGGGACTGAAAACCCTATCCACATATTGGCACAGGCTGGATTTGATCCCTGGTCACAGCGGTGAAAGACTCCCTCTTTTGCCACACTCCTCCAAACTTTAGATATTGAATGCCATTTCTTTGACTTAGTTTTCTGTCAAGAAATTATTTTAGAACGACTTTGGGCAGCAGTTAATCTCCTAAAGATTTGGAGACTGTAGAGTTGACCTTTGATTTGTTGGCCCAAAGGTCCTGGAATCCCAGATGACTGCCCACGAGGAGAAAGTTGCCGATGCCAAGACCATGGTAGACTCCTTCCGAGAAGCCAACCATTTCTTAAAGGAAGAGCTGACAAAGGAAACCAACCAGATTGTTGACCGGTTAGTGGGATTTACAATTAAACATAACTACACCAACTAGAAATGTGTTTGTGGACAAACACAGAGCTGTTTCGCATGTCTAAAATTACTTTCAATATGTGAGTGGTGGTCGAAGTGTGTACCAAATCTGAAGTTGATCAGATTTACAAAAGTGCCAAATATATATTGGTTGCAAAAAACATGTACAAATCCTATGCGGAAAACTACACCTTTAATTTGACATCACATGACACCCGATGACGTCATATTTAGGTCACCTTAATTTCCGTCTATAACACATCCCAAAATACCTAAATATCAAGTTTGACCTTAATTGGACTTGTACTTCCAGAGATAGAGGGTCTTAAAAACTACACCTTTAATGTGACGTCACATGACCCACGATGACGTCATCATGACGTCACCCCAATTTTCGTCTATAACACATCCCGGAATACCTGTATACCAAGTTTGACCAAAATCGGACATGTACTTTCAGAGATAGAGGGTCCTAAAAACTACACCTTTAATGTGACGTCACATGACCCACGATGACGTCATCATGACGATTGTCCTCTTGGCCCCCATGAGGATGGTGGTTGAGGTGTGTGTTAAGTCTCAAGTCAATCGGATTTACCAAAGTGTCAAAGTAAATAGAAAAGAAAAACGTGTACAAAACCTATGGGGGAAAATTGAACATTTAAGGTGACGTCACGTGACCTTGAATGACGCAATCGTGCCAAATTTCTTTCAGGAACATCTGGAGGTGGGGTTCTAAGTGTATGCCAAGTTTCAAGTCGGTCGGATATACCAAAGTGTCAAAGTCAATAGTCTGAAGAAAAACGTGTACAAAACCTATGGGGAAAATGTTACCTTTAACATGACGTCACGTGACCTTGAATGACGGAATCGTGACGAATTTCTTCTAGGACCGTCCTTGGGTGGTTGTCTAAATGTATGCCAAGTTTCAAGTCGATCGGATTTACCAAAGGGTCAAAGTGCTATGCCAGAACAAACGTGTACAAATCCTATGGGAAAAAGTCTGAAGAAGGAAAAAAAAAAAAAACTAGACATGTGTTTGTGGACAAACACAGAGCTGTTTCGAGTGTCTAAAATTACTTTCAATATGTATTATTGGTCTTTTGTGTGTGCCAAGTCTCAAGTCGATCAGATTTACTAAAGTGTCAAAAGTCAATAGTCTAAAGAAAAACGTGTACAAAACCTATGGGGGAAAATTGAACCTTTAACTTGACGTCACGTGACCTTGAATGACGCAATCGTGCTGAATTTCTTTCAGAAACATCTGGTAGTGGTGTTCTGAGTGTATGGCAAGTTTCAAGTCGGTCGGATTTACCAAAGTGTCAAATTCAATAGTCTGAAGAAAAACGTGTACAAAACCTATGGGGAAAATTTCACCTTTAACGCGAAGTAACGTGACCTTGAATGACGTAATCGAGACGAATTTCTTCTAGGACCGTCCTTGGGTGGTTGTCTAAGTGTATGCCAAGTCTCAAGTCCATCGGATTTACCAAAGTGTCAAAGTGTATTGGCTGAAAAAACGTGTACAAATCCTATGGGAAAAAGTCTGAAAGTGAAAAAAAAAAAGAAAAAAAAACTAGACATGTGTTTGTGGACAAACACAGAGCTGTTTCGGATGTCTAAGATGACTTTCATTATGTGTGTGCCAAGTCTGAAATCGATTGGATTTGCCAATTTTCCCAAGATATATAAGTTGAAAAATACGTGTACAAATCCTATGGGAAAAACTGCACCTTTAATGTGACGTCACATGACACCCGATGATGTCATCATGATGTCATCTTAATTTTCGTCTATAACACATTCTGGAATACTTGCATACCAAGTTTGGCCCCAATCAGACATGTACTTCCAGAGATAGAGGGTCCTAAAAGCTGCCCCTTTAATGTGACGTCACATGACCCACGATGACGTTATCCTGACGATTTTCCCCTTGGCCCTCCTGGGTATGGTGGTCGAGGTGTGTGCTAAGTCTGAAGTCGATTGGATTTACCAAATTGTCAAATTCAATAGTCTGAAGAAAAACGTGTACAAAACCTATGGAGAAAATTGAACCTTTAATGTAACGTCACATGACCCCCGATGACGTCATCATGACGATTTTCTCCTTGGCCCTCCTGGAGATGGTGGTCGAGGTGTGTGCTAATTATCAAGTCGATCAAATTTACGAAAGTGTCAAAGTAAATAGTTTGAAGAAAAACGTGTACAAACCCTATGGGGAAAGAAATTGCACCTTTAACGTCACGTCACGTGACCTTGAATGACGCAATCGTGCTGAATGTTTTCAATGGCCATCTGTGGGTGGTGTTCTAAGTGTATGCCAAGTCTTAAGTCGAACGGATTCATTAAAGTGTCAAAGTCAATAGTTTGAAGAAAAACGTGTACAAAACCTATGGGGAAAATTGTACCTTTAACATGACGTCACGTGACCTTGAATCACGGAATCGGGACGAATTTCTTCTAGGACTGTCCTTGGATGGTTGTCTAAGTGTATGCCAAGTTTCAGGTCGATCGGATTTACCAAAGTGTCAAAGTGTATTGGCAGAAAAAACGTGTACAAATCCTATGGGAAAAAGTGACAAAAAAAAAAAAGAAAAAAAAGAAAAAAAAAAAAAAGAAAAAAAAAAACTTTAACGAAAACAAAAGCTGTTTCGGCTGAAAGGCCGAAACAGCTAAAAAAACTTTAACGAAAACAAAAGCTGTTTCGGCTGAATTGCCGAAACAGCTAATTATTATAACCAGGCTGGTGATGGAATTGGGGCGTACAAATAAAACAAAAGTGAAGTCAACAAAAAGTATGCAGTAAACTATGCTAAAGACAAAATTAGGACAACTGTGATTGGTAAAGGCAAAGGCTGCCAGTGGTGGCAATTGGAGAGATTTGAAGGCAAGTATTTTATAGCAGACGGTTTTTATAGCAGGCCATTTTTTTTACTGGCTGTGTAACAATTTGTTACTGTTTGACGTTTTGTAAAAGCTGGGAAAACCGAGTGAAAGAAATGCTGTTTTGTAGTCTGTTTCCTGACCATTCAGACGAAACAGAGGAATGTATAGATGTCAGACAATCAGGTCAAGGAAATAGACTACATGTAGCTGATTTTTATTCACGGATGTGAAACTGATTGCAAGCAAAATGTGCACTAAATCTAAATTTGATAATTCGGAGCAGTATTTTTTTTCATTGATGGTCAGGTGATCATCTTTGGAAATAGATTTTCTCGAAAATGACAGTGCAAAGAATGATTTCAAAAGATGCCTGAGACTATTATATAAGTAAAAGACAAATGTTGTACATTCTCTTTGATGGCATTCTCACGTCGCCAGGTATGAAGCTCTAAGAGAACCGCTTCTCTTGCGGCGAGACAACCTCGAAGATGCCCTCCTCCTGCACCAGTTCTACCGTGACGTTGAAGACGAGATCTCTTGGTTAGGCCAGAAGCAGCCCTGGGTGGCTTCCGATGACCTGGGAGCCAGTCTGCATGCGGTCCAGAGCTTATACAAGAAGCATCAGGTAAGGTGTTGTCAGGCTCACACTAAGAAAGGGCATGATGTGATTTGGCGGTTCTTTTCTCGCCTTTCACCCCTATCACCCGGGTACGAACCCCGCCTCTGCCAATATGGGGATTGGGTTTTCAGTCCCTACCTGATTTCGTGGGTTTTCCCCAGGATAATCTTCTTGGTTTTTTCTCCCACCTCTAAAACTGTACCTTTTTCTCATTGTCTTCTTTCTTCAGGCTTGCGAGCTACAGTGCCTAGAGTGCTATTGAGGGATTCTTGGTTTCATTACCAGAAAGAATTAATAATAATAATAATAATAATAAAGCGGACACGGTCATTGGCAGGGCGTGATTTCAACAAAAGATTTTTTTAAATCACATCCAAATGCTCCAAACTCAAATCCTAATAATTCAAAACCAATAAGTCGTTAAAGTCCAAATTCACATCCAGTGGGAGGAATCAATTTTGAAGCATTTTGAATGTGATTTATAAATAGTGGCTGCGCGAGGTCGATGTTTGCACTAATAACTGCAGCGCGAAGCGCGCGGTGTGGATTTTGGACGTGCGGATAATGACAAACCTCTTGGACAAGGCTAGCTGCTTTTTAGTCTGATATTCTAAACAAGGTCTAAAGGCCAACAAAATTAAAATACTTAAAAAATTTGCCGTTAAAGTTCAACTGTTTTGTAGTCATGATAATGAATAGTCAGTCGGATAACTATCCAAAATGACCTCCCATATGTCAAGTTTCAGGGATTATATGTAGACTCGCCAATGAATCAAAATCTGCTTGACATACAAAAAAATACATTCACACTTTGAACAGTTATTAGCGCATGAACTTAATTTCTTCTCTTTCACTTTTCCGGAAGTGTTGGAATGCCAACCATTGCATTAGTAATATTCATGATGTGTTTCTTCTTGTTCTGTCTTCTCAGGCTTTGGAAGCAGAGCTATCAGCCCATGAGCCTCTTATCAGTGCAGTCATCGCAACAGGTCAACAGCTGATACAGGGCAATCATTACGCCATGGAGGACATCAATACTCAACTCAGCCAGCTACAAACCATGTGGTATCGTCTTCAGGAGGCAGCTGAAGACAGGAGAAGGAAACTACTGGATGCCTTGGAGTCCCAGACGGTAGGTTACTCTAAGTATTAGGCCACACCTGAACCCATTTACCTAGAGCTATTGTCTAGGTTTACACCAATTACATCTACACAGGAACAAGCTTGGCAACATAACTCTGGAACCTGTTTGGGACACAGTTAAAGTTATAGTAGACCATTTGTCAGTTGTACATTTTCATCGCTTGAAGTAGAAAAAATTGCTCAAAACCTATAAGAAGGGTGCTTGACAACTGAACCACTAAAGTTTGAGCTCTGTGAAAGCTGTGTATTTAGAGAAAATAATAGTCTAAGATTTCGATTTCAATCTTAAACATTTAAATAGGGGTACATTCTCATACAGCCGAATGCAGCTACAGCTTTGAATATAGAATACAAACACAGATATATGTAAATAGCCATACAAAAGCCGTACAAAGTTTTAAAGTTTTTAAAGGTTTGTGCACAAACATGGATGCGCCCAGTAGGCATCACTTTAAACATCCAGTAAGCTCTCTAGTAATTTAATATAGCTCTATGCTTCATTCCTAGAAGTGGGTTCTTCTTTTACTACGCTTTTACAAATTTTTACTACACTTTTACCAATGTTACTACACTTTTCCCAATTGTACTACACTTTTACCAATTGTACTACACTTTTACCAATTGTACTACACTTTTACCAATTGTACTACACTTTTACCAATTGTACTACACTTTTACCAATTGTACTACACTTTTACCAATTGTACTACACTTTTACCAATTGTACTACACTTTTACCAATTGTACTACACTTTTACCAATTGTACTACACATTTACCAATTGTACTACACTTTTACCAATTGTACTACACCTTTACCAATTTTACTACACCTTTTACCATTTTTCAATTACTAAAAAAACAGTTTTACTCAGAGGTCAGTGAGGCCCAGTCCTGGATGAGGGAGAGGCATCCTCTCTTGACCAGTCCTGACTATGGTAGGGATGAGGATTCAGTGGTGTCGTTGCTCAAGAGACTGGATGGCCTGGATCTAGACTTGGTGAGCTTCCAGAAGAATATCAACAACCTGGGCAGCCTGAGCAGTGGTCTCGTCACTAGAGGGCACTTTGACAGTACGGACATTGAATGCAGACAGGTAAACAAATAAAGCAAGGAGTAAGTTTGGTTGGATAACTAGAGTCGACTAGACATAACTATAGACAATCTAATATATCATGCGATTAAGCAAAATGAGTCCGCAGTCAGAATTCTGATTTTGAGATATGGGACAGAATAATGTGCTGGGGTGGAATTTTCAATATCTCCTGTCTCCTTTACTGCAGAACGAAGTTGAAGCATCTTACAAGGAGTTGCTAGAATTATCCAGCCATCGTAGGAAGGCACTGACAGACCACAAGCAGCTATATGAGTTCTACAGCGAGACAGAGGAGACCCTAGATTGGATACAAGACAAGGAGGCGCTGGCATCCTCCGAGGATTATGGGAAAGATCTGGAACATGTCGAGGTATATCTCAGCCAGGTTTTTGCCGAGTAAACAAAATTTTATTTTTTTTACAGTTACTTTTAACTGTATTTAGATTAAATTAATCAGTTATCTTAAAAATAATAAGCAGAATCTGTGGGTGAGGTGTTATGAAACAACTATTGGCTGCTTTAACTTGAGGTGTAGTAAAACTAGCCTCCCTCAGTTATCCATAGGCAAAAATAGAAGAGAAGGCCAGTTTTTATTTGCGTTAAATTTGATGTGCATTCTTATATGTTACCTGTTTCAATGAAACCCCGACAAAGTTGCACAATGTGTTTTATTACAATGTACTTGTGAAGTTATTTGTGGTGAATTTTACCATTTTAAGGTTTGGGGTTTTTTCTGAATCACAAACTAATAATCTGCAATCTCCCTAAATTTAAACATAATCCGTCAACCAGAAGTGTAATTTTGTTTATATTATGTGAAAAAAATTGTCTATAGGAATAATACGCTTTTCTGAACTTCGAAGCTGTTTATCTCATAATTAGGTTGTCGGGGTTTTATCAATAATTTTGTTCCCCAAGGGAGATAGGGTGGAGTACGTATGTGAAAGATACATCATTTTAAAGCATAAGAACCTAGAGAATTTGAGAAAAGCCAAATCTAAAAAAAACACACACTGTCGACTTTCTCCGGATTTCGTTGAAACCGGTCACATATTACATTGCAATAAATAAAAGGCACATACTGCCGAATAATGCGCATATTTAGAATGTTTTTGTTTGTCCAAGATTTGGAATATCATGTGATGTTCAACAGACACTACTATTGGATAATAGTTGTGAATGGCATGAGGTCAATTATGTTTATTCCCTTTAACTCCACATTATCCATATACTGACAGAGCTTCTAAACTAAGAAAAGCTCATCCCTGAGTTAGGATTTTGCTGTGCAAAATAAAAAAAAAATAAAAAAAACACACGGGTGTATTGTTGAAATGCTAGATTCTGCAAGTCAAGTTTGGGGACTTCACCCGCGACTTGCTGGCCAACGAGTACCGCGTCGCCAACATTGGCACCAAGAGCCTGCGACTCTTGGACGAAGCTATCGGAGAGGAGAAGGAGGTACTGCAACGCTGTCATCATGTGGAGGAGATGTGGGAACAACTCAAGGAGCTTGCCAATGCCCGCACTGAGGTATTGATTCAAGAGATTGCTTCTAAAAATATTGACCTAGCTAGGCCTAACAGTAATGCTGCGTTCCAATCATGCCGTGTTTCTCGTGTTCACAAGTTAACTAGTTATAGCGTTCTTATCGCCTAGTAACTTATATTCATCTGCGTCTTTGAGTGTCATCGTTCAAAATGACATTCTCTTGTTATTTTTTTTTTCTCAAAATGACAGCATGCCAGGAGGAATAATTTCACAGAGAGTTTAAAATCTTTAATAACAAGTAATAACAAGTAAGCTTTTTAACTATATAAAATATTTGGTTACTTTTTGGACAGTTGCAAAAGGTATATTTCACCTTTAAAACCAATTTGTAACGATTTGGAAACACTGCCTTTGTCTCTGGTACAAACCCTTGTTTCAGGCTCTAGCAGCTGCCAAACTTATTCACACTTTTGACCGTGACTCGGACGAGACGAGGAGCTGGATACAAGAGAAAGAGACAACGGTGTCATCGGAAGACTACGGGCATGACTTGGCTAGCGCGCAGGCTCTGATTAGACGACACAACGGACTGGAGGTCAGTCTTATTATAGGGAATCAAACTGTTATTATTATTATTAAGGGAAAAAATATGTGGTTGGCCAGTTTTAAACTTACGTTTAAAACCAGCTCATGGGTCTGGACGCGGTTTTAAACGTACGTTTAATATCGGCCAATCACATATTTATTTTTATTTATAAATACTTTTTAGTAAAACACGTCAAAACAAAGTCGAAAATATAAGTTTCCAACAATTTTTCTTAAACAGTTATACTTAATATTTTGTGGAACGCCCCTCTAGCTCTGTTTATGGTATGTTCCTTGAATATCCTTGCTCGCGTGATCGGTTTGGGAGATAAACTTGCTCCTAATATAGACATTGGCACTTGCGTCCTGCGCCATATTACGCATAACGCAAGCTGCCGTACAGCGTGACTTAAGAACTCTAAAATACGGACTTAAATTTGTGGTGTTCCGCATGCCTTGTAAGGTTTAAACCAATGAAAGTGTATGGCGACCAGATTTCACCGGCGTTCACATTTCATGTGACACTAGAAAAGTATTTTATCATCCATTTAAAACCGGCCACATGACGGGCTCTCGACCAATAGGAATGGGTAAACTGTCTAAAGTATTTATGAATAATTCTGATAGGGAAACCAAGGATTTCTTAAAAGTGCATAGGTACTGTAGCTGGTAAACCTGAAGAAACCTGTAGTTAGAAGACAATAAGAAGAAAGTACCGTTTTAGAGGTGGGAGGAAAACCCCAGAAGAATATTTTGGGGAAACTGATAGATTCAGGCAGGGACTGAAAACCCAATCCACATATTGCCCAAGGCTGGATTCGAACCTGGGTCAAAGCGGTGGAAGGCGAGAAAAGAACCGCTACACAATCCTGCAATCTTGCCATTCTGCATTGCCACTTTAACATCTATTCATAAATACCTGGGACAGTTTAGGCATTCTTATTGGTCGAGAGCCCGTCACGTGGCCGGTATTAAACGGACGATAAAGACATGGCTGGAAGTGTTTAAACATAGATGGAAACAACATTCCGTCCCCAGGGCTCACTTTATTTCCAACCCTGAACAGTACCTCGTCTCCAATAATAAGAGCGGGTAGTGTTGAGCGCGTACAGCTCGACACCTTGGGAACGAGGTTGCCAATGGCAGTAATAGTCTGGTTCACAGTAAATACGCTTTATTGCATGTATTGTGTAGAGAGCGACAGAGGCGGAAACATGTCATTTGACACAGACACGTCAGACAGAATGGCGAAACACCGACATTTACTTGCGACAATTTTCTGGGATTTTCGGGGCTTTTGGGGCTGAATTTTACAAAAAAGGTATTTATGAATGGAAATAAATGTGTGTTCGGTCGGTATTAATCACTCTGTTTAATACCTCTTTGAGTCTGGGTGCTGATAATTACCCTCGCCTTCGGCTCGGGTAATTATCAGCACCCAGACTCCAATTGGTATTAAACAGAGTGATTAAAACCTCTCGAACACACATTTATTCCCTTAATAAAAAGCAATTTTTTTTAAAGATCTGAAAAATGGATGATTTTTTGGGGGGTTTGCTTTAATAGAGAGATCTGGCTGCACTGGAGGAGCAAGTAGCCTCCGTCTCCATCAACGCCGCTCATCTCGTGGAGCAGTTCCCCCACGCCTTCCATCACATCAGCAACAAGAACGACACGGTGGTGGAGGCCTGGAACCAGCTGCTAGAGGAAGCTGCTAAGCGTAAAGACCGCCTGATGCAAGCTGAGCAACTCCAGACTTACTTCAACGACTACAGGGAGATGAGGTAAAGGTCCAAGTACCAAATCTGGCTAAATAGCCCGTCACAAGACCAAAGGCCACTCGAGATGTGGGCTACAGAGGAAAGTGTGGAAGAACCAGCCCTTCACAATGAAACAAGACAACCTGATCTCTTCACAGTATGAATAGGGTTGGGATGGGTAACTAGTCCACTGCAAGCTATTACTAATGTCTCTACCCATAGTAGACATAGGCTTTCAAGTATTCATATTTTTTCAAATTGTGACCTGGCACCACGAAATAAGCAGAAAGTCGCACATTGCCAAAGCGAGTTATTGGCCGAAACAACAATTTTTCAAGTGGGAGGTCGGTTTCGAATTTGTAAATTTTTAACATACATAAAACCATTCTTTATCATATCCCAAAATTTCATAGCTCAATTAAAACTCTAAAGTGTGGTTTTTTTTGCGGCTGAATTGCAGTGAGTGATGGTATATTTGGCACGGTTCACAGACTTTGAATTTCATTTTCTCAAAACCAGGGAGCATGACTTCAGCAATTTTAAGAGAGTATAGCAGCGGCTAGGAATAAGCTACAGCAACACACAATACATCATTTGAAAGCTTAGGACTTCTTCTTTATAGAAATCTAATAATGTCAATTTTTCTTTGTGCGACTTCCCACCCATTTCGTGGTGCCAGGTCACAATTTTTGTTTCACTTTGCTCCTAGTTTTCATACTTTTTTCTTGAAATTCCTACTATTTTCTACTTTTTTGTACCACAGCTCAAAAAAATGAAATCTCTTTGGATATTTTTTTCGTAACAGTGTTTACACACTCTCATACGATGAAGAGCTTTTGGCATAGGAGTACTGCAACTGTATCGCCGTTCTACCAACTGAGCTGTATCAAGTCCCATGTTGGAGGTTGCCGTTTTTTGTCAATGTCTTTGTTCCAAGGGGCGCTAGTCAGAAACCACGAACCCGTAATCGCCATGCGGCAGGGGTCATGCCCAAAGTCACGATGCAATTAACATTAGCAATGCCGCAAATTAAATAGTAACCATTCCAATTAAAAGGAATTTAAAATTGGGATTGTATCATTTTGCCACCCAGTGCCTGGATGAGTGAGATGATGGCCCTGATCAAGACCCACGAGACGCCCCACGACGTACGCAGCGCAGAGTCGCTGCTCAGTCGCCACGCCGAGCACAAGGCTGAGATTGACGGCCGGACTGACGGCCTGCTGCAGTTTACTAAAGCTGGCAAGGAGCTGATTGATAACGGCCATTTCCTGGCCGATGAGGTGAGGGATATAGTTGGTATAAGTTGAAGGGACAGTAGACTTTTTGTCAGTTGTGCGTTGTTATCGTTTGAAGCAGTTCAAAATAGTGCTCAAAATACAAAGGAAGGTTCTTGACGAGCAAGCCGATGAAGTTTTTAGTTCTGTGAATGCTGCATTTAGACCGTGTAAGTCTCGCGCACAAAGGTCACGATTGAACTTCTGGGCACCGCCGGCTAAAGACTTTTACATGTGGTTCATTTTGCTTTCTATAATATAATATGTACTTTGTTTTACGAAGATCTTAACCATGATAAATTTAACCATGATAAATTCACAATTTTTGTTTGCAATATATTCAAATATGCATGACTGTCAACATTATTATTGAAGAAAAGTAGAGAAAAAAAAGATTGATTTGCTCATTGCCGGAAAAAGAAGGCCCGGTGCCCAAAATCCTTGTACTGTATTCTCTGGCGCTGATGTGTGCGAATGTCGAAGAACGTACATATTTACATGAATTATATGGAAAAAACTGCCCTGTACTGCATGTGGTCTACCCTTTAGAAAGACGAGCACGTAAACGAAAGAATCGAATGATGTACAGTGTACGTATGACGTAACTCTATTTTGTATTATCCTTTTCCCTTATTTGATATATCGTTATTGTATTAAATTGAAATGAACAATGCCTTTCAGGAAAAAAACATCATCAAGACAAAGTATTTCAAGAAAACTACTCGCTTTACACGTTGAAGCTCCTATATGAGGTGCCTGGGAGTTTGGTTCGGATCTAAATGGTCGCGAGCTCTAACACTGCATATTTAGTGTTGTCCCAAAAGTAGTTTCACCCTATTACTTGGGTGGTACTCAAACCCACACCCTCCTGCTTTCTCGTGTACATGTCTTACCACTCAACCACAGAGCTAGCTGGGGTTGGCTGGCTGGTTGGAATCTGATTAGCAGCGGATACAAATGTTTGCGTTGGGTTGTTGTAAATTCAATACAGGATTTTGCCTCTCACGGATTTTCTTTGGATGACCATCAGATCTCCTCGAAGGTTGAGCAGCTGCATCATTCCTGGGACGGCCTCCTAGCTGCCTGGCATGAGAGGCAGGCCGTCTTTGATACCTACCTGGATGCCCAGCTCTTCAAGAGAGACCTGGAACAGGCCGAGACTTGGCTGGCTGCCAGGAACCCGCTACTTGAAGACCAGTCGTTTCTGGTGAGGACAAAAACTGGTTCATTGTAAACACAAACTGGCCAGTCAGTGGTCATTTAAGGCATTGTAGGATACTGAGAATACATTTGTCCTTGTTTTTATTTTCTCATTTATTGCAGTTTCTCATTTGTACGGCTCAAATGTAATATTATGGAATAAATAAATAAATACAAAATGTGGAATAACTATATTGGGTAAATTGGGGGCAATATTTAAAAATGGTTCTGTTTTCAGTGATGGTCAGCCGACCATCATTGGAAATTGATACAAGAATTCAGGGTTCCCACAATCTTGTGAAAATCCTGGAAAATAATATTTTTGATGGGCTGCTTTTGATGTGAAAACGGAATAATGTGCATTTATAAAACTTGTTTTCCAAAAGCTAACAAATGGTGATCCCAACATCAGCAGTTCATCAGTATAATAATACTAAACAACCTTTCTCTGCAAAATGGTGTTAAATGTCATGGAAAGTGTCATATCTAAGTCCTGAAAAAGTCATAGAATTTGGTTTTCATATTTCTGTGGGAACCCTGAAAATTCCACTTAATAATGACAATTAAGCCGTGTTCGCACCGAACTCTTTTTTGGGGCAGGTTTTACTGAGACGATGGTAAAATAAAAAATGGTCAAATGTTACCACTGTTCGCACTTGGACTTTCGACACGGGAAAATTTTACAGAGACTGCGGGAGAAGTAGCCAAGCTGTCATTATAATGACTCATGAAGGCGATTGTGATTGCGATGTGCATGCATCAGCGCGCGCACGTAAACAATGCAAAGAGCGCATGCGCGGTGTCTTGTGTAGCATGAAATCGCAGTAGGGGGCCGGATGTACGTTTTCCCAAGACGCTTTTACCGACTCGTGCTGTTCGCACTGGACTTATCGTCTAGAGAAAAGTTACCTGGGAAGTTTTCCCGGGCAGCAGTTGGCCGGTAAAAGTAACCACTGGACTCGGGAAAAGTAACTGAGAGGAAAACGTCCTAGGCTGTCCGCACTGGACTTAAAATGGGAAAAGTACCCATCGTCTCGGTACGTTTTATAAAAAAAAGTCCAGTGCGAACAGGGCTTTAGGTGCCATGATTTCACAGGATGCTTGAGACTGTTATTCACTTAGTCAAGTGAGTTTTTTTTTTTTTTAATTTTTGCAAATATTGTATATTACCTTGAAACTCTACAAACTCCTAAACACCCTGTGTGTAGATCTAGTCCCCTGACTTATCTCTGCTTTATCTAAATTGTCTGTGCAGGAGGATACCCTGGACATTGAGGAGATGATCAAAAGACACGAAGACTTTGAAAAAACTATTGCAGCCCAGGAAGAGAAGTTTGCTGCCCTCAAGAGGCAGACCAAGGTAAACGTTTGGAATTTGAGACCTGGGGTGCGTTCCACTCCAGCGAACGTTGCCAACGTTGGCCAACGTTAGCGTTGTTTGCATGAGTGGAACGCAATGTGCGCCAATTATGTTGGCCAACGTTAGCGAAAACGCGCGGGAACAATGAAGAATAGATATTTCACTACAGTATGATATACGGAAGAAGTCGACCGTAAAGTTTAAAAGTGGTTCTTTTGAGTCAAACGCTTGGTGGCGCACTGCATTGTGAATCGCCCGAATTGATAGGGGACCTTCAAAATCGTGGTGATAAAAAGCCACAAGGTAGACAATGGGAAAGCAAATAATTTAAAAAGGAAAAGCACTTTCTAAACAATTTTCAAATCAATACAATTCTCTTGTCGGAAACTGAGTTCGGTGTCTGATAATCTTCTTCAGTCAACAGCTGTTTAAAAATTATATGTTTGCACAAAGTTAAGATCAATAAATCATGCGCAGAAATGTATTCTACTAAGGGAATCACTGCCGGCGCGCCGCAGCGGGCCGTGTATCCACATGGTGTACGTAGTGCGTTTAGCCGATATGCCTATTGTTATACATGAATTTTCCCCAGCGTAGCGCATATCAGTATGGCCGCAGAAAGCCGTAGCGCGGCGCTGTGTGGCGCACTGAGGCGGATCACGGCGAAAACAGTTCTTGGTTACGCTTCTCAAAACATGGTGAAGGGCTGCGTTCCGTTCACTCAAACAATGCAAGCGTTTGCCGACGTTCGCAACATTTTTGTGCACTCCCAATGAAAAAATTTTTGGTAATGTTCGCGCGAGTGGAACGTACCCCTGGAGATTTACTAAACCCCTGTATGATTCATTACAATTCTGCTTTATTCAAACCTAATGTAAAATACACCATTCAGTGGTAATTTTTTTGAAAAAGTTTGGTTTGTCTGTATGTTAGAAATTGGACCAATATTTGGGTATCCCGGCAAAATGAGACGGAATTTGGGAACATAGTGGAGAAAAAGGGGGGAAAATGAATCAGACAATTTTTAATGATATTTGGCATCTATTATATGTTTACTACACATATTTTTAAAAAATAAATTGCATTTTTAAGAGACAACAATTGGCATCTTTCATTACCACGACTACAAAACGCAAACATTTGAAAGACCTTTTTCTTCAGTATTTACGTTTGTTGACAGCCTTACATTATCAATGGAATGTCTGATTGAATTGCACCAAACCTTATTTTGGGGGGTTTTAATTCTCTTTCTAAATACCCACAAGTCCCCATTTTGATTTTGGACGGCTAATTAACAGATCTAGACCATGTTACAGATGTTACCATCGCATTCAGCCAAATTCCTGTTCGTGCTTTTGTGTTGAGCCCTGTAGTCAAAATCAAACAAACAAACAAAGAACCTTATCATGTGGGAAATGTACACGTGTGATTTTTTTACAGGTGTAGCGCGGGGCTGAGTGCAAAGGGTTAACAAGTGGTAGTACAGGGTGGTTAACAAAAAATTGAAATGATTTTTCACCCACCTTCTACAATTCCAGAAAATTGGTGTTTATAGTGTTAATGAGAAGGGTGTAAGGGTGTTCGTTTACGGGTAGTACGGGACCCGGGTACCCTATTCCCGTCACGGTCGGGTACCCGGGTACCCGTGACTATTATTAGAATCATAACAAAAACCCGGAAGTATACACCGCGTCGGCACGTGCATGTACATGCCGCGCTGGCATGGCGTGCTTACTTCCCCTGCATTCCGCAACTAAACAAATGCAAGGGCCTACTTTGCAACTCAGGGTTCGACGCAAACAAATTCTAGTCACTCAAAACAGCGGATAGTCAAAACCCTTTTCTAAGTAGTCCGGCGGTCCAGTGAAAAAAAAAGTTAAGTGCGTGGTTTTCAGAGCCAGATTGTCAACAGCGATCCCGTATTGCGTGGAGTTTACTCTCAGCTTAATAAATGTTTGTAAATGAATTGACTTGCCGCTCCCCATAATTGCACGTCTACAGTGGCACGTCTTTTTCCAAAATAAATAAGGTTCAATGAACTAAATCCTTTGAGTGAGCCGACACGAAATGTAGCAAAAAAGCCGACCGCAGTTCCTGGCTGGCCGCAGAGTTGATACAATAGAACCAAATACCTCTCCTGCAGTATCAGGTTTCAAAACTACATTCCAGGTACGGGTCCGTGGGATCATGAATTAATTCAGCACATTTTCCAAAAAGTAAACCTCGGAAACTCAAAGGACAACTGTAACAAAACACTAGCAGCTGTCAGAATTGTCGGTAAATAGACTTCAAAGGCATTTTTTTATCACAATGACTTCAAAGAAAGCACAATCATCCGTTAGGCTGCTATCTAGACATCGGGAAATTGTCGGTAAAGACGTTTTACTCAGATGCTTTCTAACAATTTATCGGCACGCAATGAATATAAAAGACGCTTGCCTTTCTGAAATAATGTGTCAACATTTACAAAGGCAGTTTCGGGTAATAAATTCGATAAATTGGAGCCGGGTACCCGCAATCAGCGGTCGGGTTACGGGTACCCGGCACGGCCTTAGAAGGGTGTTGAGAAAATAATCCCCCCAAAATGCTTGGTCTAGCAAAAATGATTCCCAAGATATGGCTCACTACAGATTGTATGCACAAAACTGGTTTGCCCATGAGAGCTTCTTACATTTTAGTTTGTCTTCAACATGCTTATTTACAATGAAGCCCCAGTGGACAAGCCAGTTTTACATGCCATCAGTAACAGGTCATATCTTGAGTTCCAATTGAGCTAGACCTATTTTTTTTCAGAATTATTTCTAAACACCCTACTTATCAACACTAACACATTCTCTGGAATTGTAGGATGTGGGTGAACAATCACCTTTAACTTGGTTAACTCTTTTTTTTAACCACCCTGTATATATGTTAATATGCTCAAGCTAGTGGTACTAATTTCAGAAATTGTAGTTTTGTTGGCTTGTAGATTTACATACCAGTTTGTTTTAAAACTGTTTGTCTGTTGAGGCATGATGTACCAAATGGCAGCACGTCTGCATTGAATTAAGATTTTTGTTTTTTGTTAATGCAAGTTATCTTTGATCATTGATGTCACAGTGTGAGGAGCAGTCCTATGGCCATCAGCAGCAACTTGACAACATCCTGGAGGAAGTGAATGATGCGCCTGATGGTCTGCATGGGGTGGTAGCTGAGGAGGTGGAAGCTATTGAAGATGATGAGCAGCAGCCTGACACGCTAGGGGAAGATGAGAGGGTAGGTTGTGATTAGTCTGAGTATCATACATTGGTTAATGGCAGGGATGTAGTCAAGTCCATCACAAGTCCGTCACAAGTCCCTGTAAGTCCCTGCAAGTCCATCACAAGTCCTCCAGTTTCAATTCAAATCACAAGCTATTCAAATGAGCTTTGACTATTATAAGAATCATAGATAGTAAAAACTGAGAAGTGAAATATCGCTGACTCTACAATTCATTGCATTTCTCAGCGCAAGGAAAATGTAAAAGTAGTCAACAAACTGCACGCTGATAAGGTGTGTGGTGTTGGATATAGCTCAACATACCGTATACAGCTCTATGGATTCATACCGCGTAATATGCCGCGTCGAGAATTGGCCAAGGCATGTCAGAACATGTATGCAAAGATGCCAACATTACAGATTGTACGATCCTTACATGATTTTCTATGATTTTCCAAGATTTTACGTGAATAAAATAATGTGTGCACAATTTGTATTACAGGTAGTGTCTTGACTCCTGTTCTTGCATAGCGCGTAGTAATAAATTGGGACTTTGGTATCAGACTATTTGGTGTGCGATTTGTAGCGCATAAAAGAGCGCCAACATGTAGTGTGTGCACAAAAACGGCATCACTCAAAGTAAAAAGAGCCCAATTGGGCGTAATAATAATAGCTGGTTTCACAAGTTTACACATAGGCAATACGTGGAAGTAGGTTGGCAACCAGTTACGGACAGTAAAACCAAATCACCCCAATGTTTTGCGGGTGCCATGGGGGCAGTGGATTGAACCGTGTGCTCTACGGTACAATTCACGGAAGTGCAAAGCGTGCATTTTTCTAATGTATAATAGAATTTTTTTTAAATTTTGAATGTTGGCATCTCTGTGTATGTCTGCTATTAACGGTTTGTCGAAGGTCCATAAAATGAGCTTGCTAATTGGTCAAAATCTAGAGGGCAAGAGGTGGTTGTTTTGCCTAATTAATCACCGTATCTGCACAGATATAACAGATTAGCCATAGTCTATGGCCCTGCACTAGAGTACACTCTGTGCTATAGGCCATACGTCCATCAGTGCAAAAAACCCGAAATTTTTTTCACTTATTTTATGGAAATCATTCGGTCTCAAACTCGGCATGCAGGTTCATTTATTATAGCGCATCAATATTTCGTTAAAATTAGGACTTTTCCATTTTTCAGTCTGGTGTAATTTGTCTCTAAATCTGCGTTATAATTTTTTTTTTAAATTCGTGATAAACTCAAAACAATATTGCGGAACAAGTCTGCGCAGGCGCAGCGTGCAAAGCTCGTCGCACCGCTCGTTGCACTGATGGACATATGGCCTACAGCACAGAGTGTACGCAAGTGCGGGGCCATAGACTAGGGCTAATCACAGATGCATTGACAAAATTCCATTTGAAACCAGGGGCCAATTTCATGGAACTGCTAATAAGCACACAATTTGGCACAAACAAGTCTTGCTCAGTAAAAATTAGGTTATCAGCCAAATAAAACTCCATGTGATTTTAATGCTAAGCAAAAACCAGCTGAATTACCAGTCACAAAACAGTATACACCTCCGGAAGAGTTCGTTTGTAACCCTGTTTGTGTCAAGAAGAATTGTCATGCTTTTGAGCAAATTTGTGGACTTAGTACATGTTTTATGAAATTTGCCCCAGTTTAACTGCAGGCTTTCAAGTATTCCTACAATTACAACTTTTGCAATTTTGTTTTTACCTTGATTCTACTTTTTCTACTTTTTTCTTAAAATTCTTACTATTTCCTACTTTTTTGTACCACAATTCTCAAAAAGACAATCTTATAGTGTTACTTACTGTAATATATGTGACCCACTCTACAAAAATGAGTATTATGTTGCAATAAAGTGAAATTGAGTTATATACATGGTTGGAAAGCCCACAACAAAAGCTTTCATTTGGTATATAACAGAGCTCCAAAGCACCTCCGGGATGTGAAATGTTAGCATATTAATTGCTTCCTTGGAGTTCAAATTACACAACTGAGAAAACAGGATTTGAAATAGATGGCTATGTTGGAGAACAACAAAACGATGCACACAAAATTGTAGGTTTTTCAACTTTATTCATCAAAATGTCATTCATGACAAAAATCAAAATCACATTTTGACAAAATTACATGATAATGCACAGCGCGACTTAATACCTTTTGTTGTTAAACCAGTCACATTTTAATGAAATGATCACTCTCTCAACATTGAGTGGGCTATTACGTGATAATGCACAGCACGACTTAATATCCTTTTTGATAAAATGTTCAATCACTCGACGTTGAGTGGACCATTACATGATAATACACAAATCGCGCTGTGCATTATCATGTAATGGCCCACTCAACGTTGAAATTTTCATTTTTTGTCATGAATGACATCTTTAATATTTACAGTTTCAGGTTTTATTCACAAAGTCGAACAAAAAATTGACAAAATTGTTCTGTTGTTCTACAAAAGAACCAACTATTTCAAAGCCTGTTTTCTCAGTTGTGTATTTTGAAATCCAAGGAAGTAATCAATATGCAAACACGTCATGTCTCCAGAATGAAAGGGGCTATGGAGCTCTATTATAAACCAAATGGAAGCTGACATTGTGGGCTTTCTAATCATACATATGCATACCGATAATAAGAATGTTTAGATATGGGTTTTTATGCAACATAATACCCATTTTTGTGAAGCAGGTCACATATGTAATTTATAAAATATAGGGCTTTGGCGCAGGAGTACTGAAACTGTGCTTTCTATTAGACTTTAGTTGCCGATGGAACAAAAGTGTTTCAAGTACAAATACAATGTGCACAATTTGGCTCATTGTGCTGTGGACATGGGTTAGGATCTATGAAAGCCTTCAAAATTACTACTTTTATCCTGAATTTGGCATTCAGAGTTTGATTTTGTCCTCCTTTTTTTTTTAAATGTGGATCCCATTTGTATTCCTAATTTCTTCCACCTGGGTCTGCTGAGCCAGTTCGCGCCGGGATTATTTTAACATCACCGAGCCGATGGGCGGGATTATTTTTAACGAAAGTCGATCCGAAGCGGGTTCAGACCGATAGTGCCGGGAAGCACACCCACGCATTTCCGGCCTTGCTCGCTGCTGACAGACATTTCCGAACTTGAACTTGGCGTGTTTATGCGTCATCCGTTTTTATTTGGGGAAAACATTGCGTTTATATACGTCATCCGGCGCGAACTGCTTAAAAGCCTGCAACTGGTTTCAAATGCTACTAAATGAACTGGAAATGGGGGATTGGTAGTGGAAACCTTGTTATATTGAATTTAATCGCGACAATGTTTGCTATATTTGAGATACAGTCCCCCTGGGGTTCTGACAGAATCTCTCACGTTTATTATACTTGTACCCAGGCTGCCCTTGTGGCCCAGATAGAAGAGGAATTAATGGAGGAAGAACTACAAGAAAAACTCCAAGCTGTCCTTCCTGTCAATGAAAAGATATTGGTGCAAGAAAAGGTAAGTGGTTATTTCAAATTCTTTCTCATAGAGCATGAGAGTTAAAATATACGTTTTGATAGAAATGGTACCCGGCTCCTTGTTGGTTCAAAAAGAGGGAGAGTTAAAGCTGTATTTTGTTTCTGTTTCTGTTTCTGCAGGCCTACCCTGTGCAATCCAAGACCAGTTTTCCAAGCCCAGAGAGATCACTTGCAAATGGACATAAAACTAAGAAGCAGACAGGGGTTAATCCTGTGTTGTGGACTGAGAGCCTCAGTGAAGCGGAACTCTTTAGGGACACGGAACTTCTTCGAGATGTCAAGAAGCAATCGCCAAGACTTGATGTGGATATCAGCTCTCCAGTTACCTCCATCGACGACTTGCTGTCTGAAGATGAAGTGGACACGGTGGACCACATCCATCAGGCCGATTTCCTCAAAGCATCTGCAAAAGTTCCGTCAAAGAATGCACGCTCTCACAGGCCACAGATGCCTACAAACTCTCAATCAACTTCTGAAACCACTGGCTCTTTACCCTTTTCACATCAACAGAGTGCCGGGCAGCTGAGAAAATCCGAGTCGCCAAGCTCTAGGCATTCATCAGCAGACCCAGGATGTGACCAATCAGCCCCCAGCCCAAGACGCCCAAGTCCCAGATCAAAGCCCCAGTTTTCTAGGAATAGGTCCTACGACTCCGACCTTAGCTCTGATGAGAGCAGCCAGCATAAAACCTCTTCGCGAAGTCACTGTACTCTCGGGAGGATACAGCCTGGTTTAACTTCTCCCCCTCAGGGTAATAAGAAGCGGCAGGCCTCTAAGCCCTTCCATGCTAGTCCTCTCGTCTTGGACAACAACTGTCATCCTCGACAGAGCCCAAGTAATCACCGAACTCGGCCTTTAAGGACCGGCACGGCGATTCTGAACAGCAACAACAATCACAACAGCAAGGAGGCTTACCAGATTCCCCCAGCCGAGCTCATTGCTGATTGGACGAGAGGTGATGGGGAGGAGCTACTGAGCCCCGACAGCCTATCAGGCGATGAGGATCTTAGCGTGCATTCGTTGCTGTCCCTGTCCGACGAATCCAATCCGTTGTTGCCAATAAGGCGCGCCGTTGAGAAAGATTCCCCGGAGTTGTCTTGGAAAAGTGGTAAGCATTAACTAGTATTTTCACTTAGTTTTCACTTAGGTAAAAAGCTAGAGTGCTCTCCAAGTGCAATTTCCGACAATCCAACAAATAATTTTGATAATAATATTTATTTATTTATATATTTTATTCAACATTCAACAGCCATATAGTGCCAATTACAGGATTGATTTAAAGTGAGAGAAGACAATGAGAAGAAGTTAAAGTTTTAGAGGTGGGAGTAAAACCCCAGAGAAATATTACAGAATCAGTCATGCTGGGCTGAAAACCTAATCCATAATGCCCAAGGCGGGATACAAACCCGGTTTACAGCAGTGGAAGGCGAGGAAAGAACCGCTGCGCCAACCTGACTCCCCAATACAGAGTGTACCAAACCCCTTTAAGGTAGGATACACCATTAGTGATTGCCAAAATTATCAAGAATAGGTGGATTTGGGGGGGATGCTGATAAAAAAGCATGACAAATGTCGTTTGTTTTGTACCAGCGTCGGGCTGTTGTTTTTGTTTTTCTTGGTTTTTTTCGCGATCGCCGGTCGGCAATTGTGGATCAAATTCAATTCTTTGCAACAATTACTAGCGCAATCAATTTGCTGGATGTCTATAATCATTATTTACTTTCAAATAAGTAAAATATTTCTTAACAACTCGGTTGTCAATATTTTCGATATCTGCAAATAGTGTATCCTACCTTGAAGTGAAATCGCATATCACCCTGAGCTTCAGATATTATGTTACAGACCTGCCTTGGTTGTCTCAGAGCCAAATTGACAATAAATCGGGTCTACAATTACATGTACCAATCTGAAATACATGATAACCGCAATGTCTAATTTGATAATTAAATTGCACAAAGGGAAATTCTATAAATAAGTGAAGAAACTATTCTGGACTTTAGTTTACATTGATTCTTACAAACTCCTTGTACTAAATATGTACATGAATATCTATAACCTTGACCATGTAAACATGATATAAAAGAGGTAGTACCAATGTATGAATGTTGTAAATGATTAATAATCAGCAACTTCGCTTTTCGATTGTTTTTTAAAGGCATGCAAACTGGTTGTATTGATCCGTTTTCTTTTTGTTGTTGGTTGTTACTCGATGAGCCATGTTCTTACCTACATGTAGGCCTACTGGTAGTAATTGATGTTTGATTTAGTGACGGCTGAGTCGGTTATCCACATGGTGCGTTCCTGTGAGACTGTAGGCACCAGTCATAGTTAATTGCTAAGTGATGTCTACGTCATTCCTTTATTCGTCTGTGCGTGCACACCCTGCAATTTGCTGAACATGTCTTAGATCAAGGTCTGTGAAAAACAATACCATGCTTGAGCCCGGTCAATGTCAAAATAATCTCGGCGTGAACTGATTAAGATAAAAATATCAAGCCCTCTAATTTGATTTGTATATTTCAGGTCATTCCAGTCATAAAGCAATTTGCAGCAGTTTTTTGTATTTGTTTGTGTATTTGTTTCTGTTTTAACAGATCAGTCCGATTCCCAGCCTCCCTCTCTGCCAGTCTCTGCTCCGCCTCTACGCTTTGATCTCGAGGACTCGTCCCCAGATGAGGTGCTTTTATAGTCGTACACACATCAACATCTTATCAGTCCTTCTAAATGTCAACCATGGATAGAGAAAAATATCAGAAGTTCCTGGATAATCTATTTGATTTTTTTCTAAGGATGCGACGGCCCCAAAAGCCAAAGTCATCCAAAAAGAGAATTAAACAATAAGCATGTGACTTACCGCAAACATTTCAAAATTGGGAGAAATGGAAGCACTGAAGAAATTGTCTGTTCAGTTTTTTTTGGGGGGACCATTGTCCATTCATCAGATTGCCAGTCATCATTTCATATTCCATTGCTTTCATTGCCTTCCTCAGGTTACATCATCATCCTCACAGCTGCCCAGTTCACCTCCAACACCCACTCCTCCCATGAGGCGACGCTCACGTGCCTCCTCTATTGATTACAAGAAGGGAAGCTCATCAACCCCTCATCAGCAGCCTGATCATCAAACCAGCACAAGACCCCAACTTCACCCATCCACAGCGCTCACAGATCGCCCATCCAATCTTCCACCATTTCCCCCTCACCCCACTCGACCTGCACCCTCATCGGGCACCCAGCATACACCATCTTCATCCATGCGGGTACCTGATAACCAATGCTCCCCCAGCCAGCCCTGGTCGCCCAGTTCTCATCCACCCAGCCTGCCCCGGGTGTCAATCCCCCAACCCGTCTTATCTGATGAGCAACACTTAGAACCCAGAACCCACCCTGCCCTACCTCAGCTGCAGCTGCACCCATCATCCAGATCCCACAGCGCCCAACCCCAACAACCCAAGCGCCCAGCCCCACCTTCTCCGTTACCTTTCGAGGAGCTAGCTTCCCCAAGCCAGCCCTGTCGGGCAGCGCCCCAGCTCGCACCCAGCACCAATCATCCAGTGGACAGGGTCATCACAGCAGAGCCCCCTCCACCCATCCATATCATACATCTCAAGGGGAGCCCACATCCCCATCTTCACCAAGTGCCTCTCAAGACCTCGGGACAAGATTCTCCCAAGCTGAAGAGAAACAAGATCTTTGGAGGTCTGTTCAAGAAAAAGTGAGCTGTGGATGTAAAAAAAAAAATCATTTTTATGAGCATATCTTAGACCAATTTCATGGCACTGCCAAGCAGAAATATGCCTGTCAGCAATTGTTTATGTGATAAAGAACAAATCCGATGGAAGCTGTCTTGTAATGTGCAGTGCATGTTGCAATGTAATACAACGATATAAAATGGTTCAAGTGGAATGCCAGTCATTTTGCTCGTTATATATTAAATATTCAAGATTAGTGAATCAGCCTCCAAATGCTGTTTGTTTTACACTACTGACAAAACCAAATCAGATAAAATACAAATCATCTGAAAACTAAATTTGAAATTTTTCTGAGTGTGTAGCTTCTGGAAAGCAATATCTATAACTTTATGATTAAAAAGATGAGTCCCACGTGCACCTATCTATCTATATCTAATGTAACCTGTTTTACATTGTTTTTCTATTTAACACATTTCTGCGATTCTCATGTTGTCGAAAATTTGCCAGTGGCTTCTCGGTCATTCCGTGTCAATTCAACACACTTATGATATTTGGTTAAGATATTTTTATTATGAAAAAAGCGACATCTTGTCATGTTTGATCGTTTGCGATCACCAACATTTACTTTGAAACATTGCTTATAATAATAAAGTTTAAGCCCAGATTGTGCGCGTAAACAGAATTAATATCACACACTTCCTTGTGGCAATAAACAATTTATTTTCTAATTTTATTTTGAAACGAATTTTGTTTAAAAACAAATTATGTAGCGTACATTGACATCATTTGTGGCCTTGCTTGTGTAATGTATTACCTGCGGAATATGCTGTTTTTATACGCGAAACCGTTACCCGATTGTGGTTTTTGGGATGGCTGAAAATATTAAATTATTTGTATGTTATGAATTATCTGTGAGATAGAGGCTGGGAACGTCAGGGACTGTAATGTTTTTTGATAAATAAATATTTCATTTACTTATTAGTTATTAAGGATGCATTCTATATCACAGGTAAACAAGCCACATCGACGATACATGTCTATAGATAATTACACAGAAAAATACTGAGCAACTGTGCCGTGGTTTATATATACATACAAATCTAACCATTCGATAATTCTGGTAAATATGTCGTTTAGGAATGAAAAACCATTATGGATATTTCAGAAAGCGCGAAGTTCTCAAATAATATGTTTATCTTTTATGATGTGCATAGTTTTAAAGCCATTTAGGTGGATTATATTTTCTTGCCATCTGCGTGTTTTTATTCAATAAGATTATCCTGCATGTTTTTCCATATTGAAAAGTAAGTTTGAATTTATCATTTATAATAGTGTATGGCCGTTTCGTGGTTCAGGTCTTCGTAAAAACAAAAGGACCATAGCGCACAAAGGGTAGAGCACTGTGGTCCAGTGGTTACCGTGTTTGACTCCTGTACGATGGTATGGGGGTTCGAACCCTGGCAGGGAACATGGTGCTTGTGTTCTTGGGCAAGACACTTTGCTACAATTGCCTCTCTCCACCCAGGAGTAATGGGTACCTGTGAAGGTAGAGACCACATGCGCTGATCTTGAGCTGCTGCAGGAATGGTCTTGTTCCTGGTGAACAGGGACAATAGTTGTAAAGCGCTTTGATACACCCACATTGTGGGAGTCTAAAGCGCTATATAAGAACTAACATTAAAGGACCTTCGTGCGCAAGACTTGCACGGTCTACTGCTTTTGCCGCTAGGTTATTACGTGACTGTGCATAGGCAGCACAGTACAGCGCCCACAATGTGTGACATTCTGCTAGTCTTGCACGGAGAATGAAACGTAATACTTGGCAGTATAACAGTCCAAGTGGGCACTCACGGTAGATATACACAAAGAAATGTCGCGGAAAAAAAAATCCAATGTGAACACGGCTTTGGGTGTTATGTCCTTAGCCTAGCCGCAGTACTTACGAAGATTTTCAAAAATGTATATTTTCTTGAATTACTTGTTCTGGACTGTAAATATTTTTTTTCAGCAACTTGTTTTAATTATATCATTCCATTATTTATAAGAATTCCGTCTCTAAACTTTTTAACGTGTGTTTTATAAGTAAGCAGTTTGCATACCGCTTCTGTAGCATGAATAAAATGCCTTTTGGACATGTAGTGCTATAAATTTAATGTTATACCTTAAAGTGGTCAACGTGTATTTAGGGGGAAATGTGATGTTTAATTAACTTACAGTGCACACAAATCGTGTAACGAATTATCAGCCTAATCGCCAACTCTTCGCATGCTTCCTTGCCGTTGTATATTAGGGTTGTAGGGGTGAAACGGGATTCCCATTTGTCTAAGTTGTAGTCACTAAATGGCCAAGATCCATCCCGAATAAAACCAGACAAGTGCAGTTATCTTAGACGCCAGCCTCCCTCCTTTATTGGACATCATAGGCATCGGAAGGTACTTGGTATGATGATGTGGTAATAAAGGGGCATTATACCTTATGCAGCTATCCAAAAAGTAATCAACCAGATTATTAACAAATCTTACTTGATGTTAATAACTCTATAGCTCCCTATAATATTATTCCTTATGACATCCTGTCATTTTAAAGTAAAACAATTAAATCAAATAAAAAAAATGCATCTCGGAAATGCATTTTTGGAAATTGTCATTTAGTAGTTGGTTCAAAATAGAACTCTTGGAATATTATTTTATCGGAATATACAGCAACCACAGATCTTAAACTTCACGTTAGTTGTCAATATTAAACACAATTCTTTAGATTTTGGGAACTTTTGCTGCTTGAAACGATAACAAATTGCACATCTGACAAATGGTATAACTTTAAATATATGGATGCCTTTGTTGTTACATGTACATAATTTGAAAAACAATTATTTAATTTTATTTATTAAGGGGCTAATTTGGAAGTATGACTCGCATCTTTGATGTCAATCGTGTTCTTTATATAATTGTTCGATTGTTAAAACAAATCCTATTTTCTAGTTCGTTCAATCGCTGCTTCATGTATGCAAATAATTATATTTTGTTCCTATTCCTATTCTTACTGATTTTTAGCCAGACGTAAATTATGAGCGAGAATTATCGAGCTATAATTTTGGTTCTGTTGTCATTGATTGATTAAACCAATATTTTCACCCATTCTGGAAAGCGTATAACGTCTTGGCTGTAATTGTTGAGTTCTTACAAAACACCACAATTAGTGTTTGTTTCTTCATGTTGTGTCAACACACCCAGCCGTTACATTGAGCACTTTGGACTCTCGTTTAACGTTCAATTTCGCCACTCCAGAAAAAAGGAAAATGTCAACAATTGAGTGCACGAATAGCAAAGGCGAAAAGTATGGTGGCCTTGGATGGACTACGCAAATCGTGAATATTGACGTCAATATTCACGATCTCTTGATCGAGGGACTACAAGGCAATAGCGTGCATTGAGTGCAGGATGGCTGAACAGACTATTATCCCTCGATCGGGACTATGAATACATTTCAAAATTGTAACCTTTTAATACAAGCTTGTTTTTAATTACTTTTTTTTCCGTTATTGTCTTTGTCTTATCACAAGCTTTAATTTGATGTATATATTAGAACATTTGTATACATTTTAGGTTTTACAAACGTTAATGCACATGCACGAAGCATTGCTTTAGCATTTTATAAATGCGCACCGGATCAGAACCTATATTCGCGCAAACAAATTTGCGTCAAAATTGTTGACCGGTCGTGAAATTTGACGTCAATATTCACAACTTTTTGGGAAAGTCGTGACATATTGACGTCAATATGCACGACTTCGTAGTCCCTCCTGAGCCACCATAGAGCTAAAAGTCATAATAATACTAGGATAGTTCTGAGGCACGCCAGGTTTGTGTACATATTATACCGTAGACTAAAACAGGGCCACACCTCATTATTATCTCCTCATAGTCATAACGTCCGTGAACAAATAATGAGACCTTTAAAATGGCATTTAAAGACATTCGTAAATGTCGGCACATTGGCGGGTAGGTAGGTTTATTATGTTCTGTCATCGCAGCGAATTGCAGAACAGATATTTACTTGGATAGATTTATTATGCCGTCTTGACAAACCAGAGTGGAACCCATTTGTCCCTATACCCTAATACACACTACATAACCACCCCCCTATAGATAACTGAACATAATTCCTGAGATACCGGGAACACAATGACCACAATGCTTATTATGTGTCTTGAATAACATTTTATTCTTAAGACCTGACCTTTTGAGTTATGGGAGCGTTGGTGACCAATGGACGCAACGATCGAGCTGAATAAATTCGCAACAATGAAATGTAGGGCCTTTTCGAGAACCTGGCTTCGTTTCGCTTTGGCAGTCATTCAGGGCCCCAACTGCGGGAACCTCAGCTGCGTTCTAATGTCTGTTGTGCTTCAGAGACATTCAATCGCAAAACTACTAAATTTTGCAGAGAAAGACCAATGTATGTGGAAAGGCTAGTGAATATCCTCTGTCTAATGGTATAAGGTTCATTATGTCACTGTCATGAATGACTGAACAAACAAGACAGTTATGAAACACACTGAAATCAGCACTGTGACAAGATGTTTACTTGAGTGACAAAGCTCAGCGGAAGGTATTTTTAACGACAAACTCTTTTGCTGTTTGAACACAAGTGACGACGGGCAATTTTCCTGATTCCTTTCTTTTTGTAGTACACATGTCTTAACCATTTAACATACTGTGCCCCGCCACACACCATTCCTGTTCATGCATGTGGCATTATTCGTCTCGCGTCTCTTATTGCCCGCCTTTTCATCCCAACTTGTCACAGTGCTGATTTCAGTGCCTTTCATAATTCTCTTGTTTGTCCAGTCGTCCGTGACAATGACATAATGAACCTTAATAAACCTTATACCATTTCCACAACAAATTGTATTTTGTGTGTGAAATATTCAGTAGTTGTGCGATAAAATGAATATACAAATTAGTATATTTTTATAGAGTATAACCCTGAAAAGACAAATATCTCATAAAACTATAATGCAAATGAAACTATACTTTCAAAATGTAATATCTGTATTCGTTTAATCATCTCGCATCTTTCATAAATATATAAAATGTGATAATCTATACAAGTATGTGGTAACTTCACTGAGTTCAACGGAAAGGAACAATAACACCACACATTCATTCGGATATCAAACCAAAAGCTAAATAACGGTGTGACATTTGCGCATAATTTAGATAAATCAGTCTTGTTCATTATTAACAATATTATTGTACAAATAAATAAATACTTTTAATTACATCCAATAAATAATTCAAAACATATAACGAGGGCCTCTGAAAAATTAATATAAGGCCGTACCAATATACCCGCTCTAGTCTTGCACTAAACAGAGTGATAACAAAAAACCGCAACCGTATATACTTCCAATATCTAAACCATTGATGGTTGGCTTTGAAATTCTGTTAGAAGAAAAAATGATACACCATGTACCAAGAACTCCCGATTATGTTCAGTAGTTTTGATTCCAGCGTCATTTTTGTGAACTGCGGTCAGGGGTTATTTGGTCCACTGAGAGCGATAAGGCCAAAAACATGTTTAGCGTCACCGCCCGCTTCCTTTTGGGGGGCCGCCTCCTTTTTTTTTCTTTTTTTCGTTTTGAAAAAAATGATAAATTTGACCATTTTGGTAGGTTAAAAAATAAATTAAAAAAAAATTAAAATTAAAGATAATACAATTTTAAGATCGTATTTTAGACTTTAGTATCACTGTGTACATGCTCTGGAAATATTTGTTGTTCTAATAGGAGGTCTAGGGTGTGACGTGTAGTCGTGTACGGTGCATACATATGATCAACCCACATGAATTTCTAATCGTGGGTGAACCATGTTTTAATTTTAAATTGGAAGATAGGGTGTGGCATGTTCACTACATGACTCGAATTAAGATGTGTCAGGCGGCCATTTTGAAAAAGGAAAAAAAAAGAAAAAAAGGGCCTCCTCCTTCCTTTAAAAAAAAAAGGCATGACGCTAAACATGTTTTTTGTTTTTTTTGGCCTAATCCAATTTGAGCCCTGAATCGGGAGTTCTTGGTATTATTGTTCTTACCACACAATTTCCTATCTATATACAATTATGTAGTGATCTCTGAATAGTAGAATTGTGAGGTTGCGTGTGTTCACCACCCTGTATACCAACAGATTTGTAGGTACACAAACTGTATACAGCGAGAATAGGAAATTAAGTCAGTAAAACATGTCTCCATAAACTACATCACTGACATACATGTAATATATCCTTAAAGCAAATCATTCCTATAGATTATATGGTATCCAAACAAGTTCATAATAACCAATTTGATTCTTTTGAGTGATAGCAGCATATCTAAAAAGCAACGCACTATACGTAATCAACACAAAGTCTTACGTGAACAAAATATTACAGTTTTTTTTAAAGGCCTTGCAAATTTCAGTTAGAGTGACCACAGAGCAAGCTCTATGTACTGACATAATTATGTGGGTCCGAATGAAATAAAGCAGTGAACTTAATTAAATTCGGCTGCTGAATCGCAATCGTTGGCTGATTTATCTAACACGAAAGTGAAGAATACTCGTGTCGTCTGCAGCTCACGGCCTTAAAGTTATATATATTTTTTGTCAGTTGGACATTTTGATCGTTTGAAGCAGCAAAAGTTCTTAAAAATTGAAAGAATGTTGCTTGACAACTTACATGACGGCGTTTTAGCTCGGCGAATGCTGTATATTCCAAGAAAGAAATATTATAAGTTTTCTAGTGAAAAATTTCAATAATTTACGCATTTTTTGACCTCGTTTATTATTATTTCCCAAAATGACACACGACGAAAGCAATAATTCCACAGGGAGAGTCATTACTCTTTAAATTTAAATAATTATTTGGTTGGTTACCTTTTTGGATAGTTGCAGAAGGTATACTTCCCCTTTAAGGTGACTTATAACGTATTCAACCGCACGGCACTTAATCCGTATGTAATTTAATTTCCCGTCACACGAGCTGTGTGCGTGCAAGCGTGTATGCGGATTGTAACACGAGTATTTTGTATAGTCACGTTAAGTGCCCCAGACATGGAACGTGCGGCGAACCCTTTCTGATACCTTCCTAATAATTTTGCAGTAGACCACGACAAATGAAAAATCCATATTCTTTAGGCAATAACACTTCATTTTTGTCCAGCCATTGTGACGTTCTTTCAAGGTTTTGGCCGAACTTTAAGACTTAAACGCTACTTAACTGCGGCAATATTATTTGAAACATTGAATCTCATGAATAAAACACTGGATTGTTGGAAAGGTTAAGGGGTATTATGTCCTGGAAGCGCCCAATTGGGCTACAAAACGTGTTTTAAACAATTTATGTTAATTGGAAAGAACATTTAAAAACAGGATATAAACATCCACACAACCATCCTTTAAAAAACTGGGCGTTTTTGTGTTATTCTTGTGTAAAACGAGATTCGGGGTCACAAAAGACAAGTGACACCGAAACTCGAGCTGTAGCTTGAATCCAGCCGTAAAGTGTTCGCCTTTTGCGGACGTTTCAGAAACCACATTTGTTGTACATTTGTGCTGTGTGTAATTTGTACGACACACACAACGTAAGTTATCGAACAATGAAGGAAAACAACAGAAACAAAGTACGCGTAAACACCGCCGCGTGTCCGATATAAATAACCAGTATTTGTTTCGTCTTTTTTCGAGAACGGTAAGAAATTAAGTAGGTTTCCTTTCAAGCAGATGCTTGAAATGGAATAAGTAAACAATCCAAAACATGAAATAATTTGGTATTTCAAAACTTAGTGCCCCTTTAAGCAAAAATATAAAGCATTTACTTTGAACATTCGTATACCTTAAGGAAAAGGAAATTCGATGAAAACTGTTTAGAATTTAAAATGTTAGCAACGTGCTTCATTATTGCACAGTCGAATTATAGGGTATCCACTTTGTGTACGCCATATTGCAGATACATATCACAGTCACATATCAGGGGGATTTATAATGTGATAGGGGGCCTATACCCAGCACGATTTAAAAGTAGGATACATCATTTGCAGATATCGAAACATTTTACTACCGAATTATTATTATATCAGAAACATTTTACTTATTTAAAAGTAAATAAGGATTTTAGGCATCCAGCAAAGTAATTGCGCTAGATATTCTATAATTGTTCCGAAACATTGAATTTTATAAACCAAATTCCCGATCGCAGGACGACGATCGCGAAAAAAACCTAAGAACAACATAAAAACCACTGCCTGGCGCCGGTTGATCTATGATTGTAAAACCTCGGACAGGCCAGTTAAACTAACTATATTTACTATAAAATACAACCCCCCAAATCCACCTATTCCTGATAATTCAAGCAATTAGCAATGATGTATCCTACCTTCAAGGCAGACCAGACCCTCTGTTTGCCCTATTATACCTTATACAATATTGTTACTTAACGCATCCCGCCCCCAGTTAACTGAAACACAACGACCAACACAAAAGAGGGCGGGGGGGGGGGGGGGGGGGGGGGGGTTCCATCTGCCTTATATCTTGCTTCATATGTAATGCGATGTTTTCATAATCTGAAATACAATTTGGATGTCTACTGTACAAAGGATACGAGACCAAACAAAAAATAATATACAGGATGGCACACACAAAACACCGGGCAAACGTGTTTCCGTCGCACTGTGGCCAAATTACTGGATGGGGAGTCTTTCAGGAAGAAAAATTATACCAAGATAGGGTTTGTAGCTAAAACTACTGGACCAAATCGGGATATCTTGGTATCATTATTTGTTTACCTCTAGAAGGATTCTTAAAGCATTAGTATATAGTTTTGGCTTTGGGTGGTTGAGGTGTGCTTGTCTAGAAGGATTCTCTATCCATTGGCATAGGTAGTTTTGGCTCAGGGTGGTGGAGGTGTGCTTGTCTAGAATGTTTCCCCATATATTGGTATAGGTAGTTTTGACTTTGGGTAGTGGAGGTGTGCTTGTCTAGAAGGATTATCCACCCATTGGTATAGGTAGTTTTGGCTTTGAGTGGTGAAGGTGAATGTGCTTGTCTAGAAGGATTCTCCATCCATTGATATAGGTAGTTTTGGCTTTGGGTGGTGGGGTGTGCTTGTCTAGAAGGATTCTCCATCCATTGATATAGGTAGTTTTGGCTTTGGGTGGTGGAGGTGTGCTTGTCTAGAAGGATTATCCACCCATTGGTATAGGTAGTTTTGGCTTTGAGTGGTGAAGGTGCATGTGCTTGTCTAGAAGGATTCTCCATCCATTGATATAGGTAGTTTTGGCTTTGGGTGGTGGAGGTGTGCTTGTTTAGAAGGATTATCCACCCATTGGTATAGGTAGTTTTGCTTTGGGTGGTAAAGGTGCATGTGCTTGTCTAGAAGGTTTCTCCACCCATTGGTATAGGTAGTTTTAGCTTTGGGTGGTGGGCAGGTGGGGTGTGCTTGTCTAGAAGGACTCTCCTTCCATTGGTATGGGTAGTTTTGGCTTTAAGTGGTGGAGGTGAATGTGCTTGTCCATTTTCTTGTGGGCCACCCTGTATAGCTGCAGAACACGATACGCCATTCTGAAATAGATTAACTAAATACACGATGAATTGTACATGGTTTAAAACCACAGAAATAAAAGATAAATAAATACATGGCAGTTTCATCACCATGATGTACACGTGACCCAAACTGGTAAACCATTTCCTTCAATTGGTCACACACGTCACACGTCAGCGCGCCGATGAAAACAATGCGCACACTGCACTGAAGCATACAAGACTGCACGCGATTATCGTTTTCATCGGCGAGGTGTACGTATTATGACGCGTTATTGTGAAGGTTCCCGGATGTCCGCCCCGACCTATTAGTGCCACTGAACTATCTTATGTAGGCCTACTGTACTGTTACATGTTTAATAGTATCTACAGTTTTAAGATATATCACAACAAAATTATATTATTTCAGTTATAAACATTCAGTTATGAACATTGCATAGGCCCTAATTTTTCCACTATAATAAACTTTACATACAATCCACACTTCGACAACCTTCATACACGCGTTCGCCGAGGGGCGTTAAACTATCTGCCTTCCCACTATAAAACCTCATTTCAAGTACGAATTACATTCTGTATAATATTGTCTATGACGACAACATTCAATGTGACTTTAGGATTAAACAGCTAGCTATTAATTTTGTTTCTCCCGGTAACTACAAAATATTGATGATTGACGCATTCTCGTACTCGCCATTAATAAAAGTCTGCCTCAAGCAAAACCATAGTTCAAAAGAAAAATCAAATTTGAAGCTTTTTCAAAAATCGATGGATACTTGCCGCATGAGCTTTTTGACAATGAAAACGACACGCGATTCACGCAGTTTCGACCGTCATGAGACGAGTGCCATGTTAATTACGATTTATGCAACGCCAAAGAAGTTATTAGAAACTCGCGTGCACACCTCCGGGGGAGGGAGAGGGGGGGGGGGGGGGGGGGGGGGGGGGGGGGGGGGGGGGGGGCAGTCGTTTGATATTAAACGTCGATCTCGCCAAGCGAAGCGAGGCAAATCTGGCTAATGAAGATTGGTTTGGTAAGGTATTGCAAAACACACCTGCATAGCTAGAGATCTGAGGTTTAATCAGTGAACCAGCTGCCTGGCGGTCTGCAGACCAGCACATTATGAGGGAAATGTGAGCCGTGTGGCATGAACACGTAATACTGCAAAATAGATTTGATCCAACCATATAGATGATCCAACGATGTGGTTCATATTACAAAGTATATGCGCAATAGGACTATTACTTAGAAGAAATATTTCTTTACTATTCAAATGTATATTTGACGAAGAAGGGTGAGTTGAATACCATTTCAACCTTTTAGGGTATTTTTATTTTGCATGAAAAATCTTATACACTGGCCAGACATATTCTAGACCACTTGTTTGTTTTCTTGTATTGTATTATTGTACACCCAAGAACAAGTTTATACCAAACTGCCCAAGGAAATCGCCTTATAGCGTTCCTGGCGTTCCTGGTGTCTATGGAGCTAGGGTCTGGCCGTGTTGTTACTCATTTCAAGAACGGGTGGTTTCCCTATACATGTCAGTATATCTTATCATGTTCAAAAATATCTTAAAGTTGTTCAAGTTATTTCAATTACCGGTATATCAAAATGACATCAATGCTGAATTATCGTACTCGTGCTATGAGGGGCCAATGATAAAATATTTGTCGCGCTGGCCTCAGTGATTACAATAATTACAAGTTTAAATTAAAAGAAATCTACCCATTCACCCCGTGGGTGTTTGGTTCACTCCATGGTTGCACCGGATTATACGCATAACTGTACAGCAGCCTTTGTCCAGTAGCTGCACTGCAAAACGGACTGAGCGTGCAGCTGCCTCACAGGCCGTGTTCTACGGAATAGCACAGCTGGCCACAGCATTCCGGACGGATTAGCGAGCCACGGCTATAGCCGCTCCCCGCCGTTATGGGGTTAAAAAACATGTACATTATTTGTGAAGACCTAAAGTGCACAGTTATCGCCACACATTATGACAATTACATGTATTGTGAAATAGGGGTTGTGGTAGTGGGAAAGCATCCCCCGCTTTTTGGTCGCCTTGGTAACTGCTTTGCTTGTCGGCTTGTGGCTTAACCCCAAGAACATATCCATGTCACGACGTTTAAGATCAGCAGAATGATCCTCGTTCCGAGAAAAGGTTTCAGAAACGATTTATAGATTTGGCTTCGTAGTTCGTTTCTTGAATGCCAGTGCATATACTTAGATTTTAATAAGCTGTTGTTTGCTCATTCGAAATGATTAGATGTTAACAAAACTAATATATTATGTCAATACAGGTCTATACCTTATAAACATTACATTTGTCCCCTTTAGGTCATCAGCATCATCAGTTTACCTACAAAAGTCGACAAAAATGGGTTATTTTGAATCTTAATGTTTGCTTGCATTCATGGCCAGGAGATAAGAGCACGTAAATCATTATGGCATTGACGAGTGTACATTATCATGAGGTGATAATGACTTGTGTTGAGGCACTTACAGGATAAGAACGACCAGTGATCATATATGGCCAGGTACCAGTGACCCCTTTCCCCTATTACTGGTTAAAGGTAATGCAGACCTTTCTGAAAGGATTGCTGTTTAACAATTTTAAATGTGCCTAATTGGTGAGTAAATATTGACCAGGGGTGATAAAATGGTATAAAATGACATTAATTTGGGTTAATCAGCGTAACTGTAATTGGCCCCCTTATTAACATGTTCAAACACTGACAAATAGTGGCGCTCTTCGTGACGTACATTCAGTAACAACCCCCCCCCCCCCCCCCCCCAAAACAAAAAAACAAAAAAAACACTTTGGTTGTCCAAATTTGTCTGTATTTTTAGTCGGTTGGAAATGTATGCATGCTCACGCCATCTTTATTGGTGTTGCCGCAACCTGCAGCAACACATCTGGCTGGCTTTCTTTTTTTGGATAAGAAAATTCAGAACAAATCGATTGACAATAATTGTAGCCGACTGACTGATTCTGCATCGATTGTACGCGTGTCACACGCTGCACGGCACGGTCGGCTGGTCGAGGTGTCCTCGAATGTACGTCACGATTATGCAAATTGTACATAAGCTACCATTCTAGGGGTGGGGCCGTTTTCCTAAAACATTTTATATATTGTTTTCTCTCATATTTATTACTCAAAACAAAAACTTTGATATACTGGAAAAAACTTAATTAAATATAATCTTTCATTTAAACTAATACACATTATATTACGTTTGCCTTTTAAACTCTCTCATTTGACCGGCCACTTACCTAATTATCATGATCATCACCTAATAAGCATGCGCAATACTACTCACGAGTCCATAATAGTCTGAAATTCATACTACATCTGTCCTAGTGTGGCTTTATAAAGGGATCGTATACGTTTGGTAATTACTCAACACATTAATGGCAATAAAAAAACTTACTTGGTAAGAAGTACAGCAGCTTTGGATAGTATAATGCATTTTTAGAAACTGTTCACTTCGAAGTACTGCGGTTATGGAAAAAAGATATCACTTTTTATCCCCAAAAATTTGAATCTGAGAAGCGTTACTGCAGTGACGTATATCAGACTGTGTATTCCAATTCAGATTATTCTTCCTGCGTGGACATAACCGCTCCAGATTTTCGGCAATATCTCAAAATCGCTAACACCTTTTGAAATGAAATGTGTACAGGTTAGTTTTATGGAATATATATATATAACTATAGGATTGAAACAAACAGTGGGTTCCAATTACCAAACGTATACGATCCTTTTAAAGAAATAAATTTGCAATTCAAACACAAACTAAACATGTATTATGAAAATAGCCGAGATCAAGTCATGCGGAACGATATTATAATGTGCGGAGCTTGCATGCAAAGCAACTTTTTAATGAAATGCGTCACGTGAGTGTCCAAAACATAATTTATCACTGTTTATTTGTATGCGAAGTTAACAAAAACTGTGACTTGGTCATGTACTATTTTGTGTTGTTGAACCAAATCCGTGATTACAAACAATGTCATAGATGCTGTTATCTGACAGTGTATACATGAAAATAGTTACAAACAGGGGCCCATTTCATGGAGCTGCTAAGCACAAAAATGTGCCTAGCCCAACAAAATCTTGCTCAGTAAAAGCAGGTTACCAGCCAAAACTCCATGTGCTTTTCATGCTAAGCAAAAACCAGCTAAATACCAGCAACAAACAATAAACATCACCTGAAAATTTGGTTTGTAACCCTGTTTTTGCCAAGGTAGATTGTCATGCTTAGCAAATTGTTGTGCTTAACAGCTTAATGAAATTGGCCCCAGATGTTTGGTACTTTCAATTTTTATTTGTGAGTGTCATCATGTAAACATGAATTGCATGATTATTAACAGGTTTGTTTCTGTCCAATACATAATATTTAAAAATTCAGTGGTTCACTGGTTAGTCAAAGAAAAAGGATGAAATCATGATAATTTTATACCGTAACAAAATTACGGGGAATTACCTGTCAGCTATGAATGCCAACGAATTACCGTACATTTAACGGTCGCCGTAAAATGGCGGTAATACAAAATTTCCTTACCGCCAATTTACGGTGACCGTAAATCTTTACGGGAATTTGTTGGCACCCATGCACGGCTGCCAGGTGATTTCCCGTAATTGTTACGGGAATTGTTTACGGTGTACGTTATATTATTTCAAGCTTCTGTCACTACTGAAAATAGATTACAAAAAATATATAATACTTGGAAATGTTTTTCTCGTTTTAAACTTACAATAATCTTATGAGCGTATTGGGCTATTTGTAAATATACCGCTCGATGTCTTAAGGCCCATTTAAGGCCTATTTACACACGCGCGCGGTAACGGAAAGCGGCAACGGAAAGCGGCATGCCGCGCGGTATTTTACATTTACATAGGAGCGGAAACCCGTTCGGTATCTCAGTGCTGCTACTCCCGGACGACGCCATGTTTGTTTCAGAGACGAGCCAGCCAGGCCGTGACGTCATACCCAACGAGAACGCTGATTGGCCAGAACGGGGAGTCTCCGCGCGGTATTTCAAAAAAATCGCTCAGGTTTCTAAAAGCAGCGGTTTATTGCCCTACCGCGCGGCTTGTCCGCTCTCAATGTAAACGGACCCATAGAAAACCATGTGTTCTATTTTTTTTCACCGCGCGGAATTCCGTTACCGCTCGTCTGTGTAAATGGGCCGAGTACAACGGCGCCTCAGGATGTAGGTTTTGCTCTGCAAGCTTACAGAGTGCGAAAGAACGACTTGAATATTAAGTTATACCGAAATCTGACTCGCATATTTATAAACGACTGAACTGAAAAGCCGAATGCTGTGCCCTGCGAAGCAACATAATCACAGACGGTGACAGATAAACGTAATTGCATTAAGAGTACAGCAACCTACATATAGCGATTGGAAACATTCAACTCGTAAGGGAAATACCTGAAAGAAGTCTAGGTGGGTGAATCGCTGTTCAAGGTCTAACAATTCGTCCAAATATAAATATGTCTATAAGACTTACACAATTTTTTTATAGCGTTTATGGCGAGAGTGTATTTCGCTCAGCAATAAAATACACGATATGTTCCCAACTATATAAAAAGAGAAAAATTCCTGTTAACTGGTTTTAAATTCACTGTAAAAAAAATACCGTAACATTTACAGTCGAATGGTACCAGCCTTCTACGGTTTTTATTACGGTCAGACAGTGGTTATATTTACTAAATAAAACCGTATTTTCAAATAAAGCCGTATTTTGTACGGTAAAAAGTCTGTCAATCCTGCCCATTTACAAATTTTTCTTTATTGGTAAATGCAACTACGGTCCGACCGTTACAAAAATACGGTAGAAGAGTGGCACCTTGCTGTACGCTTTTCAACCTTAACTTTTACGGAAATATTTAGTCTTGTTTTACTACAATCTCTGCCACACCAACACCACATGGGTAACTCACACAGACAAAGGAATGCTTAAAGTTTCCGACTTTTCCATATCGATCTCGTAGGACTAATAAAGCACGTTTCCTTATAAGCGTGTGTCTTTATGTTGCTATAGAATACAAATGTTAACTGTAAACACTCGCAATCATTATCACTGCGCCAATACAATCAAGCAATGGGATCAGGTGTATTTAGTTGTAGACAAAATGGAGGTAAAGTTTCCCTCTCCCGTACACGTGACTGCTCCTTGTCTGAGAAGACTATCAGTATCACACAGTAAAGAACGATTACCGTAAAATATACGGTCGAAAACCGTGCAGCGAAATGCAAGAATTCGACCGTATTTGACCGTACAGTACGGTTGGACCGTATTTGACCGTATGGTCAAAACGTATAGTTGTATTTACTGATAAACTGTGTTTTTTTAAGATGAAAGGTCTGTAATTTCTGCCACTTTACAGACTTTTCACCGTAAGAAAATCCGGTTTCATTGGTAACTGAAACTATGGTCCGACTGTAAAAAAATACGGTCGAATACTGACATCTCGCTGCACGACTTTCGACTGTAAATCTTACGAAAATGTTTTTACAGTGCAGTGTGCAGAACCGTATACATGTATACACCTTTAAAGGTAGTATACACCATTTGCAAAAAAGAAAAGAAAACAAAAGTACTGAAATACCTTACTGATGACAGTCTCAAGCATCCTGTGAAATCACGGCACCTGGTCTACCATGGTTTCCAAGAAAAGTGAAATTTTGTATTAATTCCCAACTATTACCGGCTGGCAATCGTTGGAAACACCGGGCTATTTTTAAACACTGCCCCCTGGTCCAATATTATTTGCAATTATAGTTACACGCCCGTAAATAGGTGCAAGGCAAACAGTCTGGTTTCCTAACCTGAACATTCTCTCACGTCTATAAATTGCTATGTTTCGTCTGAAGAAATTCAAGGAACCAACCTACAAGAACAGCATGTTTTTCTTGTTTTTTCCCATCACCTATGAACACAAAACTTTAAACAGGTCTGTGTCGCAATATTTACTATAAAATATGAATCTCTGACCCATCCATTTTCGAAAATGACAGCAAAAGCAAATTGAACCCTTAAGTCACATAATATCTGCAGTCATCTGCATCATTTTCTTCCGGACATTCATCAATCATTGAAATTGGTTCTATTTATAAATCTTCTTATCAGATTACTAAAACCTTCATAAAATCAAGTGCTTTTTAACACAGAGGATATCTTGACTGTAAGTTATTGTCGAGTGTTGTCAATACTACCTATCTTCACAATGAGAGGCATAATAGGGACAATCAAATCTAATTAAGTACTAATACGAAAGACACTGCTTCCCCCCTCGAAGAAGCGAGCGACATGGAAATACAAATTAATGGGTATTGGAATAAAACACACGCGGTACTTTATACGCTTCTCAGGATTAAAAAAAATTATACTTCTGCATTTTCAATACAGAATAAAACAGAATCTTCGAAATTAAGAGTTAGCACTGCTTCCCCAAACAATGAAAAAGCAAAACTCTCTTTGCTGCGGTGAACAACTTAGGCCTAACCGAAACATATGGATTATCATATTGTAAACAGCAATGGCCAATTGCAAACTCGGTACACCATTCGCTAAAAAGAAGACGACAGAAAAAAAAATTGAGAAAAAAAATGAACTGATTTGTTTAACCTTACAAAAAAAGACTGGCACACACGGTGTTCGTGAAGTTTTGTAGTTTTTAACATTGAGCTTCTGTCGGGGATGCTTCTGTCACGGAGCGTTCAGAATCAAAGGTTCATTTTCAGGCGTGTATTTTGATCGAGAGGCGCTTTACGCTTCGTGCATCCTAGATGGCTGCCCTCTGCTCCATGCTCTGAGTGAACTCCATAAATACAGCCCAAACGTGTGGCCGGATGAAACAGCCGTCTGGGATGAATGAAAATAGCCGTCTGGCTCAGGGCGATACCTCTTTGTTGCCGATGTCAATACCATCTCCTGTCCGCCATTGTCTAGGATTCGTCCTGCATCGCCTTAGTCATGTGCTCGATTGCAAATGTCGTCCATAGTTTATAAATCTCCTCAATCTTTTCACTGTACCTCGTGTCTAACAGTTCCTCGAGGGCCTCCAGCAAATGCTTCTGAAACTTCTGCAGGCCAAAATTATATCGAAAAAAAAAAAAAGAGAGGATATCATTTGAGCATATATTTAAAGGGAATATACATTATTTGCTTTAGTTGTATTTTATTTTATTTTATTTTTTTTAATTTTTTTTTTTTTTTTGGGGGGGGGCTCTGAAAGTGCCACCGACTTGTTGTGATCCTGACAACCTGCATTACAGGACATTGCATTGACGACATCCTGAGAAAATTGATCATGAAATGATGACATTTTCAAATAAATTAACACGGGACGACATCCTGAAGATTGGCTATCGACATCTCGCGATTTTCCGGATGTCGTTATCCCATGATAATCATTTCAGGAAGTCGTAATCTTTATTTTGTTATGTCCTGAGATTAAAACAAGGCAGGAACTATCGCACTTTCAGAGCTTCTTCCTTTTCTTTTGTGTTTAATATTTCGTACCGTCTCCCGCACCGTCATGACCGTAAGGTTTGCGACTGCTGCATAGACCGTTTTCCAAACTCTAGCTTCGTCTACATTTTGGTTGCGTTCATGCAGTTAGGCAAAGGATGATGGAGCCCGAGACGGAGCCTATTCTTGGGGTTTGAAAAACGGCACTCTATGCTATATAGGTTTTCCCGGTCAATTTCGGCAAAATGAGCAGCCAATTAACCACTGCGCTATTCAATTTCGCGCGAAATCGAATGCTGCTTAAAATGGTGATTCGGTTTCGTTTTATGACTATAGAAAATGCACGGTTGTGCCATTTGATATGTAGCCAAATTACAATACTTTTATGCTTTTTATTGTCATATTTTAAATGTCTTCATAAATGTGACCCAGCACGAGTAAATGAGACACTTTGAGGCAAAAATGAAAATTGAGATTTTGATTTCATCATTTAAAGCTTGTTTAGCTTTATATAATGAAATCAAAATCTCAATTTTTATTTTTGCCTCAAAGTGTCTCATTTACTCGTACTGGGTCACAAATGTTTAAAGACCTAAAAGAAAAAAATTAAATGAAGAAATAAATACGATAATACCGGTAAACAAATAAATAATATAAATAAAACAGTCTTTGAACGGACACTATAGTTTCGCCTAAGCCGTTTAGAAACGGCCGATGAATGTTCTTGTTTTAATACGCAGACTATAAATACAATAAATAAGAAGACAGTGCGCACAAAGGAATTTATTTAACGACGCACAACATAATTATCAACAGATTTTCATTAATGATTTGCTAAACAGTTCCCTGGCCGGCTCAGGTTTTCGACGAAATTCTCAATCTTGTCGATTTAACCGAGTTAAAAGCTACAGAGAGAGGCTCAAACAAAGCCTAACTTAAGACCACCACGTAAAAAGAAAAATACGCATGGCGCCCGTTTACTTTATCAAACATAGCATTAATGGTTCCAACCCATTTGTCCGTCTGTCTAAGCTTAACAAATTATGCCTGTTTCATCTCATAAAGATTATGAAATCATCGGTATCTGATATACATGGGCGTAAAAACCCTTCCCACACTTTTGGGATCACCTCCTTCTCAGATTGTTGTGGTGAGAATGAAATAACCTTCAATTGTCAGGTCATCTTCTAACTTTCAAACATTCAAAATTAATTAAAAATAGAAAACATTACAAATGTGTTAAAAGCACCGCTTTAGTGTATTACTAGGGGGTAAGTTTGCGTATTGTATAATTTTGTATGATGAACAGCGCCCCTAGTGCCATCCGTTGTCCAGCCCCCCCCCCCCCCCCCTCGAATTTCCATCGATCGGTCCCCCCCCCCCCCCCCCCACCCCTGTTCTAGTTCAACCCCCGCCCTAGTTCAACCAAACTAATGCCAGACTTGATTCAAAGTTCCTAAATTTATTCTCAAATTGCCTTCGAATGTATGCAGACTGAGCATTGTAGATTTGAACATTTTCCAGGGACATCCTGTTTGCTCAAAGCCTAGATCCACGCCTGCGTACTTTCGACAAGCCATCATCATTCGCCCCGGCCATGCACCTCCCGTTTGCTCAAAGCCTAGATCCACGCTTACATCCCAAACCTGCCTAGCAGACTTATGTGGTGTATTTGGGCTTTGAGTCACGGATAAACCGCTGACATGACAATGGAAATTCTGCACATTGACAGCAAACTGCGAAAGTGGTTTCAATAAATGGTTACACTTCGTGTTGCTATCAAAAGAGATATTGTACGTGTTCAAACTCACCCATATAAGGTCAGCTTCCACGCCCAGTTTGGCGTGTCTTTTACCCGTTTTACTCAGTAATTTGATGGTTTCATCCACGTCGCTTAGCAACGCCACTGCCTCGTCGAACACGCCCATCAGGGTAGAGGCGTGTGTCTCGAAGGACTCGTCTTCGCGAAGTTGCTCCTCTGTCTTGCCCTTGAACAAAGGGAACAAGTCCTGCGTCTCGGGCGACTTCTTAAATAATCTGGTGAAAAAAATATAAAACAATTATGAGGATTAGTAGAAATGTGAGTCAACTTGGGTCAGTTTGGCAGACAGACCCCAATGCAATACAACAATGAACGCTTTACACGGGTTTACGAAATTGGATGTTGTGGTAACTTGGTATCGATTTTCAGCAAATATTCGGCACTGCGTTATTTTCACCAACGTTCGAACGTGGTTGACCAGTTCGAACTTGGGTGCTGGAGTGAAACATGTTGGCATGTAATGTACACTGTAGGGAAATACACACTATAGTAGAAACTAGACAAAGTCCCGGGCCATTTTGACCAGGTATCCCGGTCATGTTTGACCAGGAATCCCGGTCATATTTGACCAGGAATCCACGTCATATTTGACCAGGAATCCCAGTCATATTTGACCAGGAATCCAAGCCATATTTGACCAGGAATCCCGGTCATATTTGACCAGGATTCCCGGTCATGTTTAACCAGGATTCCCGGTCATATTTGACCGGGAATCTCTGTCATATTTGACCAGGAATCCTGGTCATATTTGACTAGGAATCCCGGTCATATTTCACCAGGAACCTAGGTCAGATGTGACTCGTAATATTTGACCTGGTATTTATTTTGCTAGGGTCCCCATAAACACGTGCCAGGGTAAAAATGACACTTTAGCTAAAATTCCGTTTGAGTATGAGAGAGATTCTGGAGTACCAAGCAGCCGTTTTGGCAACTGACAGACACGAAGATGTCAAGTGTGGTATGGTCTATAAAATATATATACCTCCGTATCTTCAAGGTATAGTATACACCCTGTATTTGCTTTTGCTGTAATAAAAAAAGTATAGTAAATATTGTGACGCTGACCTATTTTAAAATTGTGCGTTCATGGATGTTGAAAAACAAGAAATTTGATGCTGTTTTTGTAGTCTGGTTTCTTGACTTCCTTCAGAGAATTCAGAGTAATTTATAGACATCCGGATGTGTAATTGATATTGCAAATGAATGTGATATTGCCAAACATTTAATATAAAAAACTGGGGCAGTGTTTGACAATAATAGTCAGATTTTTCCAACGATTGCCGGCCGGCAAAATTTCACTTTTCTTAAAAAAACAACAGCATATGAGGTGCTGTAATTTCACAGAATGCTTGGGACTATTATTGACTTCAAATAAGGTATTCTATATTAATTCAGTTTGAAAATGGTGTATACTCCCTTGAATTCATCAATGTGCTTCTGTGGTGGCGGCAGGCCCGTGGGCACACCGCACACGCGTTCTTAAAGACGACGACGCGGGCGCATTTTGGAAAACTTATTTTGTCGCGTGCAGCGTGTTCGTATGGCACCACCGCAGTATAAAGGCTTTTATTTCGCCAGGGGCCAATTTCACGGAGCTGCTAAGCACAAACATTTGCTTAAGCCGTGTTCCCATTGGACTTTTTCTTCCGCGGCCACGCGGAGACGTACCGTACCGCGGCATTCCTTAGCGTGAATCTACCGCGCGTTCCCACCTGGACTTATATTCCGCGACGGAACGGTACATTCGCTGTTCGAGACTGGCAGAATGTCACACATTGCGGGCACTGTGCACAGGCACCTTTGACCTATGCGGGATATGACGTGCCTGTGACGTAATTTTCGCGCGCTAGACTCGTTGCCACGTAAACAACATACAACAACACTGACGCGACAAGTCAAGTAGCGAAACTGCAGCAACTGGACGAGATTGAAAAAAGCGCTGACCGTATTGCATTATACACACGGTAATTCCTACACACGCTGCGTACGGTACATACCACACCGCCATCAATGCAAACGAGACAGGGAACCATACTACCATTTTCGCGCGAGTTCTGTGTATAGTTGTGACGTATACAGGAAGTGTTGTTGTTTGCATAGCGTTTTACAGCGTGGTCGCGGTAGTTTTACAGCGCGGAGCGTTCCCATTGGACTTTTTAGCGGCCCTGATAATTTACCGTGGCTGCGCGGAACTCTCCCGCGACCTCTTTCGGCCTGTTTTTTTTACATCACGGTCGCGGTAAATAGACAGGGAGGTGTGTTTACCGTGCGTTCCCATTGGACTTAATTTTGTCGTTCTGAAGAAAAGTCGCGGTACTCTAATAAAATTAAGTCCAATGGGAACATGCCTTTAGCATGACAATTTGTCCTTGGTAAAAACAAGGTTACAGACCAAATTTTCACGTGATCTTTATTGTTTTTGATTGATAATCAGCTGGTTTTTGGCTTAGCATGAAAAACACGTAAAATGTTGGCTGATATCTTATTTTTAATGAGCAAGACTTTTTTGTGCTAAGCAAATTTTTGTGCTTAGCAGCTCCTCGAAATTGGCCCCTGGTCGTTCTATAACTGGGGCCAATTTCATGAAACATGTAAGCACAAACATTTGCTTAGCATGAAAATTCTTCCTTGGAAAAAAAACAATGTTACAAATAAAATATTTATAGGTGATGTTTATCGTTTGTGACTGATATTCAGCTGGTTTTTGCTCAGCATGAAAGGCTCATGGTGTTTTTGCTAGTAACCTGTTTTTACTGAGCAAAATTTGTTTGTGCTAAGCAAATTTGTGTGCTTACATGTTTTATAAAATTGGCCCCTGGGCAACTCCTTGTTGATTGAAGTAGAGCATTGTTCCTTGTATGATCCGAATACCGGAGGCTGCTTCTTAGAATTATGAAGTATACCTTTACCTTCATGCAGTACTCGAACACACTCTGCCAAAAAGTTAATAATTGTATGGCGTACAAACTAAGACCGTTCGTGACCTTTGGAAGAAGTCAACTCTATTTTGTCTCGCAGTTCTTACCAAATGCAAATCTAAATTGTGGACTTTAGACCGCGCAGATTCGTCTTACATCGCACTCCTTGTACACATAGGGCTTCAGAACGAGCTCATTACTCTGAGAAAAACAACACCATGGTCTTAATTCCATCCTAACGAAGACATTTATGGTATCCAGGAAATAACAGCTAATTATAATGCAATCAGGTGCATTCCAATGAGCCATACAAACTTCGATAACCATTAATATTTATCGCATGCGCATTTGGTAACCTAAACATGGTGTCCAACAAAAATGGTGCAAGTGAAACGCATCTTTTTAATCATAAAGTTATGAAAATTACTTTTCCAAAAGCTACACACTCAAAAAATACTACAAATTTGGCTTTCGTATGATTTGTATTTCATCTGATTTGGTTTTGTCAATCCAAAGATAAACCCATTATGAAGTGGTTTCACAGGAAATGATCATTAGGCCCACATTGTGTACACAATCACCCATGTGTAAAATGCTAGTATCGTGTGGCGCTTAGAAGCATAAGTGGCACACATGACGTTGAGTGCTGGTGGCTAATCAAACATAATAACCAACAACAGCAAATAGTGTAAAACAAACGGCATTTGGAGGATGACTTATTATCTTGAAGCCAGTCATACAAACATCTAAAGCAAATGCTGAATATTTAATGAAAAAACGACGATTTCCAGTTGCACCATTTTGGGGACACCCTGTAATTACAGACTAGTAGACACTGGCTTTGCAATAGCAGCTAAATAACTAAGCAATGAAAACCATAAAGATGCACGTTTTTACACTATGCATATGTTGAATAGCATATACGGAGATTAAGCGCAGAAAGAGCGTAGGCGGAACGGACATTGGTGGTCTATCGAAATGAAAGCAGTAATTTCACCCGTGATGAAGATAGCATGCCTGACTGTGGCGTGTATTCTGTGGGTGGGCTCCCCATTAGGAAAACGGTTAAACCATCAAATTAGACATTAGAAATTGTCAATCTTCCCCATTGTGTTATTTATCACCGATCGGTTTTCCATGATAAAGACAAAAACAAAAACATATGCCTGACTTGATGATTTCTGTTCATTTTTCTTTCATTATCAATCAACAAATCGAGCTATTCAAATATACAAATGTATAATTTTTTACTCTTTTGTACTGTTAATATTATCGTTATCAAGTGAACAATGTATTATGCCGTGTGAACAAGCAGAGAAATGGTTTCAAAGTAAAAGATAACGGGCTTAGTAAATAAGCATAGGCCGGAATGGTTACGTCGTTAAGGGGCAAAGCCAATATCACAACCGACTTCATCTCCATGAAAAATGCACCACTCGGGAGAAAGAAATAACAACAAAAATGTCGTGTTTATTTTGTAGAGCGCTTTATATCAAAAGGTCTAAGAGCGCTTCACATTTATTATCCATGTTCATTTGCAGCAGATCGAGATATCAGGTTCCCATTTACACTTCCGGGTAGAGATTGTAGTAAAGTGTCTTACACAAGGACACAAGCACCGTGTTCGCGTCAGGATTCGAACCCGTGTAATATCGCGCGTAACCATTTGACCCAGTAGCGATCCATCACGTGTACAATAATTATGTTCAATTTTGTTACCGTTAAACGTAGACCTACACGATATATTTTGCAGTAATTTTTGAAAATAGAAGAGTTAGAAGGTTCATATTTTTATTTTATAGTTTTTATTCCTTCTAAGTTTTTATTTTTAGTGTCACCATGTCGGGTGGTTAGATGCTTAATAACGTAGGTAGGGTTAGAGGCATCTGTCTCTTGGAAAGATCGAGACATCACCGATGCCAGCAGGGTTTATGCTTAAAGATGGACTACAACGGAATAATGATAAAGGCTGTGTTGCTGTTTTTTGTTCGAGAAATGTATAATGATTACTAATATATCATTAGTATTCAATAAATCTTGTTCCTTCATGCAAAAAACAACAAAATTGATCGGCGTTCTACGACCCAGAAAAACTCAGTTTCAGCAAAAGCCCTTAACTCATGAATAATTCATACTTTGTGTGTGACGTACTACCCATGAAAACGCATACATACGGTGGCCCTGAAGGGACTCCGCAGATCGCGAATATTGACGTCAAATTTGACGTCAATATTCGCGACTTTTGGGGAAAGTCGTGAATATCGACGTCAAATTTGACGTCAATATTCGCGACTTTTTGGGAAAGTCGTGAAATAATTGACGTCAAATTTGACGTCGATATTCGCGATCTGCGGAGTCCCTTCAGGGCCACCATGTATGCGTTTTCATGGGTAGTACGTCATCACTTTTCGCTGGTTTACAAGTCCGCTGGTACTATATCGTGGATTTCATTGTGGTTTTCAGTGGATCTTTGCCGGGAACCAGTACAGGGCGGGAAATTTCAAAATCGAAGAATCGAGGTCTAATTTTGTCGGTCAAATTGCAACAAAATTATTGGGAGAAAAACATGACCGTAACAATAAAGTGTTACCTGAACACAACATAAACAAGGTCCGATAATAAATTTAATGTGTGAGTTTTCGTTGTAGTCCATCTTTAAGTATTATAATTCTCCCTGTTGGCGGGACAAACGTATCCCCATACTGCGGTCTGGGCACTGGCGCAGTGACGTGCTACAATGACCTTTCATACAAATCTCTGTTTTGGGGGTTATGCAGTTAAAGGTAAGATACACCATTGCTTGAATTATCATTAATGGGTGGATTTAGGGGGTTGTATTGTATAGTAAATAAAATAGTAATCACGAAAAACAGCGTTTGTTTTCAACCGGCGTCGAGCAGTTATTCTTATGTTATTTGTGTTTTTTTCCACGGCGATCGCGAATTTGTCTTTATAGAATTACAGGATATCTAGCGCAATCATTTTGCTGGATGCCTAGAATCATTATTTACTTTCAGATGAGTAGGATATTTCTTAATAATTTGGCAGTAAATATTTTTGATATCTGCAAATGGTGTATCATACCTTTAATTTTAATGCAATGTGCTTTTGATCATTTTGTATCGAAAAGGCGCATTACACATTTTAAATATTATTATTATTATTATTATTATACATATAGTAGGCTGACCTGTTTTGTGTTGATAGACGCTTGAGAAACTAAACAAAAAAATGCTGTTCTTGTAGTCTGGTTCCTTGACTTGACGTTGAACAGAGCAATTTCTAGACGTCAGGGAATAATCAAGTTAGGAAACCAGACTAGTTTAGTTTGCATCTAATCTCGTATTTAAATAAATTGTGGGTATAGTGTTTGAAAATACTCAGGTATTTCCAACGATTGCCGGCCAGCAATCGTTGGAAATTGATAGGCCTACATGTACACATTTCTATTTTCCCTGAAAACCACTGCATACCCAGGTGCCGTGATTTCACAGGATATCGATACCGTTGTTCACTTACAGTCAAATAAGGCGGCTTTATTTAAGAGTCGGTCATATTAAATTGAAAGTGTGGTAAAATCTTCATTTGTGGAACTTGCGGATAGAAATGACCCCAGGTTAACTACAAATTAATACCAGTCTTCTCTGGACTCTGATGAATAATACAAAATGTGATTAAACATAATTATCCTAATCATTTAAGGCACGTTTAAAAATATTGAAAGTGAGGCTAGAATGCAAAAATAGTCTGGCACCACCCCATTCAACGGTTCACAATTTATAAAATACATTTAGGGAACACGACCAAAATGGCTTCCTCGTGAATAAGCTCCATAGTATTATATTTAGTGTATAATTCGCAGACACAACGATCAACGACACAGCTGGCTGCATGGGGGAAAATTACATTACCCTTCAGATGAAGCGAGGCCGTTCCGGTGACGATTTACCGGATACTCGGAAAGTGACCATTTATTATTTAAAGTGATTAAAATGTGGCTGTTGAAGCCTTGACATTGCCCTTGCTGGATCGGGCAAAGGCATTTGCCATCATAGTCGTGTCATTTTGACTGTAGCTACAAACGCTGTACGTGTTCTGAAACTTGAATTTTGATCCAAAGTCGTAAACTAATCGCTACAAATGGGGGATTTGCAAGAGGTTTAAAACCATCGCTAAAACACCCAAAAGTGAAGGCCCACCGGCTTAGACATTTCATAATAATTCAGTAGTTTAGTCTGACAAATAGTGACCTTTAAGAGCCACACGGGAACAAGTTACTCGTTTCAAGTGCTATGGTTTTCGACTCGTTTAGACTGAGTGAAGTTTGCATCGTTTGTAGTGTTTTTCCACTATATTTCACTACCTCAAGTGAAAAACCCCTTGAAAAGAGTCAATTAACATCAATCCTTTTTAAAGAGCCGATGCAAACGAGTGTTTACTTAATATTTCGATTCTGTCATCGCCAGGAAGGGGTTTAAAGTACATATTATATGTATATCAGATAGATATATTTGTTTTCGTCATAACTGCTCTAAACATAGGCTATTAAATATCTTGCTAGATTTCACACCTCATTCACGCAAAAATACCGCAGTCATAGCAAAATGAATGAGATCGTCCACGTAATACAAAGTCCCACTTAAATTTAGAGAGGGTATTTTTTGCCTTTGCAGTAATTTTCGAAAAAAGATGGTTTAGGGGGGGGGGGTTCATTTTTATTGTAAATCTTGTGTCGCTGACCTGTTTGGTGCTCTTATATATTATGAGATAAATAAACTAAGAACATTAATACTGTTTTGGAAGTCTGGTTCCTTGACTTTCTTCACCTGAAACAGAGCAATTTATAGACCTCGGATAATTTTCAGGTAAAGAAACCAGACTAGCCGACTTGCAATCGTTGGAAATTTATTGAAAACCACAGCACAGATGCCGTGCCTTCGCAGGTGGCTTGGTGTTATTCACTCACAGTCAAGTAAGGTATTTCATAGTAAGGCCAAATAAAAAAACAAACATGTTTAGCCTTTTTTTTTATGCCTTTTTTTTTAAAGGAAGGAGGAGGCCCGTTTTTTTCCCCGTTTTTTTCTTTTAAAATGGCCGCTCGACACATCTTAATTTAAGTCATGCAGTAAACATGTAACACCCTATCTTCCAATTTAAAATTAAAACATGGTTCACCCACGATTGAAAATTAAAATTCATGTGGGTCGATCATGTATGCACTGTACACGACTACACGTCACACCCTAGCCTTCTTATTAGAACAAAATATATTTCCAGAGCATGTACACAGTGATGCTAAAGTCTAAAATACGATCATAACATTTTATTATCTTAAAAAAAAAAATTGGTTGTTGTTGTTGTTGTTGTTGCCAAAATGGTCAAATTTTGCATTTTTTCAAAAAGAAAAAAAAGAAAAAAGGAGGCGGCCCCCAAAAAGGAAGCGGGTGGTGACGCTAAACATGTTTTTTTTAAATTTGGCCTAATTCAGTATTTTTTTTATAAATGTTTGCAAATGGTGTATACTCCCATTGAGGCATCTTTTTATATAAACGGAAGGAATGCAGTCGTTATTTCCCCCCTGATCAATATGTCGGGATATCATGCGCATGTACTAACGACAATTCGCGTGGCATTGAGTATACAGTACACGTTTTGCATGCTATTGTGAATACGTTGTCATTGAGTATTGATGTTGGCATGGCTTCAACGAGGCAATATTTCAGAAGATCACCTGCCATTCTTTTGCATTATTTAATTGCAGGATGGGAGGTTACCGTGATGGTACGGTAGTTAACTACGCAACAAAAGGTAGAATACAGCACTGGTAATTGCTTGAATTATAATGAATGGGTGGATTTGGGTGGTTGTATTTTATAGTAAATTATCGTTTAACTGACCTGTCCGAGGTTTTACAATCATGGATGCCGATAAAAGCACGAAAAACAGCGTTTGTTTTCAACCGGCATCGAGCAGTTATTCTTATGTTATTTGTTTTTTTTGCGATCGCTATACTTTTTACAATAATTACAGGATATCTAGCGCAATCATTTTGCTGGATGCCTAAAATTATTATTTAGTTTTAGATGAATAAGATATTTCTTAACAATTTGGTACTATTTTTTTCCCTCGATATCTGCAAATGGTGTATCCAACCTATGCGACCAAAGTAGGCTTAATCAGTCACATTACTACAAATGTGAGTTTTAGTCCCATGATGTTATATTTAAACATTACCGTTACCGGGCGGATAAAAGCACCATATTTACCACGAGGCTCCTTAGGGCCTAGTAATTAATGTTAGCCTTGGAGCCATCCAGAAAAAATAAATAAAATAAAATGCCTTATTTGCATAAATCCCAATACCTGCCGTGTAACATATTTGTTCTCATATTTGGGTATATATATATAAATATATATATATATTATTTAAGAAAAGCTTATTTGGGTGATTCTACTTACACATCCTTACTTTAATAACCTTAATTTTCTAAAGCATATAAAAAATATAAATAAAACCAAACTAAAATATTTAAAGGAAATCCCTAAAGTATTGTTGCTTACAATACAAATTTTAATGTCAACATGTTTTTTACCGACAATTTCCGGAATTTCCTTCACCTATTTTGTTTAGCTCAATTTACGGACACCTCGTTTTTCCCCGTTTTTGTTTGCTGGGCTAAATATCACAATGTCATCAATGTTTCCATGATTTTCTATAAGGTTTTAATGTGGCAACTTTGTGAATTTGAAGCTCATCAATACTGAAGTCTGGCAAGACTATATATACTTGATGGTATCTGGAGACAAGGTAAATGCGCGCAACTTTAGGGTATAGCCATTTTGGATCATTACTCTGTTCGCATATTTATTCTGTCACTTATATGCTTTAGAAAACGTTATTGATGTAAAGATGTGTTAGTAGAATCACAAAAATTAACTTTTCAAAAAAATTAATATATATATACCCAAATATGAGAACAAATACGTTACATGGCAAGTTAAAGTATGCAAATTAGGAGTATTAAACAAGAACCGCCCGAGTGGTCCTTAGCTAACATTAATTACTAGGCCTTAATGGAGCCTCGTGCCAAATAGTGATTTCATCCACCTGGTACAATGTTAACCTTTAAATATAACACTAAACCACCCGACTAGAAAAGCCTTACACAACGCAGATACGGGTTTAAAACAAATATTAAATGCTAAACTGAAGGTCTTTGACAAACAGATCATTAAACTAATCCGGAAACTACGCGCACATGCAGTGCGAAATTGTCTATCTTCGTCACCCGATACGAAAAGCGTGCATGATCACCAAGTACAATTAGGCCGGAGCTTGCCTCGCCTTAAGGCTAGATTCAAGACGTACGCCTACTCACTATTTTATCGGTAATAAGAGTCGAGAGCAGTAGAACCAAGGACTATTGAGTCTCGAGGCTAATGGATTTATTTCAGTTTTTGGCTGGCCTGCCGTTGAACTGTTCCACCAAGCCTGCCTGATTAGACCGATCCATAATGCCGTAATACCTGAAAGGTCTTTGTAGAGCACGATTGGAAAATGAATACATTTTTAATTTGCATGCTGCATATATTGTTATGCTGGTGGTTGGTTGTGTGTCGTACAAAGGCCGGTGAATGATGTATCCTGAATGTCAGACTCATTAGTAGCATTGTGATGATCATGATAATTATGTTTGACCGGTCACGTGGGAGGCCCAATAATAAGGAACACGAGCCCGATTTTCACAAAGAGTCTGATATTCATACCGCACCGGTTTATACTCGGCGCGAAAGCGAACTCGGACGCAAATTAATGTGACGTCAGGGCGCCATGCACTTTTTAGCGTTGCGAATTTGCAAAAGTTGAACATATTTCCCTCAGTTTTGTGACACATATTTGTTTCGCTTTCGCATTAGGTATGAAACTGAAACGTAAATTTCAGTCTATGAAATCCGGACTCATATCGGTAACATTGCGCATGCTCATTAAACCGGGTCACGTGCGCAACCACTCTCCTAATTATTTTCACTTAACCAATGAAAGAAAAAAGTAGTCCAATTTTCACAACACACTGGCCTTACGGAATTGTCTAAGAGATGACGATTATCAAATGAACATGCCTGTACATAGTAATGTGGTAACCAGCTGGGTAGCCATAGCGCAATGCATTGAGGTATCACAGTTGAAGAATGACTAACCTTCTTGCAAAAAATGGGGAGGAAAGTTGCGTGACAGGTTCAGGTAGGCGTAGTGATGGTTGCCATGGCAAGGTAAACCACTAAGGTCACTTATATATAAACAAAATACTGCCTATATTTTTACGGATTATATTTTTCACGTACTAGGCTGTTATGTATAAACCTATGGTTATGTTCATTCTTCGGTGTTAATTGACACTTGTAGAATTTCATAAGGCGAATACCTATAGATAACCATCATCTATCGCCGCGAGAACTGGAATTTTCAGCAACAAAGCCTTTATCATTTCCAAAACCAAGAAAGAAAGTCAAACGTATATAAAACTAACAGTAAAAAAACCCACTGACATTAACAATAATCATAATGTTGAACATAATGTTGCAATGAAGGAAATGACAGATTAAGGGGGCACAAGGTCCTGAAATCCCCGAAAAATGTCATGTTTTGGATTGTTTACTTATCCTATTTCAAACATCTGGTTGAAAGGAAACCAACCTAATGTCGTTTCCAAGAAAAGACGAAGGGAAACGTGGTTGTTTACAATGGACACGGCGGTGTGCGCATACGTTTCTTCTGTTTGTTTTTATTAAATGTTCGATACACGTTGTGTGTGTAACATAAATTACAAACAGCACCAATGTGGTTTATGAAACGTCCGCAAAAAACTAACACTTTACGGCTGGAATAACGACTACACCCAAACAGCTCGAGTTTTGGGGGTCACTCTTGTGACCCCGGTAACTCGTTTTACACAAGAATAACACACAAACGCCCATTTCTTTAAAGAATGGTTGTGTGAATATTTATATCCTACTTTTAAAAGCTATTTCCGATTAACATAGTTTCGTTCAAAAGACGTTTTATAGCTTAAAGGTAGGGTACACCATTTGCAGATATCGAAAATATTTACTACCGAATTATTAAGAAATATCTTACTCATCTGAAAGTGAATAATGATTCTAGGCATCCAGCAAAATGATTGCGCTAGATATCCTTTAATTATTCTGAAAAATTTAATTTTATAAAGAAAAATTCGCGATCGCCGGACGGCGATCGCGAAAAAACACAAATAACATAAGAATAACCGTTCGACGCCGATTGAAAAAAACCGCTGTTTTTCGTGCTTTTCTCGGCATTCATGATTGTAAAACTTCGGACAGGTTAGTTAAATGATATTTACTATAAAATACAACCCCTAAATCTACCCATTCATGATAAGCAATTACCAATGGCGCTTTCATGTGTTAAAGTAATAAACATAATTTGTGTAGACACGTAGAGTGCCTTATAAGAATTGATATTCTCACATTATAAATCTGTACTCCAAATGAATGGCAGTCGTGAAGCGGAAAATTTGTCATGGGAGTTAGAAACAACATTTTGGTAAAGGGATATGGGAATCATTTTAACACCGAGGGCGCTTTTCACCTCAAATTAGTACGAGCGCCAACTGTACACTCCAGGAGTTTCCTCAGTTTGCGCCTCGTTTCCAATAGCAACCCCTGGGTGAAAGGCTTGTTTCTTGTATTTTAATTAGATAAAGCAATTTGACTTATATTTCGTGTAGACATATCTAACGTATTATTTAATGTGAGCTGCGTCAACTCCACCTTAAATCGTCACCGTTTTCACGAAGGGGTTCATTTTTAATACATGAACTTTACCGTTTTCACGAAGGGGCGAATTTTAGGCGCAGTTTGGGCAAATTTATCCTTAAGTGCCATTTTGCGTTTTCACTAAGGGGCGAATTTGAATACATGGACTTTACCGTTTTGGGGCGAATTTTCTAATTTATGGTGTTTTTTTTCACAAACAGACACTTCTCTTATTTACTAATCACCTATTTATCTTAACGTTTGTTATATTTAAGAAGATTAGAATCATTGTTTTTCTCTGGTACTTTAATCTTGCATATTCTATACATCCTTATGTTTCAAATTGCAAAACGTAAACAACTTTACACATGTTTTTCTCGAAAGGCTAAATTTGCCTCTTCGTGAAAAAGGTGACAAAACGACTCCTGTTATCAATTTTGCTTTATTATACAATCATGTAATAGTATGCTAAGTGATATTGCATTGGCTAATTGGCTGTCAGATGGTAATTTAACTAATTAGCTAATTGGCTGTAAAATGGTTTTAACTTTGGAGAAAATCGCGTTCCGGTGTTGCGTGAAATACGGAATTATTGGTAGTACTGCGCATGCCTAAGTGAAGATAAATAGAAGAGTGACTGGCCACGTGATAAACTCCGATTTAAAACACAACTATAGGAGCCAGACTATTTCTAATTTGCATACATGTGCAAGATTTTTGAACACGCAAATGATCCAATGCCAGGAGAGCAGATAGTAAACTGCAAGATACCATGGGAACGAGGTTGCAGATACGTCTTAAATCGCTTTTTCACGCCCACACTGTTTCGATTATTTCACAAACCTGTGGTCCTTTACTTGTTTTTACGAGGGTTTTAAACCTCTTGCTGATCCCCATTTCGTAAGGCTGGCGATTAGTTCACGAGTTTGGACCAAAATTAAGGTTTTAATGGAAGAACACGTAAATCATTCTAGCCTACAGTCAAAATAACCCGACTTTGACAAATGCCCGAGTGTGCCCCGATTTTACAAAGCCAAGCCGTACATTTCAAGGCTTCAACGGCCACATTTTAATCACTTTAATAACACAAGTCACTTTCCGAGTATTCAGTTAATCGTCACCGGAACGGCCTTGCTTCAGCTGAAGTCAATGTAATTTTGTCCCCATGCAGCCAGCTGCGTCGTTGATAGTTGATCGTTGTGTCTGCGAGGTATAAGCTAAAAGTAAAACTATGGACCTTATTCACGTGGAAGCCATTTTGGTCGTGTTCCCTGAATGTATTTTATAGATTGTGAACTGTTGAATGGGGTGGTGGCAGACTATTTTTGAATTTCTAGTCTCATTTGTAATATTTGTTTAATGTGGCCTAAAACATTAAGGTGGGTTTAATCACTAATTTTACATTATTTATCAGAGAAGACTGGTATTAATTTGTAACTAACTTAGGTAATTTCTATCTGCAATTTCAAAAAAACATTCGTTATGGCCGACTCGTTAATAAAGCCCATTGATTTTTGTAAGTGATTAACGGTCTCAAGCAATCTGTGAAATCACGGCACCTGGTGTGCAGTGGCTTTCAAGAAAAGTGAATATTTTTGTGTATAAATTTCTAACGCTTGCAGGTCGGCAATGGTTGGAAAAACCTGACTATACATGTATCAATGCTCCAAATGTATTTGTTTTGCAATTTGCTTATACACACCCGTGGTAATGGGTGCAAGCCAACTAGTCATGGTTTCCTAACATGATATTATCTGACGTCTATAAACTGCTATGTTTCGTCTGAAGGAATTGTTTTTTCCCCCAGCATTCTATGTCATCTATGAACAACAAACTTTAAAAGATCAGCGTATAACAATATTTACTATAAAATATCTCCCAAATCGTAACTAATCCATTTTCCAAAACTGACAGCAAAAGCCTCGTAAAATGAAGTAAATTTGGCAACCAGGGATTAACTTTGGCCACCGCCACTACAATTTTTATATTTTTTTATATTTGTTGTATCTAAATGATCACGAGGGCCCAATATCATGGAGCTGCTTAGCACAAACGTTTGCTTAGCACAAAATGATCAATAAAAACAGGATACCAGCTTACAAAGTTACCTCCATGCATGTGCATTTCAGACTAAGCACAAACCAGCTTAATTTAGTTACAAACAATTATACAAAACCTGATAATTTGGTCTGTAAGCCTGTTTTTGCCAAGGAAGACTGTTCATGCTAAGCAAATTTGTGTGCTTAGCAGCTCCATGAAATTTGCCCCAAGTCAGGTTAGAATGATTGTTTAACGTCGGCCGAGAATATTTGAAAGCGGATTGTATTTCAACCTTGAATTTGCTTCATCATGTTTAACAAAAAGAAGAAAATTCTGTTAAAAACATCAAATACCTAACTGAAGATTGTAATATCTAGTTTGGCCGGAGAATGACCTTATTATGTTTGTTCGGAAGTTGACAATACGAGATAATAATTACGTTCATATTTCTATACCAAGGTTATATATAGTGCGTATGGTTGCTGCTGATTCCGTGAACGTGTAGATTGAGTATCTAACCGAGGCCAAGAACGATTTTGTTTGATCGAAAGCTTCTTCACTGCAACAATAATAATAATAATAATAATAATATTAATAATAACCGAAAATGGTACATTTGGGAGACCTCTCCATAATGACGTGCACAATATTGTCCATTCTTTATTAATAACCCGTTTTTACCTAGAGCTTTTTCCACGACATTTCATAATTATGCATTTTGGACCCTACTCTATCGATCTGGACTGTTAAATGTTTAAAAATGTATCTCCGTCCTGTAGTTGGAACGTTAGGGAGACCTCGAAATGTCTCCCTAATGACCATGGTCTCCCTAATGTTGTTAAAATTACGCAAAATGGTCTCCCAAAGGGTACTTATTCCAAGATATATGTTGATTTAAAGAGCACTACACATGCGCCTCGGCACTCTGTACAATAATAACAAGTGAATAATTCTTAAGAAACTACAACAAATTTAAATTACAATACGAGCTAGAAAATAATTATTCAAGTTAAATCACGGTACAAGCTAAAAAGGAACATTTTCAATCCAGTTTTAAAAGCGTCCAAATTACGCAAGAATCGCAAGTTGTCCGGCAATTGATTCCATAGTAATGGAGTTGCAGTAGAGAAAGCCCAGAAACCGTAATAGGCTGTCCTGCTCTTGACGGTTCTCAGCAGGCGTTTGTGCTCTGAGCGAAGAACTCGCGGAGGAACATACAAGGAGATCAACCCAGACAGATATGCCGGGCCTTGGTTATTCATAGTTTTGAAAACAATGAGCAAAATCTTAAACTTAATGCGTTCCGAAATTGGGAGCCAGTGGAGCTCACGAAGAATGGGTGTGATATGTACACAATAAGTCTTGTTTAAACGTGTCATAAGCCGAGCCGCAGCATTTTGAAGTAGCTGAAGTTTCGAGATCTGGGAAATTGGAAGTCCATACAAAAGGCTATTGAGGCGCGACGTAACAAATGCATGGACCAAACGCTCTGTGGTCTTAACATCCAGCAAAGCTCGAATTGTGCCTATGCGCCACAAAGCAAACGAAGCTGCCTTGCATATTTGTTTAACCTGTGCCTCCATGGAACCAAACTGGTCCAATACCAAACCCAAATGTTTCACCACATCTGACACGGAGACATCCTCCCCGCCGACTTTTAAACTGTGCAGCTTATCGACTCGTTTAAACCGAGACGTAAAATGAATGACATCTGTTTTAGAATCATAAAAGACCAAGAAGTTAGCTTTCATCCACCCACACAGTCATGTACGGACCGGCAATCGTTGACGGGGCATTGTCCGACCGTCTTACCTCTTTTGTTTGTACCTTAACGTTTTTGGATGATCGCCATAGGATTTGTACACGAGTTAAGATCGTGGACGTTGTGTCAATCGTGGACCCATTGTTTGCCTCACGATTCTTTTGTCCGACGACCACGATTGCCGGTCAATACAACGCACGTATCTCGCGTATGCACAGTTCAAGAGAAGAAGAGACGGATGAGCCAGCGTCGCACGTGATGTACAACTGCGTGTCATCAGCATAAAACATACAGTTCAAATCATGGCGCTGAATGATCTCTTTGAGAGGCGATGTGTATAAGGTAAAAAGTATCGATCCTAAGACCGAGCCCTGAGGAACATCACAAGAGAGAAGAGATAAACCAGACATCAAAGAACCAACGGATACGCACTGTCTCCTCTCTGACAAATACGACCGGAACCACTGAAGGACGGTTCCTGAGATACCAAAACGGTACTCCAGCCCATGCAGAAGGACATCATGATCAAGCGTGTCAAAAACGGCATCAGACAGATCTAGAAGGACCAGCACGACTTCTTTCTGTTTATCAAGGAAGATCATGTCATTGTGCACACGCAGGAAGGCCGTCTCGGTACTATGGTGCGCTCGATAGGCTGACTGCCATTTTGCGTATACATAGAGAATGCTGTGACAGGTGTTGATCTAGCTGAACATTGACAACCTATTCAATGATTTTAGATACAAAAGACAGGTTCGAAACGGGTCCATATTTGTTTAGTATATCTGGGTTCAAGTTTGCCTTTTTGAGTAGAGGCCGTATAATAGCGGTTTTAAAAACCTGCTGGAACAATACCAGAAACAAGAGACATGTTTATTAAGCGTGTGATAAAAGGCAGAATTTGATCGAGGCATTGTTTCAGTAGCCTGGTTGGCAATGGATCAAGAATACATGACTTGGATGCAGAGTCGGCAACCAGATGGCGTACCATCTCCAGCGAAACTATATCGAACTCCATTATAAAGTTTTCGAAGGAGTCGCCTTGTGTCCCGTGATGCTGAGACGAACCAAATTCATCACGCAAGTCCATGATCTTTCAATGGATTTGCAATGGCAAACTATTGAGCATTAACATTTGCAATGTTCCCTTCTACTAATTCTGACCAGTTTCCGACATTAAAATCGCAAACAAAAAACCGTGGAAAAAAGTGTTTCTTCAAAATATACCTGCAATTCTCTGTTAAGTGCCACACTAAATTTAAGACTGATTGTTGGTAGATCATTTACAAGGCTTGTGCAGTTGTGCTGAAAACAGCAATTATACCGACCTCTTTGATAGATCGAGCGTCCCAGTTTTGTTGTTGTCAATGTGTGGATGTATTGCATTGGGCCACACAATATACGCAGGAAGTGTCATTATTACTGGGTTATTGATCACCATGTCAACCAATCTCGACAAAGATTTATAATTTTTTTTTTAAATGCTTATTTCAAGTTGGAATAACTCAAAGCATTTAAATTGTAATCCCTGCTTAGAGTGTTTTTTTATTTTTTTTGTCTAAATGATTAGGGCCCAATATCAATACAAACGTTTGCTTATCAAAACGAAGTCATGCTCATGCATGAAAACAGGTTACCAGCTTACCAGGTTTCCTCCATGTGCATTTCATACTAAGCACATACCAGCTTAATACAGTTACAAACAATTATACAAAACCTGATAATTTCGTCTGTATAAGCCTGTTTTTGCCAAGGAAGACTGTTCATGCTAAGCAAATTTGTGTGCTTAGCAGCTTCATGAAATTTTCCCCAGGTCAGGTTAGAATGATTGTTTAACGTCGGCCGAGAATATTTGAAAGCGGTTTTGTATTTCAACCTTGAATTTGCTTCATCATGTTTATCATATTAGTTAATACAATCTATATATTTTTGTCTTTTTTTTTTTTTTTACAAAAAGAAGACAAATCAGTTGAAAACATCAAATACCTAACTGAAGATTGTAATATCTAGTTTGTCCGGAAAATGACCTTATTATGTTTGTTCGGAAGTTGATAATACGAGATAATAATTACGTTCATATTTCTACCAAGGTTATATATAGTGCGTAGGGTTGAGCATTAACATTTGCAAAGTTCCCTTCTACTAATTCTGACCAGTTTCCGACATTAAAATCGCAAACAAAAAAACGTGGAAAAAAGTGTTTCTTCAATATATACCTGCAATTCCCTGTTAAGTGCCACACTAAATTTAAGACTGATTGGTGGTAAATCATTTACAAGGCTTGTGCAGTTGTGCTGAAAACAGCAATTATACCGACCTCTTTGATAGATCGAGCGTCCCAGTTTTGTTGTTGTCAGAGTGTGGATGTATTGCATTGGGCCACGCAATATACGCAGGAAGTGTCATTATTACTGGGTTATTGATCACAATGTCAACCAATCTCGACGAAGAATAATTTATAAAACTGCTTTTTGTTTAAGTTGGAAAAACTCAAAGCATTTAAATTGTAATCCTAGCTTAGAGTGTTTTCAACTTTTCATTGAGGTATAGAAATCATCATTTCAAGTTTAATCTTTCGCTTCGGCGAGGAATGATACAAAACTAAACGTGCCCGAAGCACGTGCTACATTTTACCTTACCCCAATAGGCCCTTCTGGTTAGGACCAATTTTCAATACTTCAAAATCTTCCAATTGCCACCATGTAAACAAAATGATTCATTCTCAATCCTTCAAAATCTGTTTTTCTTGAATGTCAGTGGAGAGGTGGCCATTGCCTCAATCCTCCAAACTCCCACCTATCACTGTACTGGGTTGAGGCAATGCTGGTGGCATTCAGAAACAGTGCCAATGATATCGAGCATAATTGCAAGGCTTTCATGACTGATGGTACAATCTAACGAACACGACACAGTGGACCGTATCCACGAGGAAGCCATTTTGGTTGTGTTTCCCGAATGTATTTTAGAAATTGTGAACTGTTAAATGGGAGATGGTGCCGAACTTATTTGGCATTCTTGCCTCTTATCTCTTTCAATATATTTTTGTTATGTGGCTTAAAACATTTAAGGTAGGCCTATGTTTAATCACAAATTTCTATTCGAAAGTTCCACAAATAAAGATTTTACCTCACTTTCAATTAAATATGCCCGACTCGTGATTAAAGCCTATTCAGTATTCCCAAATTGCAAATTCCATCTTTTTTTAATGAAACATTAGTTTACTTACTGAACGCAAAATGTTGGTGAACGGTTACTTTACTGCTAAGCTTTCCTCATCGTGCTGTTTAATTTCAATTTAATTCCCCCCAATATTGAACTTTTAAAAAGAAGACCACGTGTTTTAAAACAAAAATTAAAATCGTGGATGTATTTCAATATTCCTGTCAAGTGACACTCGGGCACTTCATAATTCTAAAACAAGCTCCGTTTTAATTTCATTGTTTATACATGTCAGTACTTACCTGATAAGAGCATTCATTCCAACTGCCTCCAAACTTCGCTGAACGGCCTTCCATGATTTTTCCAGGCTGAATTTCTGGCGGGCCGTCAGGGGCAGTCTGGGGTCGGTGGGTGGCGGGGCGTCTGGCTCCGGTATCCCACCGGCCGTACCGTTCCTTGTCCGCTCCTCTTGGACCGATGAAGCACAACCCATTGGGAGTGACCCCTCCCTCTCTCTCTCCCACAATGGAGTTATTTCACGGATGAACCACTAAAAGGCATCAAGTCTCTTCCAGACAGAAGACGGTGCAAAAAAGACGCCATGCTAAAGTCTCAACTCTCTCGTAAACAAGCGATACATACCGCGTACACCGGTATCTGACTCGCGATTGTCGTGTGCGATAGATGGGCTAGTATCAGTGTATACAAACACATGCTATCGTAATGCAGTATATTGACGTGTATAGCGCATCCACAGTGTCGTTGGACATCGCATCAAATTAAAATGTGTCTCCGTTATATTCCCTATACAGGAGATGTTTAGGTCCGTATATGCTGCATGGTCGCCAGCTAATGTTTTTGTATTAACGGTGAGCCGAAGGCCGTCTTTTAGTTTAACAGACAAGCCTATTATAATCAAGCGAAGACCTAAAGGCGTTATTATATACTTCAGCAATAGGCTAGCTGCATATACGTGCGCAACCACTGGCATACGGTACTGCACTAGTACTAGTTCTCTCGAGTTATCAAAAATGATGACAAAAATGGAGAAAATAATGGTAATTGTCGTGTACACAATGTTCCGTCCAATATAAACCAACGGTGTACATGTACATACCTACTAGTACCAGTCACCATCTTCTATACCGTTGCCTTCAGGATACATGAGCTGTGTCGTTATTATGTGTCCCCGGGTCTAATAATGCAAGCGGCACTCGAGCGTGCTGACATTGCATATAATTGTCCCTGGCTTGGTTGCTAGGTAATTTATTGCCACTGTACCCACAGTTTCTCCCTGGTGTTCCATTGCCATCGCAACTTCACTGCCAGTCACTCTGGACGTGACGTGACGTTAGCTGGCGCAGTGCAAACAGTGCGTTTTAATAAACAATCGCCGTTGTCGTTTATTACATGGGTAGTCACTGTCTATCATCATTTGTTTCATTTGCAGTTTTAGGTAAATGGATACGTTAATGGATACTGAAAAAGGATACTAAGTTTTATGTGTGCATTTATACATTGGCACTTACAAGATAGACCTGAAACAAAGACAACGATAGGGACAATGGTACCCCATAAGTCTACCCCACATGCTAACGCTATATATTTTGAGATTTATATAGGAATCAACAAAGTAGAACAACAATTTCACTCCATTATTGAGTGAGAATTCACTCCATTATCGAGTGAGTATTCACTCCATTTCGAGTGAGAATTCACTCCATTATCGAGTGGGAATTCACTCCATAATCGAGTGAGAATTCACTGTTACAGTTTGAAGTTAGGCACCAGACGTTATAGAGTGAAATCAATTCACTCGAAAAATATTAAAATCAAATCGACTGAATTCCACCGAAATTAGGCCTATGCATTTTCAGTGTATTTCACTCCAAAACACCTAGTCCCTAGTTTCAGTCTTTGGAATTGCTATTAGGGTGGAACAATAGAGGAGAGGTACACCTAACCGTGTACCAAATCGTGTACCAAACCTACGGAAGGCGTTCTAAAAAAAGTACAAACAACAGAGGGACAAAAGGGGGTCCACGATTGAAGATGTTTACATAGTAAAATTATAGCTCTATGGTATAATGCCAAAGTATTTTTATACGATTGCAAAGAGTACCTGCCGTATAAGTTTGAAACTTTGTTAATATGAGAACAACAATATGCTGAAGAGCCTAATAAATGTAGATCAGCTCTAGATACAATTATTGTAAACTGGACCTGGATGAGTCTCAGCTCTACCCGCCCCAGGCACTCAAAGCTAATCCGCCTGCGAACTGGAGCGGCACATTGCAACTGATCCAATATGCACAGATGGGGCTTCACACTAAGCCCGGCTTCATTCACACTAAGCCCGGTGTGAAAGGTAATTCTGTCCCCCCTGGTAAATGTGTCCCCCCGGACAGACTTACCAGGCCGTGACCCGGTAAATCTGTCCGGGGGGACACATTTACCTAGGTATTTCTGTCCCCCTCCAGGTAATTCTGTCTCCCTGCCCAACGTTAAACGTGTCCCCCTGGTAAAATTGTCCCGTGCAACGTCACAAGTCTAGCACCCACTAGACGCAACAACCAGTGTAGTACAGGTTCACCCCTTCATGGTGCATTATTTGTGCAGACTGTAGGATGTGTAGCGTACTACAAATTACAGGTGGTCAAAAGTGCTGCCACAATTCGTGCTTGGTATACAGAATTTGTACGCGTGCAAGAAGTCTGAAAATACTGATTACCGCTAATTTCCCTTTCGCGCAGAAACGTAGATCGGTTGATTTAATTAATACAGTTATTTATATTTTTATTTTTATTTTGATAAATCGATGAAGGGAACAGAAGTCCAAATAATAAATACCATGTGGGCTTTTCATTGAAATAACATCAAAATAACCACTTATGTGAGGAACATTGGGGGACAAAATTACCTAGAGAGGGGACAGAATAAACTGGAGGGGGACGGAATTAACGGCTCTAGGGGGACACTTTTACCTAGGTAATTCTGTCCCCCCGGACAATTTTACCGGGGGACAGAATTACCGTCCACACCGGCGTGCGTCTGTACGTACTGTAGAGGTGAACGACAAACGAAAAAACTACGGTGGCCCTGGAACGACACATTTTCAATATCAATGTTCAACCGCAATATGAACGTTTATTCTTCGCAATGTGCACGTTGATGTTGCTTAATTTCGCAATGTGGAAGTTCCTACTTGTCAAAGTGAATGTTCCACCTTGTCAATTTCAACGTTCAATCTTGTCAATGTTGATCATGAATCTCCTGAATATGAATGTTCCATCTTGCTTCTTCGCAATTTCAATCATACACCTTTTCAATATCCCTTTCAACCAAATTGAGCAAAATCGGCTCAAAAATGTGTGACTTTTCTGTCCCGAAGAGCTGTTTCGGCTCAAGATTTTAGGTTTAATTTTTTCCCACTGAGTCCAGATGGCTCCAGGTATAAATTAATTCAACCCAAATGTGAATAGCGCCCTCACTAGTTGACGCAGCGATGAGATACGGTGAAAAAGATCGTGCTTAATTATCAGAATCTCATAATCTTAGAATGTTGACTAACGTTAGAAATTTAGAAATGCCCCCGCACTAGCATGCATCCTTAAGTGGGTGTGGTGTTGTCCCTTGCAAAAAAATATACGCATTCATATATGCAATTTGCCGTCAATGACAGCGACCTCTTACATTTCCAAATAAGTCTGGATGGCGTAAACCATACAACAAGCAAACACCTATGCAATTCCGTGAATACACCCGATGCACGGCAGACTTCAGCAACTTCTCACCTCTGCAGATTTTTAAACTATTCTCTCCCAGTCAGTTTTTCGGGAGTTGCCAGTTTTATTGCAAAGCAGGTCAACTTTGCGTTGTTTGGCAGAATGCAAAGCGTGCAACTCTTCTGACCAATTTTGGCGACTGTGGCACCACCACAAAATAATATAATATCGCAGCAAATACAGTTTGACCTAGTCTTGGTTGCAAGACGTCCTAATCGCGGTATGCAGCGCGCGTAGGCAGCCGATGCGGGCGTCCACTAACGAACGCCATAGACCACGCCATGACATTCGAATAGGATGTCCTGGCTAAACTGACAAAATCGCTCTGAAGATTCTAAGCAGAATTGGGTTTCATCTGCATGCGGGTGTGACGTTGCTTGCATAATTACGTGACGTAGCAGAAACTTGACCAATGAGTCGGCGATTATGCGTGTTACGTCATGAAGTGACGCAACATGCATATTTAATCCATATTAATCTTTACTTGGTCAATATTGTTCTAATTACCATTATTCCGCAGACCGCATGTAATTACTAAGTTGTTTTGACATTTATACCGTTTCCTGTTATTTTCATGATGTTCTAGGTTTCATCCATGTCTTCTTCTTCTTTTTTTTTGATTCATGAATTATGAATAAAAGACATGAATTAAATAACAAGATTTCAATCAAACTGTTATCGGATATCAGACTTGAATCTCAGGGTTAAGACATTTATTGGTATGAACAAATATGCTTTTCATGACATTTCATAAATTTCCAGATTTTTCTTAATCCTAACTTCGTGTGGGGTGTGGGGAATTCTACTAAAATTAGAGGATTCAGGACTATTAAGGTTAATTGCCAATCTCATCTCTGGTATTATTTATCTTTGCATGAGTGGCCTTTCATAATATTGTCTAGTGAGGGCGCTATATATACTTAAAGTTTGCTTAAAAGTCTGGTGGAGAATTTACTGTGCTAGGCACCGTGGTGTGGTAACTAATGCAAAATGATCAAATGTGTCTTGGCATTGAGAGGGTTATATATCATTCGCATTACGAATGAGCAAGGTTAAACATGATCATTAGGTATATCCAATGTGGAACGTTAATAATGCGATGGTGCATGATTGAAATTGCGAAGATAGAACATTGATATTAAGCTTGATTCATGGTCAACAATGACAAGACTGAACGTTGAAATCGACGAGGTGGAACATTCATTTTGACAGGGAGGAACTTCCACATTGTGAAATTAGACAGCATCCAACGTGCACATTGCGAAGATTAAACGTTCATATTGCGAAAGTTGAACGTTGATATTGAAATGTCGTTCCAGGGCCACCGTACTATAACCAAACCACCCAATGGAGCCTAGCCCAATATTTGGCCGATGTTGACGTTCCCACGCAAGAATGGCTGTTTAATGGCAGATCTAGGTCCCTCCCCTTTTTTGTATAATACTAAATAAGATGTTGAGTTTGTATACAATCGACCGTGCAGTAATCTACCCATTCCCTAGAGTCGTAAAATATTAATGCAAAATTGTTGCATAATTAACCGTTTAACCTATTTTCTATGGTCTAATACCCATGCGTTTTACACAAATGCCTCTGTATGGTGGCCCTAAAGTGACATAACCAGTCGTGAATATTTGTTGTGACTATTCGTAAATATTTTCGCGACGTCGTGAATTTTTTGCGACGTCGTGAATTTTTCGCGACTAGACGTAAATTTATTTACGACCGCTCGTGAATATAACTAGCCGTGACTAGCTGTTATAACTAGCTGGGTTGAGTTTTAAAGTTTGTATTTTTTGCCAGGTTGGAAAAAGTTACCAGTGGAAAAAGATATGAGGTAATAATAACAACAGTCTGGGGCAAAGCGGTCACATCAAGGGGGCTTGATACAATCCTCTGACCAGACTGACATTTTCTTCGTCGTTTTTGTGCGATAAATCTCCCTAAAATATCAGAATTATCTACCTAAACACATTAGCCACACAGAGAGCCCACGGCCACCTTTGCACTAAAAAACACGTGCTATTGAAAACTGAAAGTGGGAAATCCACGGTTTGGAGCGACAACTTGATAAATTCATCAAAGAATATTCATCGTAGTTTGTATAACTGGCTGGACGCAATCCGTCGATGTGCGCCGTGATCGATCGATAGTGCCCCTATGCGCCGATTGCTCTGCCGCGCCGGCGCTGTGCCACCAGTCGAACACGTTTTATTTCTAATGCACGACTCGGGAGGATTTTTAAAGGCAAGTAAAAAATAGCCGTCATAATCGACATAATACCACAATGTTGCTGTGAGGATCAGCAGTGCGCCATCAATTGGCGTATGTTTGATAAAGTGTTGGTTTTTTTAAATGTATATCATAGTGTAAGAATTTGAGCGCGTACGACTATCGGCGGATTACAGGTCTCATAACTGATAAGGCATTATAATTCATACCAAGCAATCATACAAGTAATTATATTGAATGAAAAAAGGTTGGAGGAAAGATGTTAGAAAATCATCGGGAAAAACCACACAACCGACACAAATAAAACATTAGTGGGCTATTTTATTGCATTTTGACGATTTTCAATAATGGAAAAAGTACGTCGAAATAATGAGGAAATGACGAAGACATGACGAACTTAGAGCGTGAACTTTCCTCGACGGTTCATTATATACACGTACACCATGTACATGTACGTACCACTGACCTCTATACATGGACAGATCATCATTGTTTCATTTTGAAGTCGGCATGCGGAGAAGTGCAACATGGCGGACCCACGACGTGACTCTGTGAGCCAATGAAATGTCCAGGTGTTGGTACGATACGTATTACGTAATGTTTATAAATACAAAATGTACAGAATAAATCCGCTGACCTCCACACCTGGACATTTCATTGGCTCACAGCAGTGACGTCTCGGGTCCGCCATGTTGCACTTCCAGTTCGCGCCGACTTCAAGTGTTAGCACAGCAGAATATGGACAATGGTCCGTCCAGGTGTAGAGGTCAGTGGTACGTACGTGTAAGCATGGGTTCAATTGCTAATGTATTCATGTAACATGAATATTCACATTCTCTTCATTCGTAACTAGTCAAACTGCGCCGTGAATTAATATCCATATATGTTTTGTTCTTAGCCAATAAGAGTGCTCCGTCGAGTCCATGTCTTGCGCACAACGAAAATTACAGATTGTTTAAGTCGGTAATTGAGGATCGAGCACATGCATGTTGGGGCCGAGGTTGCAGAGAACTTTCCCATTATACCACTCGCCATATTTAACCCCAGCAGCCGGTTTCACGAAACTTTACTTTATTGCGTAAGTGGACTTACGCCATAACTTATTGCGTAAGTTGCGCAATAACGGATTTCACGAAAGTGTGAGTTACGCTATAAGATCGGTCGTAACTTACGCCATGACTTTAGGTGGCGTAAGTCGTTGCTATGTGTCGAAAAAATGGCGTTGCTGCAGCTCGTTCAACGTGAACATCGGAGAGCGCTTCGCCGTGAAAGATTGTTCCGTGACCGAACAAACCTCCTTGATCGTTTTGAAGACGACGACATCAGAGGGCGGTATCGCTTTTCTCGGGAGGGTATTTTCCAATTGTTGAAGATTTACGACATGTTTTGGAGCGGCCTACAAGGGTAATTTCCCATTTTCCCTTAACGTTAGTAAATGTATAGTGCAACAAAAACCACTCTCATTATTAAATCTCACTTTCTCAAATCATAAATAATAGGTAATATTTATTGTTCCCATAACAAAATCTATAGTTAGATCTCCGGCGCGCGGGCGCACAGCGCCCTCATGCACCCCAAAAAGAATTATGTAGGCCTATAATGATTAGTCGAACAAAACAGACGGTGGATGAAAGCGAGTGTGTCGTTTGTACGGAGATCATTCTCGGAAATGTATGTTAGATAGGCAACCTACCTGTTAAAGGTAGGATACACCATTTGCAGATATCGAAACATTTTAATACCGAATTATTAGGAAATATCTTATTTGAAATATTTATTTATTATACTTATTTGAAAGTAAATAATGATTCTAGGCATCCAGCAAAAGATTGCGCTATATATCCAGTAATTGTTCCGAAAATTTGAATTAAAAAATACAAACAAAACCAAACAAAAAACCACTGCCCGACGCCGGTTGAAAACGAACGCAATTTTTTCTTGCTTTTCTCAACATCCATGATTGTAAACCCTCCGAATAGGACAGTTAAACGATATTTACTATAAAATACAAACCCCCCAAATCCACCCATTCATGATAATTTATTCAAACAATTACCAATGGTGTATCCCACCTTTTAATGATACAACAAAATAAAATCAAAGAAAGAATCAAATGTGGTTTTTTTAACGATTTTTTCCCCAGTTTATAGGCTTAGGTTATATGAAACACTACAAACATGACACAATGACAAAACAATGTAAGTCTAGGAACATTTTTTCTGTATTTTATTTATAAGTAAATTCTACATGTACATTGTATATACACAAATTGGTCCCAAGAAAGAAATTATAACCAAGAAAGATAATAAATACCAATAAAATAAGTACATGACTCGTTTGTATTAACATGGCAATTTTATAAACTTGACTTTGCATTGGATATATAACAAAATTATACCTTTTCGAATCCTTGCCTTTGTCTTCGATAACCCCTGGAATTGCGGTAGATGTAGTGTCAGTCGCGCGCGGGGGCGCAGGCGGAATATTAAAGGTGGATACACCATTTGCAGATATTGAAAATATTTACTACGGAATTATTAAGAAGTATCTTACTTGACTGAAAGATAATAATGATTTTAGGCATCTAGCAAAATAATTGAATTTTATTGTTAAAAGTTTACGATCGCTGGAAAAAACAAGAACAACATAAGAATAACTGCCCGACGCCGGTTGAAAACGAACACCTTTTTTTCTCTTTTTTTCTTCTCGTCATCCATGATTGTAGAACTTCGGGCAGGTCAGTTAAACAATATACTCTAAAATACAACCCTCCAAATCCTCAAGCAATTACCAATGGTGTATCCTACCTTTAAACTGCAAATTCGCGACTAGATTTTAAGTCTACGTGTTATCGTACGCGATACAAGTGCATTGGGTATTGCAGTCGGTCATTGGCCTTTCGCTCTGTGGCGGTAAACATGACAAGTGACTACTGAAATCGTTCTCAATATACTTGTATAACGGTAATAGTGGAACGTAACACGAGACAATGGTACCGACGTTTCTTGGCTTAATTCATATAACATTAACAAAATAACATTGATGTGATTGCAAATTTATGATGACATCACCTTGGAATGTAACGGACGTTTGTCTACCAGGGAACTGCAAAGAAACACGCTTTACAAACTTTGATTTGATTCGCCATTAACCCTCGTTACGCGCGTGCCACAATTTATTCATCATAAAATGTGATTTGATTAAACATTAACTCTCGTTACGCATGCGCGTGCCACAATTTATTTGTCATAGTATCAATGACGTATTCGATGATTCGAGGACATTTGGAAATTTGTCCTTGTTGTCAAGTATTAGGTATGGGCTTTGTATAGACGTAAATACATAATTTTGATTTTATTTGTTGGTTTGTCGGCGAGTTGTTTGTTCAAACACGGGGAAGCGGGAATTAATGTCGCAGCACCAGAGAGTTAATAGTTGGCTCTGTGCCAACTATAGTCTGGTTTCCAGACCGAAGGATTATGACTATAAAGCTAGTATGGGAACGTAAGACATAAGAAAACATTATTATACAAATTGGTGTGTTCGTGCTTTTTAAATTTCTGAACGAAATTTGAAGGAATATAATGTACTCTAACGATTACATGTTCTTGTTTGCATTGGCAGGCCGTTCTACAGTTTTAAAAAGTGTTTTTTTGGTGATTGTGCAAATTGCGCACTATGTTTTGAGTGAATGGTTATAAATATTCATATATGCTAATTTAGGTCATTGACACAGACAGCAGCATTATAGTAAACTGCACACGTACCACCACGCAAACGAATATAATCAAAGTACATGCGTGATGTACAAACGCTCTTAGGCGAGTAGCTATTAGGGCTATGCTTGGAATGTCCTCGGAATTTTACGGGTTCACGTGACCCTTGCGTCAAGACCGTGCTTGATACTGAATCTGGCGATAATTAAGGGCGCCCTCAATAAGCCCGGATAGCGGACGGCGCGCCCCGGAACAGATGAACAGCTCGGTCTTGGAGCAAGACTAGTGAGTAGGCTGACAATAGACGTAGCCGTAGCTCTGAAAGCCCGTTTCCCTTTTAGACACAACCTAATTTTAAAGTACCGATGGGAATGGAACTTGGAATTTTAAAGCGGTAGCCCCCCCCCCCCCCCCCCCCCCAACCCCTCAACAAAGAAATGCGCGCAAGGACGAGAAACTGTTCTGACCCTTATTCTACCCAAACAAAATACGAGAGTGTATTAACTACAACCAATTAGCTGGTGTAGAACAATTATGGAAACAGAGGAATTAGGGAGAAAGTGTAACAACAGAACAACAGATACAACTGCTGAGTAATAATGAGTGTATTAGTGTAAAGAGAGCGTGCAGTCATTTCGCACTCTAGGTATACGGGAGCACAGTGGTTGAAGTTAACTGTTTGGTTTAGTTTGTTGCTGTTTGTTTTGCTTTGCAATATTGACGACTGGTACAAACTGCGCAACCCATCCACATAGAAATAAACACCACCAATTACATCTTGAAATACAAAAAGGGTAAATCATCCAAGTATAACGTTATATAGGAGACGTACATTTACAAGCTGTAAAACTAAATATAATTAATCTGAGGCAAACATATGTTTTGTCGCCACGACACACTGAATCTAAATATTGACACAGCGATGGCAAAATATCAAACAGCAAAGCTCTAAAAGTCTCTCATAAGGCCGGGCGTTTCGGGAGTCAGATGTCCACAATCTTTTTTATTTTCATCGGCTTATTTACGAGAGATGTCGTTTAACTGACAGATCTTTTCTCCTCGGCTGACTTGTCGCAGATTGAAGAAACGGCATCGAGGCTCATCCCGGCACGCCGAACCGCACGCGATGACACCACCGGTGGTGGAGAACTCCTTAATGACGTGACCGGTCAGGCATTGGGATGTGAGGCGGCCATTAGCGTCGGTCTTCAGGTAGAACACGGACGAGGCAGCGACTGAGTTGGCAGTGGACTCGGTATCGACTAGGGTGACAGTAGACTCGGTATCGAGTGGGTTGGCAGTAGACTCGGTATCGACTGGGTTGACAGTAGACCCGGTATCGACTGGGTTGACAGCAGACTCGGTATCGACTGGGTTGACAGTAGACTCGGTATCGACTGGGTTGATAGTAGACTCGGTATCGACTGGGTTGACAGTAGACTCGGTATCGATTGGGTTGACAGTAGACTCGGTATCGACTGGGTTGACAGTAGACTCGGTATCGACTGGGTTGAAAGTAGACTCGGTATCCACTGGGTTGACAGTAGACTCGGTATCCACTGGGTTGACAGTAGACTCGGTATCGACTGGGTTGACAGTAGACTCGGTATCGACTGGGTTGACAGTAGACTCGGTATCCACTGGGTTGAAAGTAGACTCGGTATCGACTAGGTTGACAGTAGACTCGGTATCGACTGGGTTGAAAGTAGACTCGGTATCGACTGGGTTGACAGTAGACTCGGTATCGACTGGGTTAACAGTAGACTCGGCATCGACTGGGTTGAAAGTAGACTCGGTATCGACTGGGTTGACAGTAGACTCGGTATCGACTGGGTTGACAGTAGACTCGGTATCGACTGGGTTGACAGTAGACTCGGTATCGACTGGGTTGACAGTAGACTCGGTATCGACTAGGTTGACAGTAGACTCGGTATCGACTAGGTTGACAGTAGACTCAGTATCCACTGGCTTGACAGTAGACTCGGTATCGACTGGGTTGACAGTAGACTCGGTATCGACTGGGTTGACAGTAGACTCGGTATCGACTGGGTTGAAAGTAGACTCGGTATCGACTTGGTTGAAAGTAGACTCAGTATCGACTGGGTTTACAGTGGACTCGGTATCTACTATGCTGGTACCTGGCTGGTTCTCACAGATAGCGTATATTCGTTCCGTACACGAGCCATCTATCCACATGTGGCTCTCTCTTTGCCATTTTACGCAATTAAAGTAAGGCCTGGGACAGCCACTGCACCATTTAAAGTTCTCACATCGAGTTCCATCGAAACGAACCCACTCGCCTGATATTAAGTGGCAGTCAATCCAAAAGACGATCGCGCCCGTACTACCATCAGTCATGTCATCGATGAAATCTTGATCATTGAACTCAGAGACATCAGGCGTCCACAAACCGCCTCCCACTTCATAGCAGTTAATGTTAGCATTTTCCCACGCCATTCGTTCTTTTGTTATACAATATTTTCGACCATTAAACCGCTCCCAGTCAGGGCAATATGTTAATGCTTCAACACCGACGAGTACGATCACAATTGCAACCAAAGGCTTCATTTTCAGCTTTTGCAAGACGGCATTCAAGTCATCAATAATAAGAAACGGTTGCTTCATTCACTAATGATGTCTTTTAATATATAATGTCTACGTGATCCACGGCTGCGTTTTTAAATGACACAGATATGTTTATAATGCCGTCTCTGTTGAAAACGCCTTCAATGCAACCACTTTCACCGTTAGGTTTACACCAATAGTCGGCCGTATGTAGTAGTAGTAGTTGCTGATGCCAACAATCGAGCGGTACTGTATACAATACGGTAAATTAGTGTAGCCTGCTTAATGTTGCGCAAACTACACGAGAACTTGTGACGCCGTTGCTGTATGGAAAGAGTTTGTACCTGGCATGTTTTATTGAAAATACAAATCGATGAATTCAATTGAATTCAAAAAGAGAACCTCGCGGTCGAAGTGTGCAGTTCATCATAAATAAACAAATTAAACGGTTGGCTCATTTTTTCCCGGAAACAATGGACGGAGTTGTGAGGGCGAGCTTGATGTCTTCGGCGTAAACAAATAAATGTATCCCGCCCCCCCTCCCCAGAAATATGTAAAATATGTACATATTGTACATGTACGCGCGACCCACTTCTGGCGTTTTCACGCAGTAACGCACAGCCCATAGCTAATACACACGGATAGCGTCACTTCGTAAAAACTCACGAATCAGATACGCTGTGTTGGTATATTTACGAATTGACACTATCCGTGTGTAGTAGCTAAACGTTTGTGTGTGTGTGTGATATAATGTTTACGCGATCCACAGCTGTGCTTTTAAATGACGACTTTCCCAGATACGTCTATAATTTCGAGTCTGACAAAAATGAAGAAATTAGTCCAAACGTCACTGAATATTAATAAGAGATTCGGGATTGTGTGCGCCTTCAACGCAACCACTTTCATTATTTGGTTTGCACCAATAGTTGGCCGCGCGCTGCCGGTGCTAAAAAGCGAGCGATATTGTATACAATACGGTGAATTACTGTAAACTGCTTAACTTTGCGCCAACTACAACGCACATGTGACGCCGTTGCTAGGCAGAGTTAATACCTGACGTGTTTGATTGAAAATACAAATCGATGAATTCAATTGAAATCAAAAAGAAAACCTCGCGGTCAAAGTGTGCATTTTATCATAAATGAACAAATTAAAAGATTGGTTTAATTATTTTTCCGAAGACAATGGACGGGGCGGGGCGTACCGAGTACAAACGGCTGTCTAGTGTGACTCTTCCATTTAAAAAGATAGGGGTGATCGAAATAATGAAAAATTAAATATCTGTTTTAAAGTCGTATTTTATATATTTTTTTGTTTCGACCAACATTATTTAAGCTTTTCTTTTGTATACAATGTTTATATATATACATTGTTCTACGAAAAACATGTAATTGCCCCATTGACGTCACATGTGCGTTGTAGTTTGCTTTTTGGCACCGGCAGCGTGTTTTCTATGTGAGGTCGGAAGACTACTGAATTATAATAAAATTAATAATACAAAAAATACTGAAGAGTAAATCAATTTTTTAAAATAATTTTTTTATAATTAGGCATTTATGCCAAAATATGCTTTTCAAGGCATTGTTGATTTATTTACAAACTTATTATTTTTTTGCTAATTTCGGCCTGTTTCATATTATGATGTCTCTCACCAAAAATGACAACAGAAATCACTAAACATTATTACACAGACAACAAGAATATATTGAAGTCAGCTTGATCCGCCCCTACCCCCAACAAATAAATAAATAATAATAATAATACATAAAATAAATAAATAAATAAATAAAATAAACAACGTAATGTGTCTAAACTCATTAACCCCAAGTTAATGAGTGTGTGCAAAATCATATTGAAATTGGGTTATAAGCTTCTCTACTGAAAGCTAGAATCGTATAAATTGGTTAACGACATACAGAAAGTCCACCCAGGGTACCGAATTTAGAATCACATTGGGTTATCACTGTAAAACCAAAATGTGCACATCCGATTATGTAGTAAATAAGTCTCACGTGTTTTATAATTATCTGTGAGACTCGCTGTGCGTACTATATACCTGTTGCTCTTATATGAACATTGATAACCTTTCGCTCAAAACTTAGCGCACAATTTGAGCAATAACAAAAATCACTTTTTTTAAAACGTAAGAAAGGCCTGCCAATTAATGCAAACAAGGTCAGGATAGAAAATCGAAATTTTGAAAAAGCACAGACACACCGCTTTTAATCCTTCTGTGTTTCATGTTTTAATTCAACAAAGTTTTTAGAGTGTATGCACATTTTTTATCGACTATTTTTTTTGGTCTCAAAGTTTATTATCGGGATGAGTTTAATTCAAGGGAAAGCAAGGCTCTGAGAAAAATTTCTTCCACTCAATGTGGACTTTGGTTTATAGATACGCCCAGTTATGATAATTGCCCGTAAACCTCCGAGGAAAAAACACGCAAGCGGAGAAGTGGGGAGATTATTTAACGCTTGCAATGGGGGCGCTTTAGGTCGCCAATAAAAATAAATATATGTGTGGGGAGGTCCAACGTAACCAAATTTAGAGATTGTCAATTTCATGATTGTCCATGTATTGTAACCTTTTTGATCCTTGCCCGTTATTCCTGTTTACCAAAATGTACACATTGTACCACTTTTATTACTGTACTGCCGTCTCTGCTGGAGTTAATCAAACCAATTACTGGAGGTCATGCGGCCATGTACAACAAACGAACTTAAGATGGTCTCAATTTTGTACATGTAGTTCGTGTTGGTATTAAATTTCAAGTAGGACATGTCAACTGAGGTTTTCAAATATGGAAATTATTCATTGTTTTTATAATTTTCCTGTGCTAAATTCCAATTGTAGTAGACCCAAGCCCAACTTACTTGTTTGGACTGTTTGATAGACATGTACTGTATGTTCTATTTTATACCCCTCTGGACCACGTGGGCTGCACGGCATGTCAGTGCCTGCCCAATTTTCACAGGCCGGGTCTTGGACCCCAGAACAATAAACCATCAGAAGCACAGCATGGTGTGGACATTGACTCATTACACCTACTCTCCGACCCCCTGAACCTGCGTGCCCTCTTCTCATCAACCCCCCTGGAGTACCCATCGCCCACCGTGTATCCAACCAACCACTTCTGGGACTCCGACGGCCACCGACTTCCCCCACATATGCATATTCGCCCTATTGCAAAATATACTTTTCACTTTTTGGGCCTAATTTCCTTGTCTTTCACAAAATTGTAATGTCGCAGTCCTGTGCAAGCGGCTTCCATTTTTTTCTTACGAACCCTCAAGTTCATGGCCTACAAAATCCTCTATAGGCCTAAAAGCAAATACATTGAAAGCATACAAATCCTGATTTTGCAATTTTGAGCTCTGATTGGATAGATTTTATGTAACCTATGAACGGAGGTCACCAGTTCTGCGGCTCAGCTGCGCGCTACATGCAATTCGAAAGGTAATAACTTTCTTCTCAGAAATCTGAGAAGCTCGATTAGCGTTTCCCATCCCCCAAGACAGTATAGTCAGGTGGCTTAAATAGGAGAAACTCCTCTTGCGGTTATCTCGAAAACGCTTTTTCGTGTGTCTCTTCGTGAAAACGGTGACGACATTGTGCTTTTATCCGCCCAGTAACGGTAATATTCAAATAAAGCCACTTAACTGGTATGGGCGGTGCATTAGGCACAAGCGAAGAGGGCACTACACTAATTGGAATGATAGTAGGATCTTATAAGCATGAAAATTGCACCCATAACCTTTTCTGAAAAAGGAGACCGTTTGGCTAAGGATTAACTCCCTGCGGTTCGGGGCTTCGATCTAATAACAGCCTTGATAAAATTACGCTTTGGGAAGTATCGATTTCGTGAGTTGAGTTTGTTTGGGTGTGAATTAAACAAAATGTAATTGGCAACCCCATCCAAAATTAAAAATAAAATGGAAAGATGAAGGATCATACAGTTTGTTTGAGAAACCCTAACGATGTCGGCTCAGTTTGTGATGTGGGTACAGGGGAAATGACTATCTTTCAGCTACTACTACATGTACTACTACTAATGCTATGTACTCCGCCATTAGTAGAGCCAATGATAATGTCTATATGAACAGTTTTCGTTCCTCCAGCGCTACATGCTCAATACCTGAGTATTGTAAGCTGAGGTTAATCAAGCTAAACTATATTAATGCATCTACCCCCTCCCCATTCCCCTCCCCCATGCAGGTTAACAAATCATTCAGCACCAACAAAATATTGATAGGGAGATTCACCGATAGGGCTCCCGGCTCCGCCCGGCCCCGCCGCCACCGGGGCCTTATGCGGTTACGCCAGGCCTGAGTAAAAAGGCCTGAACTATAGGCCCAAGAAAATAGCCCAAGCTAAAACCAAGTTTGATACTTGAATAACGAACGAACGAACGAACGAACGAACGAACCTGAATCCTCCATGCTTGGGGAAATCTGGGATTGCAGTGATTATTATTATTATTATTATCTTTATTTTACCAGGGAGACCCATTCACATAAACTTGTGGTCTTCCATGGGGCCCTGGGAAATACAATTAAAATAATAAAACCTAAATAAAGTTTTAAATATACTTTAAAGTAGAATGTACACAAAACATAAAATGGTAAAACAGTAAACACAAGAACAAAAATTTAACAATATAACACATAATTAAATAAAAGTACATGTAGAGTAAAATAAGTAAAATTCCTATAAGAAATACACACAAATATATACGAGAATCAGAATAAAACTAATTCAAAATTTAGGAAAATCTGGCCAAAAAATAAAGGTTACGAATTGGAATAGTTAAAATATTACAATAAAATAAACAGATAAAACTGGGTGGGTTTAAACAATTAAAATGAAACAGCGAAAATTAAAATAATTAAGAGCCAGAAGTTAAAAGACTTGTCTTCAGAAGTGATTTAAAATGTGATAAAGATGGCGCCGAACGAATTTCAGTACTCAAGGTATTCCATATTCTGGTGCAATTAATGATTGGACTGTGTTTGTAGCACTCCGTTTTATACTTTGGGATAACCAAATTATTAGCTGTAGCTCCTCTTGTATTGTAATGGTGTGCATCTGAAAGTTGTGTTACGTTATTTGTTAAATACGACGGCGCAAGCCCATGAGTACATTTAAACATAAAAACTGCTTTTAGGTAAAAAAATCGTTCATGTAATGGCAACCATCCTAATTCTTTAAAAAGTTCACTCGATGGAGTGTCAAAACCCTTAGACAAGATTAAACGTGCTGCATACTTCTGTAACTTACTTCATACGGGATATCCTCGAATTTTCATCACCATGCCGACACAAAAAAAATTGTCTGAATAATTTGAACAGATGAATTTGACAAAGACAAATAAATGACCAACTACTATCTACTATAAAGAGCGTAAAGCACCGCACGCGTTATGATAACGGTCGTGATTTACGCCCTCTTGTGGCAGCGGGGTGGGTACCGGTGGGGGCGTTATCGCGAACAACAGGTGTATCGGCCCTGTATACAGATTACTAACTAACAGGTGTTCAGATTTTTTAAAAGTTTTTGTTGGGTTGACCATTGACTTTTTGAGATACTTTTATCCAAAGAAAAGTACCTCTAAAACGAATGATGTTTCGCATTTGGTTTAGTTTGTTGCTGTTTTGTTTAGTTTTTGCAATATTGACGACTGGTACAAACTGCGCAACCCATCCACATAGAAATAAACACCACCAATTACATCTTGAAATACAAAACGGGTAAATCTTTCAAGTATAACGTTATATAAGAGACGTACATTTACAAGCTGTAAAACTAAATATATTATATAATTAACTTGAGGCAAACATATGTTTTGTCGCCACGACACACTGAATCTAAAAATTGACACAGCGATGGCAAAATATCAAACCGCAAAGCTCTAAAAGTCTCTCATAAGGCCAGGCGTTTCGGGAGTCATTTGTCCACCATCTTTGTCATTTTCGCCGGTTTATTTCCGAGAGATGTCGTTTAACTGACAGATCTTTTCTCCGCGGCTGACTTGTCGCAGATTGAAGGAACGGCATCGAGGCTCATCCCGGCACGCTGAACCTCACGCGATGACACCACCGGTGGTGGAGAACTCCTTGATAACGTGACCGGTCAGGCATTGGGATGTGAGGCGGCCATCACCGTTGGTCTTTAGGTAGAACACGGACGAGGCAGCGACTGGGTTGGCAGTGGACTCGGTATCGACTGGGTTGGCAGTGGACTCGGTATCGACTAGGGTGACAGTAGACTCGGTATCGACTATGATGACAGTGGACTCGGTATCGACTGGGTTGGCAGTGGACTCGGTATCGACTGGGTTGGCAGTGGACTCGGTATCGACTAGGGTGACAGTGGACTCGGTATCGACTGGGTTTACATTAGACTCGGTATCGACTAGGTTGACACTAGACTTGGTATCGACTGGGTTGAAAGTAGACTCGGTATCGACTGGGTTGACAGTAGACTCGGCATCGACTGGGTTGACAGTAGACTCGGTATCGACTGGGTTGACAGTAGACTCGGTATCGACTAGGTTGACAGTAGACTTGGTATCGACTGGGTTGAAAGTAGACTCGGTATCGACTGGGTTGACAGTAGACTCGGTATCGACTGGGTTGACAGTAGACTCGGTATCGACTGGGTTGACAGTAGACTCGGTATCGACTAGGTTGACAGTAGACTTGGTATCGACTGGGTTGACAGTAGACTTGGTATCGACTGGGTTGACAGTAGACTCGGTATCGACTGGGTTGACAGTAGACTCGGTATCGACTGGGTTGACAGTATAGACTCGGTATCGACTAGGTTGACAGTAGACTCGGTATCGACTGGGTTGACAGTAGACTCGGTATCGACTAAGTTGACAGTAGACTCGGTATCGACTGGGTTGAAAGTAGACTCGGTATCGACTGGGTTGAAAGTAGACTCGGTATCGACTGGGTTGACAGTAGACTCGGTATCGACTGGGTTGAAAGTAGACTCGGTATCGACTGGGTTGAAAGTAGACTCGGTATCGACTGGGTTGACAGTAGACGTGGTATCGACTGGGTTTACAGTGGACTCGGTATCGACTTGGTTGAAAGTAGACTCGGTATTGACTGGGTTTACAGTGGACTCGGTATCTACTGGGCTGGTACCTGGCTGGTTCTCACAGATAGCGTATATTCTTTCCGTACACGGGCCATCTATCCACATGTGGCTCTCTCTTTGCCATTGTACGCAATCAAAGTAAGTCCTGGGACAGCCACTGCACCATTTAACGTTCTCACATCGAGTTCCATCAAAACGAACCCACTCGCCTGATATTGAGTGGCAGTCAATCCAAAAGACGATCCCGCCAATACCACCATGAGGTGATCCAGCACTAGTCATGTCATCGATAAAATCTTGTTCATAATTGAACACAGAGACAGGCGTCCACAAACCGCCTCCCACATCATGACAGTTAATGTTAGCATTTGCCCACGTCATCGGTTTTTTTGTCATACAATATTTTCGACCATTCGGTAATATGTTACTGCTCCAACACCGACGAGTACGATCACAATTGCAACCAAAGGTTTCATTTTCAGCTTTTGCAAGACGGCATTCAAGTCATCAATAATACAAAAAACGTTGCTTCATTCACTAATGATTTTTTTAAATATGTAATGTCTACGCGATCCACGGCTGTGCTTTTAAATGACACAGATATGTTTATAATGTCGTCTCTGTTGAAATCGCCTTCAATGCAACCACTTTCATCGTTTGGTTTACACCAATAGTCGGCTGTACGTAGTAGTAGTAGTTGCCGATGCCAAAAAGCGAGCGGTACTGTATATAATACGGTGAATTAGTGTAACCTGCTTAACTTTGCGCCAACTTACATGCACATGTGACGCCGTTGCTAGGCAGAGTTAATACCTGGCGTGTTTAATGAAAATACAAATCGATGAATTCAATGGAAGTCAAAAAGAGAACCTCGCGGTCGAAGTGTGTAGTTTATCATAAATGAACAAATTAAACGGTTGGTTTAATTTTTTCCGAAGACAATGGACGGAGTTGTGAGGGCGAGCTTCGGCGTAAACAAAAAAAAAGTTTTCCCGCCGCCCCCCCCCCCCCCTGAAATATGTACATATTGTACATGTACGCGCGACCCACGTCTGGCGTTTCCACGCAGTAACGCACAGCCCATAGCTAATACAAACGGATAGCGTCACTTCGTAAAAACTCACAAATCAGATACGCTGCGTTTGTTTATGGTGTAAATGGAGGACACATACCTGGCGACACGAAGGTGAATTGGGGTTAGGGTTAGAATCGAGGACGACCTCGATTGAGATTCGTGTACAAAACCAATGAGAGACTTTCACCATTTGGTTTGCGCCAATAGTTGGCCGCGCGCTGCCGGTGCCAAAAAGCGAGCGGTACTGTATTACAAATGTGAATTAGTGTAACCTGCTTAACTTTGCGCCAACTACAACGCACATGTGACGCCGTTGCTAGGCAGAGTTAATACCTGGCGTGTTTGATTGAAAATACAAATCGATGAATTCAATTGAAGTCAAAAAGATAACCTCGCGGTCGAAGTGTGCAGTTCATCATAAATGAACAAATTAAATGGTTGGTTTAATTTTTCCCGAAGACAATGGACGGAGTTGTGAGGGCAAGCTTGATGTCTTCGGCGTAATAAAATAATGTACATGTAATAATAATAATAATATTTAAAATTTATATTGCGCCCCTTACATACAAAATGATCAAAGGCGCAGAACACATGTTAAAAAGCACAGAATGGAAGAAAAAGACAAAGAAAAAAGACTGATCACCAGGCCAGTGCCCAAACAAAAGTATGGGGATACGTCTGTCCCGCCAACAGAGAACTAATAGTTACTTATTACATAGGCCTATCCCTGCTGGCATCGGTAATGTCTTGATCTTTTCAGGAGACAGACGCCTCAAACCCTATCTATACTAAAAATCTAAACAAACTGGCAAGGCGACCATAGAAGAAAGACAAACAAAAGACAAAAAATAACAACACCAAAAACACACTAAAAAGCGGCTTTAAAAAGATGGGTTTTTATGTTACATTTAAAAGAGGTGAGTTTCTGTTCGCTACGTATATGAAACGGTAGTGCATTCCAAAGCTTAGGGGCTGCCACAGAAAAAGCCCTGTCACCAAATGTAGTCAACATTTTACCAGAGGGATAATCTAAGAAAATACCATTATTCCCTGACCTAAGTTGATATGAAGATACTTTTCGGATGGAAACAAGATCCTGTAAGTACTTTGGAGAAAGACCATGAAGAGCTTTGAAGGTCAACAAAAGAATTTTAAAATTAATCCTGTACGAAACAGGCAGCCAATGTAATTGACGAATTATAGGTGTAATGTGTTCAAACCGGGGTGTGTTAGTAACAATTCTGGCTGCAGCATTTTGAACCCTTTGCAGTTTAGCTAGCTGTGACTTTGGCAGACCATACAAAAGGCTATTACAATAATCAAGACGACTGGTCACAAATGCATGAATTAGTTTTACAAGAGAGTCTTGCGTCAGGAATTGACTAATTCGTTTGATGTTATGAAGATGGAAAAAGGCTGCAGAGCAAGCTTTATTGATGTGGGTATTCATTGTAAGTTCAGAATCAAACCATGACCCCAAATTACGAACACATGTTGTAGGGAAAACTTTAACATCGCCTATCATGATATCAGAAATATTAATTTTCTTTAACTGCTGCTTTGATCCGATGATCAAAAATTCACTCTTAGCGTCATTAATTAAAAGCCGGTCATGCAACATCCATTGCCTGATGTCCCTGATGCAATTTTCCATTACAGTTACAGCAGCTTGACAAGATATATCGTCAGGTCTAAAAGATAGATACAGCTGAGTGTCATCGGCATAACAATGAACATCAGGCAGATGATGCTCAATGATGTCAAACAATTTAGAGGCGTAGACAATGAATAAAAATGGTCCTAAGCAGGATCCCTGAGGAACACCACAGTTGATATTAAACTTGTCTGATAAGGTACCTTGAATGGATACGCGTTGGCTTCTATCTGACAAATAAGACGAAAACCAATCGAGGGCCTTGCCAGTGACTCCAAATTTAGACTGCAGACGTTTCAATAAAATGACGTGATCAACAGTATCGAATGCTGCACTCAGGTCTAAAAGAATAAGCAGAATAACATGTTGGGAATTCATCCTCATCAGTAAATCATTTTTAACCTTTATAAGCGCCGTCTCTGTACTGTGATGCTTCCGGTAAGATGATTGGAAAACCGGAAACATGAAATGTTTTGACATGTGACAATAAAGTTGGTCACAAACATGTACGCGCGACCCACTTCTGGCGTTTCTACGCAGTAACGCACAGCCCACAGCTATGCTAGGAGTCCACTGGGCCGCGCCAGTTGGTGCCAGTTCGCACCAAAGATTATGTGATTGGCGCGTAGTGGCTCGCTGTGGCGCCGAATTAATGTCCGCTCGGCATGTGTCGCCAAGTGGAATAAACTGGGTGCCATATGGCGTGCGCCAAATGCCACCCGGCTTGCTCCAAAATGTTGCGCCAGTTTGCGCCAGTTCGCGCCATTACACGGCCATTTGATTCCAAAATTCACCCCGTTGGCGCCATTCGCGCCAATAGACGGCTACTTTGCGCCACTTGGTGATTAGTTTGTGCCAAAGGTCGCCAAATTGGTTTGAACTTGCCGCCGCTTGGCGCTACTTGCCGACTATATAAATACCGGCCATCGGCTACCTGGTTCAGACCCTCCTCAGCTGCTGTTGCTAGGAGTCCACTGGGCCAGCGCCAGTTGGTGCCAGTTTGCGCCAATGCAATTTGCTGTGGCGCCTAGTGTCGCCAATAAGGTGCCTAGTGGCGTGTAGTGGCTCAAACTGCCTCCCAACTGGTTCGTGGTGGCCCGTAACGGCACCAAATTTGAATGTGGCGGCAAGAAAATTTCAAAATGTTTGAAATTTTCGTCGCGCCACTTGCATCGAGCAATCAGCGCCAAGTGTCCGCCAAGTGGCACCAAATGGCGCGAACATATCGCCCTTTGGCGCAAACAATCCGCCTATTGGAATCCACTGGAATGTAATGGCGCGCGCCAAATAATTCCAACAGAGGCGGATAGCCCGCCAAAGCGCGCCAAATGTGCAGTGGCGCGAGCCAAACGGCACCCGATTGGTGACTACTTCGCGCCAAATGCCACCTGGTTGCCCGCCATTCGGCGCTACTTGCCGCCTATAAAAGCAGCTGAGGAGGGTCTGAACCAGGTAGCCGATGGCCGGTATTTATATAGTCGGCAAGTAGCGCCAAGCGGCGGCAAGTTCAAACCAATTTGGCGACCTTTGGCACAAACTAATCACCAAGTGGCGCAAAGTAGCCGTCTATTGGCGCGAATGGCGCCAACAGGGTGAATTTTGGAATCAAATGGCCGTGTAATGGCGCGAACTGGCGCAAACTGGCGCAACATTTTGGAGTAAGCCGGGTGGCATTTGGCGCACGCCATATGGCACCCAGTTTATTCCACTTGGCGACACATGCCGAGCGGACATTAATTCGGCGCCACAGCGAGCCACTACGCGCCAATCACATAATCTTTGGCGCGAACTGGCACCAACTGGCGCTGGCCCAGTGGACTCCTAGCATGTATGAACAACATCTCTACTAAATATGGCGCAACTTGGCGCGCGCCATTACATTCCAGTGGATTCCAATAGGCGGATTGTTTGCGCCAAAGGCGATATGTTCGCGCCATTTGGTGCCACTTGGCGGACACTTGGCGCTGATTGCTCGATGCAAGTGGCGCGACGAAAATTTCAAACATTTTGAAATTTTCTTGCCGCCACATTCAAATTTTGTGCCGTTACGGGCCACCACGAGCCAGTTGGGAGGCAGTTTGAGCCACTACACGCCACTAGGCACCTTATTGGCGACGCTAGGCGCCAAGACAAATTGCATTGGCGCAAACTGGCGCCAACTGGCGCGGCCCAGTGGACTCCTAGCATTACAAACGGATAGCGTCACTTCGTAAAAACTCATGAATCAGATACGCTGTGTTGGTGTATTTACGAATTGACACTATCCGTGTTTATTAGCTAAACATTGTGTGTTTTTTTGTGATAATGTTTACCGTCGATCCACGGCTGTGCTTTTAAATGACGACTTTCCCAGATACGTCTATAATTTCGTGTCTGACGAAAATGAAGAAATTAATCCAAATGTCACTGAATAATAAGAGATTCGGGATTGTGTGCACCTTCAACGCAACCACTTTCATTATTTGGTTTGCACCAATAGTCGGCCGCGCGCTGCCGGTGCTAAAAAGCGAGCGATAGTGTATACAATACGGTGAATTACTGTAAACTGCTTAACTTTGCGCCAACTACAACGCACATGTGACGCCGTTGCTAGGCAGAGTTAATACCTGGCGTGTTTGATTGGAAATACAAATCGATGAATTCAATTGAAGTCAAAAAGAAAACATCGCGGTCGAAGTGTGCAGTTTATCATAAATGAACAAATTAAAAGATTGGTTTAATTCTTTTTCCGAAGACAATGGACGGAGTTGTGTGGGCGAGCTTGATGTCTTTGGCGTTATAAAATAAAGGTTTTCCGCCCCGCCGCCCACCCCCCCCCCCCCCCCAACCCCCACCCTGAAATATGTACATATTGTACATATTGTGGATAGCGTCTCACTTCGTAAAAAACTCACAAATCAGATACGCTGTAATGAAGTATTTACGAATTGACACTATCCGTGTGTTAGCTATAGGCTTTGCGTCACCTCGTTAAAAGTGGGTCGCGCGTATCATGTAACATTAGTGTTACTTCGTGGTGACGGTGACGAACTTATGCATAGTCCTACCTAGCCCAGTAGGACCCCCTTCGCGTTGAGGAGGGAGTCCAAAATATTAAGCTACAGAAAGTGGGCGAACAAAAATCAAACATAATTTTTAACATTTACCTCATCGCCTTAGTTTTACACCAACATATACTCTTTGTGTCTTTATATTTCTTTCCGGGATGATCGGGAATTCCATATGCTACGCTGCTGGCCGACGTTTTACGGGGAAAATAAACTCCAAACAAAGTTAAACTTGACTTTCACCTATTGATTTGTATTGAATTTTATATTAATTTATTATTATTATTTACTATTAGTAATATTATATATTAAATATTTTCTTAATTTAAGTTTGATTAGATTGTTTGTTGTCCCCTATTTTGTTATTTAATGTAAAATTGTTATTATTTTCATTATTGTAAACAAAATATTATGTACCCCCTTTAATAATTTATATGTTAGCATTAATATTTCATTAGTACGATTAGTAATTACATGTACATGTACATATAATTTACCTATACTTTGCTCTGAACTTTGCTCTTCATTTAACGTATTATTTAATTTTAATTCATTTCTCTTTTTATAATTAAATTTACAATATTTTTTATATAGTTGTTTCTTGTATCCCATTCAGCTTTAAGAACCCCTTGACAGGAACAATGTTTCTGAATGGTATTTTGTCTTTGTGTTGTTATGTTTTGTATCTAAAGCTTTCATTTTATGCATTTTTTGTAATTTTGGTCCGTGCATTTGTTGATGTTTCCGATAGAGAATAGATATAGATAATCAGTTTCATCGTCGAGTCGAGTTCATGTATACGACGTATGTTATATGCTCGATGCGCGTGCACGCTTAAAGGGTACTTGAAATTCAAAACTTTAATATGGCGAAATATACGTTTTAATAATGCTGAATACTTAACAACTGCAAAAACTTCATATTTGTTTATGTTCGTTCATTAATCGTGACCCTAAAATAAAAAGCAATATGCGCCGTGCCCCGCCCATAAAAGATGACGTCACGGTAAGAATAGAGCGTGGCTGTACCAGGATAAGCCTAGCCTTGAATACAAGGCTATGCTGTATCCGCAACGTGGGATCATCGTTTGCCACAACACTAAACGGGTACATAGCCCGCAATGCATTATTATACATACTTAGCTGGTTCTCTGTAATAATGCATTGCGGGCTATGTACACGTTTGGTGTTATGACAAACGATGATCCCAAGTTGCGGATACAGTGCAGTCTTGTATTCAAGGCTAGGCTTAGCCTGGTATAGCCACGCTATATTCTTACCGTGACGGCATCTTTTGTGGGCGGGGCACGGCGCATGTTGCTTTTCATTTTAGGGTAACGATTAATGAGCAAACCTAAAAAAATAAGAAGTTTTTGCAGTTGTTAAGTATTCCGCGTCATTAAAGCGTATATTTCGCCATATTAAAGTTTTGAATTTCAGTTACCCTTTAATACCAATGTGCGCAGCAAGCTATGGCAGCATTGATCGCGGATTCGCGGATGGCCGGGTGCAGGCGTGTGTACGTGTTCCGGCACCACATAACGACCGAGGGGCGAGACACAAAGGAGAACAAAGGAAACAAAAGCCCCTCGGTCGGCGGTATGAATGGAATAATTCGGTCCTCGATCGACGGTGCAAGCGCAAAGCAATGGGGATTGGGTATAACGTAGGAATAAAGGAAAACAAAATATCGAGCCTCGATCGTTATGTGGTTCACGATGGGGTGCACACACCTACAAACCCGGTGTGAAACTGACGAGGAAAGCGGTCTACAAGTTCAACGTTGTTTTGAATTTATTTTCCTAAAAAACGTCAACCTGCGTAGCATATAGTATTCCTGAACCTCACAGAAAGATAAGACACAATCACTATTACTAAGACCGTCTTTGCGATGCGGGCGCCCTCTAACGTACGTACGCTGTAGACCAAGCGCGCAATGACCTTCGTACATTAGAGAACGCCCGCATCGGCGACCTACGCGCGCTGCATACCGCGATTAAGATCGTCCTGCAAACAAGAAACAAGACATGGGGGTGGGGGGGGGGGGGGGGGGGGGGGGGGGGGAGGGGGGGGGGGAGGGGGGGGGAAGCTCACGAAAAATAACAACTTTGATGCGTAGTTGTGAAATGACGTCATCCTTGATGCATTTGTTCAATTTGTTTTATTGTTATCAACCACATACGAAGTACCAATCAGGTATTATAATGGGATGCTAAAAATAAACTTCATGCTTACCTCTTAATCTGGAATTTGATTTGGTGTCTTTTGTGTCTCCTGGGAAAATTTTGAAAATGTGTATATGGGTGTGTTTTGGTGCAAACTGGTTTATGTAAAAGTCAATGACCCATGGCAAAATATTGAGAAGGGGGGAGGGGGGGGGGGGGGGGGGGGGGAGACTCGAACCGTTCCCCCGCAACAAATATTGTCACTAAAGGTAAAACGTTATTTGGGTAATACAATACCAGCGAGCACGTGACCATTATATTGCAGGTCCCGGGAATAGTGTGTACTGACGTCTCATCTTTCATTTTCTTTTATACTGTTGGTGGGTTGACCATTGAATTTTTGAGATATTATTATCCAAAGAAAAGCACCTCTAAAACGAATGATGTTTCGCAAACTGGACAACTAGCCATTAATTTGGACCCCCACAACATAGCTAAACAGCGCCAATTTCAGACTTGGTTGCAGCCAAAATGCTTAGAATTGGAATTTGGAAGCTCCAAGTCCAGGCCAGAGGTCAGACAAAACTAATAAGTCAATAATATTATAAGTCCTGTCATTTGCTTTGCACAACATACAAGTTTATAACAAATCTTCCCGTGCAATAGTAATTTTTTTTCTTTGTCGGCCGGTCAATATTAAGGGTACTATAATCAATAGGCTCTTAAATTCGGTAAAGCAGTCAAAATAGTTTTCGGCACGAGCTGTTTAAAACACTGACTCTGGTAATTAGATTCAAATTATATAAGGCTAGTTAATAACAACAATTATTTGCTGTTCAAATTTGAGGACACTTATTTTAGCTTAACGTACATGTATTTGTATAGAACGCTTTAAACAAACTGCAAAATGAGAGAAATAATGTATACGAACGACCAGGAGAATAAGGCCGCGTCCAAATCTGTTGTCTATGGCTGTTGTCTATATGCTTTTGTCCATTACAACCTACGCGTGAGCAGGCTGACAATAGACGTAGCTGTAGCTCTGAAAGCCTGTTTCACTTTCAGACACAACCTATTGTTAAAGTGCCGATGGGAATGGGACTTGGAATTTCAATGCGGTAGCACTAACTACAAAAATGTGCGCGAGGACGAGAAACGTTTCGGACTCTAACCCCAATTTCCCCTTATTCTACCCAAATGAAATACGAGAGTGTACACTACAACTAATTAGAGAGAGACTTTTTAGTGTAGAACAATTAGGGAGAAAGTGTAACAACAGATACAACCAACTGACTGCTGAGTAATAATGAGTGTATTACTGTAAAGAGAGCGTGCAGTCATTTCGCACTCTAGGTATACGGGAGCACAGTGGTTGAAGATAACGGTTTGGTTTAGTTTGTTGCTGTTTGTTTTGTTTTGCAATATTGACGACGTACAAACCGACTGCACAACCCATCCACATAGAAAAAACACCACCAATTACATCTTGAAATACAAAACGGGTAAATCTTTCAAGTATAACGTTATATAGGAGACGTACATTTACAAGCTGTAAAACTAAATATATTATATAATTAATTTGAGGCAAACATATTATGTTTTGTCGCCACGACACACTGAATCTAAATATTGACACAGCGATGGCAAAATATCAAACAGCAAAGCTCTAAAAGTCTTTATAAGGCCGGGCGTTTCGGGAGTCATTTGTCCACCATCTTGTCATTTTCGCCGGCTTATTTACGAGTGATGTCGCTTAACTGACATATCTTTTCTCCGCGGCTGACTTGTCGCAGATTGAAGAAACGGCATCGAGGCTCATCCCGGCACGCTGAACCGCACGCGATGACACCACCGGTGGTGGAGAACTCCTTGATGACGTGACCGGTCAGGCATTGGGATGTGAGACGGCCATCAGCGTTGGTCTTCAGGTAGAACACGGACGAGGCAGCGACTGAGTTGGCAGTGGACTCGGTATCGACTGGGTTGACAGTAAACTCGGTCTCGACTGGGTTGACAGTAGACTCGGTATAGACTATGTTGACAGTAGACTCGGTATCGACTAGGTTGACAGTAGACTCAGTATCGACTGGGTTGACAGTAGACTCGGTATCGACTGGGTTGACAGTAGACTCGGTATCGACTGGGTTGACAGTAGACTCGGTATCGACTGGGTTGACAGTAGACTCGGTATCGACTGGGTTGACAGTAGACTCGGTATCGACTGGGTTGACAGTAGACTCGGTATCGACTGGGTTGACAGTAGACTCGGTATCGACTGGGTTGACAGTAGACTCGGTATCGACTGGGTTGACAGTAGACTCGGTATCGACTGGGTTGACAGTAGACTCGGTATCGACTGGGTTGACAGTAGACTCGGTATCGACTGGGTTGACAGTAGACTCGGTATCGACTGGGTTGACAGTAGACTCGGTATCGACTGGGTTGACAGTAGACTCGGTATCGACTGGGTTGACAGTAGACTCGGTACCGACTGGGTTGACAGTAGACTCGGTATCGACTGGGTTGACAGTAGACTCGGTATCGACTGGGTTGACAGTAGACTCGGTATCGACTGGGTTGACAGTAGACTCGGTATCGACTGGGTTGACAGTAGACTCGGTATCGACTGGGTTGACAGTAGACTCGGTATCGACTGGGCTGGTACCTGGCTGGTTCCCACAGATTGCGTATATTCTTTCCGCACACGGGCCATCTATCCACGTGCGGCTCTTTCTTTGCCATTGTACGCACCAAATGTAAGGCCTGGGACAGCCACTGCACCATTTAGCGTTCTCACAACGAGTTCCATCGGAACGAACCCACTCGCCTGATATTGAGTGGCAGTCAATCCAAAAGACGACCATGTCCACACTATCATAAGGTATAGCACTAGTCATGACATCGATGAAATCTTGATCATCATTGAACTCAGAGACAGGCGTCCACAAACCGCCTCCCAGGCCAGTGCAGTAAATGTTAGCATTTTCCCACGTCATCGGTTCTTTTGTCATACAATATCCTTTACCATATAACCGCTCCCAGTCAGGGCAATATGTAACTGCTCCAACACCGACGAGTACGATCACAATTGCAACCAATGGTTTCATTTTCAGCTTTTGCAAGACGGCGTTCAAGTCATAAATAATAAGAAACGGTTGCTTCATTCACTTAAGACTTTTTGTTTAATATATAATGTCTACGCGATCCACGGCTGCGCTTTTAAATGACACAGATATGTTTATAATGTCGTCTCTGTTGAAAACGCCTTCAATGCGACCACTTTCACCGGTAGGTTTACACCAATAGTCGGCCGTATGTAGTAGTAGTAGTTGCCGATGCCAAAAAGCGAGCGGTACTGTATACAATACGGTGAATTAGTGTAACCTGCTTAACTTTGCGCACACGTGACGCCGTTGCTAGGCAGAGTTAATACCTGGCGTGTTTGATTGAAAATACAAATCGATGAATTAAATTGAAGTCAAAAAGAGAACTTCGCGGTCGAAGTGTGCAGTTTATCATAAATGAACAGATTAAACGATTGGTTTAATTTTTCCCGAAGACAATGGACGGAGTTGTGAGGGCAAGCTTGATGTCTTCGGCGTAATAAAATAAATGCTTTTCGCACCGCCCCCCAAAAAATAAATAAAAATAAATAAAAATATGTACATATTGTACATGTACGCGCGACCCACTTCTGGCGTTTCCACGCAGTAACGCACACACACACGGATATCGTCACTTCGTAAAAACTCACAAATCAGATACGCTGTGTTGGAGTATTTACGAATTGACACTATCCGTGTGTATTAGCTAAACGTTTGGTTTTGTTTGTGATATAATGTTGACGCGATCCACAGCTGTGCTTTTAAATGACGACTTGCACAGATACGTCTATAATTTCGTCTTTGAAGAAAATGGAGAAATTAATCCAAACGTCACTGAATAATAAGAGATTCGGTATTGTGTGCGCCTTCAACGCAGCAACTTTCACCGTTTGGTTTGAGCCAATAGTTGGCCGCGCGCTGCCGGTGCCAAAAAAGCGAGCGGTACTGTATACAATACGGTGAATTACTGTAAACTGCTTAATTTTGCGCCAACTTCAACGCACATGTGACGCCGTTGCTAGGCAGAGTTAATACCTGGCGTGTTTGATTGAAAATACAAATCGATGAATTAAAGTGAAGTCAAAAAGAGAACCTTGCGGTCGAAGTGTGCAGTTTATCATAAATGAACAAATTAAAAGATTGGTTAAATTTTTCCCGAAGACAATGAACGTAGTTGTGAGGGCGAGCTTGATGTCCTTGGCGTAATAAAATAAATGTTTCCCGCCCCCCCCCCCCCAAATATGTACATATTGTACATGTACGCGCGACCCACTTCTGGCGTTTCCACGCAGTAACGCACAGCCCATAGCTAATACACACGGATAGCGTCACTTCGTAAAAACTCACGAATCAGATACGCTGTGATGGAGTATTTACGAATTGACATTATCCGTGTGTATTAGCTAAACGTTTTTTCTTTTTTTGTGTTATAATGTTTACGCGATCCACGGCTGTGCTTTTAAATGACGACTTTCCAAGATACGTCTATAATTTCGAGTCTGACAAAAATGGAGAAATTAGTCCAAACGTCACTGAATAATAAGAGATTCGGGATTGTATGCGCCTTCAACGCAATCACTTTCACCATTTGGTTTGCACCAATAAGCAATAGTCGTCCGCGCGCTGCCGGTGCCAAAAAGCGAGCGGTACTGTATACAATACGGTGAATTAGTGTAAACTGCTTAATTTTGCGCCAACTTGAATAAACATGTGACGCCGTTGCTAGGCAGAGTTAATACCTGGAGTTAATACCTGGCGTGTTGTATTGGAAATACCAATCGATTAATTCAATTGAAGTCAAAAGGGAACTTCGCGGTCGAAGTGTGTAGTTTATCCTAAATGAACAAATTAAACGGTTGGTTTAATTTTTCCCGAAGACAATGGACGGAGTTGTGAGGGCGAGCTTGATGTCTTCGGCGTAATCAAATAATTGTTTCCCGCCCCCCCCGAAATATGTACATATTGTACATGTACGCGCGACCCACTTCTGGCGTTTCAACGCAGTAACGCACAGTCCACAGCTTATACAAACGGATAGCGTCACTTCGTAAAAACTCACGAATCAGATACGCTATGTTGGTGTATTTACGAATTGACACTATCCGTGTGTAGTAGCTAAACGTTTGGTTTTGTTTGTAATAATGTTTACGCGATCCACGGCTGTGCTTTTAAATGACGACTTTCACAGATACGTCTATAATTTCGTCTTTGACGAAAATGGAGAAATTAATCCAAATGTCACTGAATAATAAGAGATTCGGGATTGTGTGCGCCTTCAACGCAACCACTTTCATTATTTGGTTTGCACCAATAATCGTCCGCGCGCTGCCGGTGCTAAAAAGCGAGCGATATTGTATAAATACGGTGAATTACTGTAAACTGCTTAACTTTGCGCCAACTACAACGCACATGTGACGCCGTTGCTAGGCAGAGTTAATACCTGGCGTGTTTGATTGAAAATACAAATCGATGAATTCAATTGAAGTCAAAAAGAAAACCTCGCGGTCGAAGTGTGCAGTTTATCATAAATGAACAAATTAAAATATTGGTTTAATTCTTTTTCCGAAGACAATGAACGGAACAATGGACGGAGTTGTGAGGGCAAGCTTGATGTCTTTGGCGTTATAAAATAAAGGTTTTCCGCCCCGCCGCCGGCCCCCCCCCCCCCCCTGAAATATGTACATATTGTGGATAGCGTCTCACTTCGTAAAAACTCACAAATCAGATACGCTGTAATGGAGTATTTACGAATTGACACTATCTGTGTGTTAGCTATAGGCTTTGCGTCAACTCGTTAAAACTGGGGCGCGCGTATCATGTAACCTTAGTGTTACTTCGTGGTGACGGTGACGAACTTATGCATAGTCATACCTAGCCCAGTAGAACCCCCTTCGCGTTGAGGAGGGAGTCAAAATATTAAGCTACAGAAAGTGGGCGAAAAAAAATCATAAAATGTGCTTAGATATATGCGATAACATGTTTGACATCGTTTAAATTCGCGCAAAATGCGCGATATCGCAGAACTTGCGATGTGTGATGTCCTTTCAGGTCCACCACAGTGCCGGATTAGGAATGCATTCGATTTATAGGTTTGGTTTGTAAAAAGCATCCGGGTTTACAAAAAAACATCCGAACTAGAAAAGCAACTGAATTAAAAAAGCAACCGAATTAAAAAAGCATCATTTTTTTTAAAAAGCATCCGAGTTTACAAAAGCATCCGAAAAGCATAGGAAAAGCATCCGAACGAGGAATGCATCCGAATTAGGAAAGCATCCGAGCTGTACAAGCACGTCTGATCGTTTTGACACTGATTCTGCCTCATACTTTTAAAACTTGATTAGGTACTTTCTTCAACGGTTTTTAGCATTAATATTTCATTAGTACGATTAGTAATTACATGTACATGTACATATAATTTACCTATACTTTGCTCTGAACTTTGCTCTTTATTTAACGTATTATTTGATTTTAATTCATTTCTCTTTTTATAATTCTAATTACAATATTTTTTATATAATTGTTTCTTGTATCCCATTCAGCTTGGAGAACCCCTTGACAGGAACAATGTTTCTGAATGGTGTTTTGTCTTTGTGTTGTTATGTTTTGTATCTAAAGCTTTCATTTTATGTATTTATTTTAAATTTTGGTCTGTGCATTTGTTGATGTTTCCGATAGAGAATAGATATAGATAATCAGTTTCATCATCGAGTCGAGTTCATGTATACGACGTGTGTTGTATGCGCGATGCGCGTACACGCTTAATACCAATGTGCGCAGCATGCAGCATTGATCGCGGATTCGCAGAGGGCCGGGTGCAGGCGTGTGTGCACGCACCATAGAGCTATATACAATTATAAGTACATGTACATGTAATTTAATATAGCTCTATGGCACGCACATATACCTACAAACTCGGTGTGAAACTGACGAGGAAAGCGGTCTACAAGTTCAACACTGTTTTGAATTTATTTTCCTAACAAAACGTCAACCAGCGTGTCCACAACGCGTTGTTAACGGGTTCATAGCGTTCGCCAGCGCGTGAGTAACGCGTTAGTAACGCGCTCGACGACTGATGAACGACTGCCCAGCGCGTGAGTAGCGCTTTCCAACGCGCGCCAGCGTACTGCAACGACCACATGATTAGTTGTATAAAACGCCGACGCGCTATTACACTAATGGCCCTGTCACACCGGAACGTTTTAGACCAACGTGTTGGAATTTTGGTAACACGCGGGTAAACGTTGACCAACGCTAGGTCAGCGTTCGCAACACGCTAAGCGCGTTACCCACACGCTGGAACACGCTGTCAAACGCTGAGGCAAAAATACATTTTTCAACATACCTAACATTTTCAGCGCTGGCATACGCTTTGAACCCGTTATCAACCTGTATGGACACGCTGAAATCACGGTTCCACTTGACGTTTTCTTTGAAAGTTCAGCGATTCCCAGCGTATCAATTATTTTTAACGCGCTACTCATGCATTGGCCTAAAACGTTCTGGGGTGACAGGGCCATAACCAGCGTGTCGCCAGAGTACGCCAGCGTACGCCAGCGTGCGCCAGCGTGTGAGTAGCGGGTTGATAACGATCGTCTAGCGTGTTCGACGCGTGAGTAACAAACCTCCAACGCTCCAACTACATACAACGAAATTGTATGTATGTTGAAAAAAAATGTTTTCCTCAGCGTGTGACAGCATGTCCCAGCGCGTGAGTAACGCGCTCAGCGTGTTACTAACGCTGGCCTAGCGTTGGTCAGCGTTTGCCAGCGTGTTGCCAAAATTACAACACGTTACTCAAGCGTTGGCCTAAAATGTGCTGGTGTGACAGGGCCATTAGCGAAAAGTGTTACTGGGTTCTTTTACGTGCATTACACAACGCTAGGGACCTACAGCTTTACGTCCCATCCGAAGTACGATTCAATAGTGGTTTAATTGCCTTGCTTAAGAACACACGTGTCGACACAGGGACTCGAACTCACGCTCTGCGGAACAGAAAACCGAGTTTTTAACCGCCCGGCCACGACACTCCAGTCGCGAATAAATTAACAACTAGTCGTGACAATATTCACGTCCAGATGTGAATAAATTCACGACTAGTCGCAAATCATTTCACGACTAGTTGTGAAACAAATTGCGACTAGTCGCGAAAAACTATTCACAACTATTTGCGAATTACTCACACCTAGTCGCCAAAATATTCGCGACCAGTCGCAAACAAATTCGCAACTAGTCGCAAAAATATTCACAACCAGTCGCGAATAAATTCACGACTAGTCGCAAATAGTTTCATAACTAGTCGCGACAGAATTCACGATTTTTATGTCCCTCTAGGGCCACCATAAATTTCCCCTTTTATTTAAGGGAAAGGTAGTTTTTGCAGGTAATTAACTGTTTTCCAAAATGAAGCACGACCTCACTAGATTTGAGGCTAATACTAACATACGTTCGATACACTGGAATAAAAAACCGCGCCGCGCCGCAGCACCATAACATAACGATGCTGCAGCGGGCCGACCGGTACGGTACCGGTGGCTTTAGCTAGCTTGCACTGCCATGCCCCGGAAGATCGGCCACACAATGCTATTAAAAGTCTGCACATTTCGCGCAATGCATATACGTGTATACAGTCACCATCACATACATGTACATGTACAAGCATTGTACGTTTGTTTATGGTGTAAATCGAGAAGTTTCCTTTGTTCCTCTCGAAAATTTCCTTTGTTTCCGACGGCTCTCATTGGTTTTGTACACGAATCTCAATCGAGGTCGTCCTCGATTCTAACCCTAACCCCAATTCACCTTCGTGTCGCCAGGTATGTGTCCTCCATTTACACCATAAACAAACGCACTGTCTTGTGTACATCAACACAGTCATATCCTTTATTTGTGTATAATGAATAATTCATGATGAGGCTCAAACTCGGTCGCTGATTGGATCCCTCGGATAAGCGAGGGAGAATCGTCGAAAACTAAGGTTAAAGTTAACAATTGTTTGCCAACTAGTGCTAGACCCTTTGGGGAATCCAAAATCATGTACTTTTGTCAAACGTCGGCTCCAGGGCGAGTACGGATCCAGCTGCATTTTGAAAAAGAGACAGCGTTAACGAATCTGCGCGCGCGGGCGCCGAAATAACACAAGGGTCTAGGGCTAGACTAGGCAATATGTAACTGCTCAAACACCGACGAGTACGATCACAATTGCAACCAAAGGTTTCATTTTCAGCTTTTGCAAGACGGCATTCAAGCCATCAATAATAATAAACTGTTGCTTCATTCACTTAAGACTTTATTTTTGAATATATAATGTCTACGCAATCCACGGCTGCGCTTTTAAATGACACAAATGAACAAATTAAACGGTTGGCTTATTTTTTCCGAAGACAATGGACGGAACAATGGACGGAGTTGTGAGGGCAAGCTTGATGTCTTCGGCGTAATAAAATAAATGTTTCCCGCCCCCCCTCCCCCTGAAATTGTACATATTGTACATGTACGCGCGACCCACTTCTGGCGTTTCCACGCAGTAACGCACAGCCCATAGCTAATACACACGGATAGCGTCACTTCGTAAAAAATCAAAAATCAGATACGCTGTGTTGGTGTATTTACGAATTGACACTATCCGTGTGTTTAGCTAAATGTTTTTTTCTTTTCTTTCTGTGATATAATTTTTACGCGATCCACGGCTGTGCTTTTAAATGACGACTTTCACAGATACGTCTATAATTTCGTCTTTGACGAAAATGGGAAAATTAATCAAAACGGCACGACGCGACGGCACGACGCGACGCAGTTTTGTCGTCTTTGGAATTCCATAGGATTGTGTGCGCCTTCAACGCAACCACTTTCACCGTTTGGTTTGCACCAATAGTCGGCCGCGCATTGCCGGTGCAAAAAAGCGAGCGGTACTGTGTACAATACGGTGAATTAGTGTAACCTGCTTAATTTTGCGCCAACTACAACGCACATGTGATGTCAATAGGGCAATTATATGTTTTCGTAGAAAAATGTGAATAAATAAACTTTTTATACAGAAGAAAAACAAACAAATATATAAAATACGACTTTAAAACAGATATTTAATTTCACATTATTTTGAGCACCCTATTTTTTAAATGGAAGAAGTTACACTAGACGGCCGTTCGTACTCGGTTCAGCCCACCCTCGTGCGATACAAATTTAACTTGATGTGCTGACATCAGTGTGCACATAAATCTGCATTATGGGCTTTGCGTCACTTTGTGAAAAGTGTGTCGCGCGTATCATGTAACATTAGTGTTACTTCGTAGTGACGGTGACGAACTTATGCAAAGTCATACCTAGCCCAGTAGGACTCCCTTCGCTTTGAGGAGGGAGTCCAAAATATTAAGCTACAGAAAGTGGGCGAAAAAAATAAATAAAATGTGCTTAGATATATGCGATAACATGTTTGACATTGTTTAAATTCGCGCAAAATGCGCGATATCGCAGAATCTGCGATGTGTGATGTCCTTTCAGTTTCACCATAGTGCCGGATTAGGAAAGCATCCGATTTATATGTTTGGTTTGTAAAAATCATACGGGTTTACAAAAAGCATCCGAACTAAAAGCAACTGAATCAAAAAAGCAACCGAATTAAAAAAGCATCCGATTTAAAAAAAAAATTCCACCCAGCTAGCGGGTGCCGCGCGAAGCGCGGCATCCCGCTAGTACCTACAAACTTGGTGTGAAACTGACGAGGAAAGCGGTCTACAAGTTCAACGTTGTTTTGAGTTTATTCTTCTAAAAAACGTCAACCAGCGTAGCATAAAGAATTCCTGAACCCCACAGAACGATAAGACACAACCACTATTACCCTACAACCAGCGGCGGCGATTTCTCGTCAACGTTGGGGGGAACTTATTTGCAAGACGATCTTTGCGATGCGGGCGCCCTCTAACGTACGCCGTAGACCGCTTGCGCAATGACATTCGTACGTTAGATGACGCCCGCACCGGCGGCCTACGCGCGCTGCATACCGCGATTAGATCGTCTTGCAAACAAGACATCGTATGGGGGAGGGGTTGAACGGAGAAAAGAACGCACGACCAATAACAACTTTGATGCGTAGTTGTGAAATGACGTCACCCTTATTGTATTTGTTTAATTTGTTTTATTGTTATCAACCACGTACGAGGTACCAATCACGTATTATAATGGGATGCTAAAAATAAACTTCATGCTTACCTCTTAATCGGAAATTTGATTTTGTGTCTTTTGTGTCTCCTGGGCAAATTTTGAAAATTCGTATATGGGTGTCTTTTGGTTTATGTAAAAGTCAATGACCCATGGCAAAATATTGGAAAGGGTGGGGGGGGGGGGGGGGGGGGGGGTGGGGGGGGGGGGGGGGGGCACTCTAGCCGTCCCCCTACAACAAATATTGTCAATAAAGGTAAAACGTTATTTGAGTAATACAATACCAGCGAGCACGTGACCATTATATTGCAGGTAATTCCGGGCATAGCGTGTATTGACATCTCATCTTTCATTTTCTTTAAATGTTTTGGTGGGTGGACCATTGACTTTTTGAGATATTATCATCCAAAGAAAAGCAGCTCTAAAACGAATGATGTTTTGCAAACTGGACAACTAGCCATTAATTTGGACCTCCACAACATAGCTAAACAGCGCCAATTTCGGATCCGATTGCAGCCAAAATGCTTAGAATTTGAATTTTTTGGAAGTCCAGGCCAGAGGTCAGACAAAACTAATAAGTCAATAATATTATAAGTCCTGTCATTTGCTTTGCACAACATACAAGTTTATAACAAATCTTCCCTTGCAATAGTTCATTTTTTTTCTTTGCCGGCCGGTCAATATTAAGGGTTCTATTCTCAATAGGCTCTTAAATTCGGTATAGCAGTCAAAATAGTTTTCGGCACGAGCTGTTTAAAACACTGACTCTGGTAATTAGATTTGAATTGATATTAGGCTAGTTAATAACAACAATTATTTTCTTGTTCAAATTTGAGGACACTTATTTTAGCTCAACGTATTTGTATAGAACGCTCTAAACTAACTGCAAAATGAGAGAAATAATGTATACGAACGACCAGGAGACTAATAAGGCCGCGTCCAAATCTGTTGTCTATGGCTGTCGTCTATGGCTGTTGTCTATAGGTTTGTGTCCATTACAACCTACGCGTGAGCAGGCTGACAATAGACGTAGCCGTAGCTCTGAAAGCCTGTTTCACTTTCAGACACAACCTATTTTTAAAGTGCCGATGGGAATGGGACTTAAAATGTCGATGCGGTAGCACTAACTAAAGAAATAAGCGCGAGGACTAGAAACGTTTCTGACTCTAACCCCAAATTCCCCCTATTCTACCCAAATGAAATACGAGAGTGTACACTACAACCAATTAGAGAGAGACCTTTTAGTGTAGAGCAATTAGGGAGAAAGTGTAACAACAGATAAGGACAACGGATAATAACGAGTGTATTAGTGTAAAGAGCATGCATTTCACACTAGGTAAGCGAGAGCTGTGGTTGAAGTTAACGGTTTGGTTTAGTTTGTTTCTGTTTTGTTTTGTTTTGCAATATTGATGACTGGTACAAACTGCGCAACCCATCCACATAGAAATAAACACCACCAATTACATCTTGAAATACAAAACGGGTAAACCTTCCAAGTATAACGTTATATAAGAGACGTACATTTACAAGCTGTAAAACTAAATATAATTAATTTGAGGCAAAAATTATGTTTTGTCGCCACGACACACTGAATCTAAATATTGACACAGCGATGGCAAAATATCAAACCGCAAAGCTCTAAAAGTCTCTCATAAGGCCGGGCGTTTCGGGAGTCATTTGTCCACCATCTTGTCATTTTCGCCGGCTTATTTACGAAATAAACACCACCAATTACATCTTGAAATACAAAACGGGTAAACCTTTCAAGTATAACGTTATATAAGAGACGTACATTTACAAGCTGTAAAACTAAATATAATTAATTTGAGGCAAAAATTATGTTTTGTCGCCACGACACACTGAATCTAAATATTGACACAGCGATGGCAAAATATCAAACAGCAAAGCTCTAAAAGTCTCTTATAAGGCCGGGCGTTTCGTGAGTCATTTGTCCACCATCTTGTCATTTTCGCCGGCTTATTTACGAGTGATGTCGCTTAGCTGACAGATCTTTTCTCCGCGGCTGACTTGTCGCAGATTGAAGAAACGGCATCGAGGCTCATCCCGGCACGCTGAACCGCACGCGATGACACCCTTGGTGGTGGAGAACTCCTTGATGACGTGACCGGTCAGGCATTGGGATGTGGAGCGGCCATCACCGTTGGTCTTCAGGTAGAACACGGACGAAGCAGCGACTGAGTTGGTAGTGGACTCGGTATCGACTGGGTTGGCAGTAGACTCGGTATCGACTGGGTTGACAGTAGACTCGGTGACGACTGGGTTGACAGTAGACTCAGTATCGACTGGGTTGACAGTAGACTCGGTATCGACTGGGTTGACAGTAGACTCGGTGACGACTGGGTTGACAGTAGACTCTGTATCGACTGGGTTGACAGTAGACTCGGCATCGACTTGGTTTACAGTAGACTCGGTATCGACTGGGTTGACAGTAGACTCGGTATCGACTAGGTTGACAGTAGACTCGGTATCGACTGGGTTGACAGTAGACTCGGCATCGACTTGGTTGACAGTAGACTCGGTAACGACTGGGTTGAAAGTAGACTCGGTATCGACTAGGTTGACAGTAGACTCGGTATCGACTGGGTTGAAAGTAGACTCGGTATCGACTGGGTTGACAGTAGACTCGGTATCGACTGGGTTGACAGTAGACTCGGTATCGACTAGGTTGACAGTAGACTCAGTATCCACTGGCTTGACAGTAGACACGGTATCGACAGGGTTGACAGTAGACTCGGTATCGACTGGGTTGAAAGTAGACTCGGTATCGACTAGGTTGACAGTAGACTCGGTATCGACTGGGTTGAAAGTAGACTCGGTATCGACTGGGTTGACAATAGACTCGGTATCGACTGGGTTGAAAGTAGACTCGGTATCGACTGGGTTGACAATAGACTCGGTATCGACTGGGTTGAAAGTAGACTCGGTATCGACTGGGTTGAAAGTAGACTCGGTATCTAATATGCTGGTACCGGGCTGGTTCTCACAGATAGCGTATATTCTTTCCATACATGGGCCATCTATCCACATGTGGCTCTCTCTTTGCCATTTTACGCAATTAAAGTGAGGCAATGGACAGCCACTGCACCATTTAACGTTCTCACATCGAGTTCCATCGAAACGAACCCACTCGCCTGATATTAAGTGGCAGTCAATCCAAAAGACGATCGCGCCCGTACTACCATCAGGTAATCCAGCTTTAGTCATGTCATCGATGAAATCTTGATCATTGAACTCAGAGACATCAGGCGTCCACAAACCGCCTCCCACTTTATGGCAGTTAATGTTAGCATTTCCCCACGACATCGGGTTTTGGGTTATACAATATCCTTTTCCATGTAACCGCTCCCACTCAGGGCAATATGTAACTGCTCCGACACCGACGAGTACGATCACAATTGCAACCAAAGGCTTCATTTTCAGCTTTTGCAAGACGGCATTCAAGCCATCAATAATAAGAAACGGTTGCTTCATTCACTAATGATTTTTGTTTAATATATAATGTCTACGCGATCCACGGCTGCGCTTTTAAATGACACAGATACGTTTATAATGTCGTCTCTGTTGAAAACGCCTTCAATGCAACCACTTTCAACGTTAGGTGTACACCAATAGTCGGCCGTACGTAGTAGTAGTAGTTGTTGCCGATGCCAAAAAGCGAGCAGAACTGTATGCTATACGGTGAATTAGTGTAAACTGCTTAACTTTGCGCCAACTACAACGCACATGTGACGCCGTTGCTAGGCAGAGTTAATACCTGCCGTGTTTGATTGAAAATACAAATCGATGAATTCAATTGAAGTCAAAAAGAGAACGTCACGGTCGAAGTGTGCAGTTCATCCTAAATGAACAAATTAAAAGATTGGTTTAATTTTTTTCCGAAGACAATGGACGGAGTGGTGTGGGCGAGCTTGATGTCTACGGCGTAATCAATAAATGTTTCCCGCCCCCCCCCCCCCCCCCCCACTGAAATATGTACATATTGTACATGTACGCGCGACCCACTTCTGGCATTTCCACGCAGTAACGCACAGCCCATAGCTAATACAAACGGATAGCGTCACTTAGTAAAAACTCCCAAATCAGATACGCTGTGTTGGAGTATTTACGAATTGACACTATCCGTGTGTATTAGCTAAACGTTTGGTTTTGTTTGTGATATAATGTTTACGCGATCCCCCTCCTAAGAACACAACATGACATCGCGAGATTCAAACGTGAACTCAAAACTCTCCTCTTCAACCGGGCATTTTAACTCTAACATTTTGCATGGACCAGCGCCCTTGAATGGCATGTTTGGCCAGATACTGGCGCTATATAAGTTCTGTTTATTATTATTATTATTAAATATGTACGTTGTACATGTACGCGCGCCAACTTCTGGCGTTTCCATGCAGTAACGCACACACATAGCTTATACACACGGATAGCGTCACTTCGTAAAAACTCACAAATCGACACTATCTGTGTGTATTATTATTAGCTAAACATTTTGTTTGTATTTGTGATATAATGTTGACGCGATCCACAGATGTGCTTTTAAATGACGACTTTCACAGATACGTCTATAATTTCGTCTTTGAAGAAAATGGAGAAATTAATTCAAACGTCACTGAATAATAAGAGATTCGGGATTGTGTGCGCATTCAACGCAACCACTTTTTCCATTTTGGTTTGCACCAATAGTCGGCCGCGCGCTGCCGGTGCTAAAAAGCGAGCGGTACTGTGTACAATACGGTGAATTAGTGTAGCCTGCTTAATTTGCACCAACTACAACGCACATGTGACGCCAATAGGGCAATTACATGTTTTCGTAGAACAATATATAAATATTATATATAAACATTTTATACAGAAGAATAATTAATTAATGTTGGTCGAAACAAAAACATTTTAAATACGACTTTGGAACAGATATTTAATTTCTTATTATTTCGAGCACCCCTATTTTTTAAATAGAAGAGTCATACTAGACAGCCAGCTGGTTTTAAACACTTCTAGCCATGTCTTTATCACCCGTTTAATACCGGCCACGTGACGGGCCCTCGACCAATAGGAATGCGTAAACGTTCCCAGCTATTTATGAATTAAATATAACACTAAGCCACCTAACTGGTATGGGCGATGCATTGGGCACAAGCGGAGAGGGCACTACACTAATTGGAATGGTAATTTATGTAGGGTCTTATAAGCATGAAAATTGCACCCATAAGTTTTTTTTGAAAAAAGAGACCATTTGGCTATACAAAAAGTGGGATAGTGTAAATATAGCCAAGGATCAACTCCCTGGTTTTGGGGATTTCATCTAATAACAGCCTTGATAAAATTACGCTTGAAAGATTGGCCCTGTTTTCCAGAGAAAGTGGAGGGATACCATTTGTAAAATGGCTGCAAGCAGGTTTGGGAAGTATCACTTTTCGGGAGTTGAGTTTGTTTGGGTGTAAATTAAACAAAATGTAATTGGCTACCCCACCCAAAATATAAAATAAAATGGAAAGATGAAGGATCATACAGTTTGATAATGTCTATATGAACAGTTTTCGTTCCTCCAATGCTACATGCTCAACACATGAGCATTATAAGCTGAGGTTAATCAAGCTAAATTAACATATGCTAATACATGTAGATGAATTTGACAAAGACAAATAAATGACCAACTACTATCTACTATAGTATCTTTGTATCACATCGCAGGGTCTTTATAATAACGGTCGTAATTACGCCCTCTTGTGGCAGCGGGGTGGGTACCGGAGGGGGGTGTTATCGCAAACAACAGGTGTATCGGCCTGTATAAAGAATACTAACTAACAGGTGTTCAGGCTCTACAGACAAAAAAATGACGTCTCATCTTTTATTTTATTTACAATTTTTTGAGGGTTGACCATTGACTTGTTGAGATATTATTATCCAAAGAAAAGCACCTCTAAAACGAATGATGTTTGGCAAACTGAACAACTAGCCATTTGGACCTCCACAACATAGCTAAACAGCGCCAATTTCGGACTCGATTGCAGCCAAAATGCTCAGAATTGAAATTTGGAAGCTCCAAGTCCGGGCCAGAGGTCATACAAAACTAATAAGTCAATAATATTATAAGTCCTGTCATTTGCTTTGCACAACATACAAGTTTATAACAAATCTTCCCTTGCAATAGTTCATTTTTTTGTATTGCCGGCCGGTCAATATTAAGGGTACTATAATCAATAGGCTGTTAAATTTGGCATAGCAGTCAAAATAGTTTTCGGTACGAGCTGTTTAAAAACACTGACTCTGGTAATTAGATTTGAATTAATATAAGACTAGTTAATAACAACAATTATTTTCTTGTTCAAATTTGAGGACACTTATTTTAGCTCAACGTATTGGTATAGAACGCTCTAAAAAAACTGCGGAATGAGAGAAATAATGTACACGAACGACCAGGAAACTAATAAGGCCGCGTACAAATATGTTGTCTATTGCGGTTGTCTATAGGTTTTTGTCCATTACAACCTACGCGTGAGCAGGCTGACAATAGACGTAGCCTGTTTCACTTTCAGACACAACCTATTTTTAAAGTGCCGATGGGAATGGGACTTTGAATTTCGATGCGGTAGCCCCCCCCCCCCCCCCACACCCCCCCCCCCCCTCCACCCCCCCCCCCCCCTCCACCCCCCCCCCCCCCTCCCCCCCTGAGTAATAATGAGTAATAATGAGTGTATGTAAAGAGAGCGTGCAGTCATTTCGCACTCTAGCTATACGGGAGCACAGTGGTTGAAGATAACGGTTTGGTTTAGTTTGTTGCTGTTTGTTTTGTTTTGCAACATTGACGACTGGTACAAACTACGCAACCCATCTACATAGACATAAACACCTCCAATTACATCTTGAAATACAAAACGGGTAAATCTTCCAAGTATAACGATATATAAGAGACTACATTTACAAGCTGTAAAACTAAATATATTATATAATTAATTTGAGGCAAACATATGTTTTGTCGCCACGACACACTGAATCTAAATATTGACACAGCGATGGCAAAATATCAAACAGCAAAGCTCTAAAAGTCTCTCATAAGGCCGGGCGTTTCAGGAGTCATTTGTCCACCATCTTGTTATTTTCGCCGGTTTATTTACGAGAGATGTCGTTTAACTTACAGATCTTTTTTCCGCGGCTGACTTGTCGCAGACTGAAGAAACGGCACCGAGGCTCATCACGGCACGCTGAACCGCACGCGATGACACCACCGGTGGTGGAGAACTCCTTGATGACGTGACCAGTCAGGCATTGGGATGTGGGGCGGCCATCACTGTTGGTCTTTAGGTAGAACACGGACGAGGCAGCGACTGAGTTGGCGGTGGACTCGGTATCGACTGGGTTGGCAGTGGACTCGGTATCGACTAGGTTGACAGCAGACTTGGTATCGACTGGGTTGAAAGTAGACTCAGTATCGACTGTGTTTACAGTGGACTCGGTATCTACTGGGTTGAAAGTAGACTCGGCATCAACTGGGTTAAAAGTAGACTCGGTATCGACTGGGTTTACAGTGGACTCGGTATCGACTGGGTTGAAAGTAGACTCGGTATCGACTGGGTTTACAGTGGACTCGGTATCGACTGGGTTGAAAGTAGACTCGGTATCGACTGGGTTGAAAGTAGACTCAGTATCGACTGGGTTTACAGTGGACTCGGTTTCTACTGGGTTGAAAGTAGACTCGGCATCAACTGGGTTAAAAGTAGACTCGGTATCGACTGGGTTTACAGGGGACTCGGTATCGATTGGGTTGAAAGTAGACTCGGTATCGACTGGGTTTACAGTAGACTCGGTATCTACTGGGTTGGCAGTGGACTCGGTATCGACTAGGTTGAAAGTAGACTCGGTATCGACTGGGTTGACGGTAGACTCGGTATCGACTGGGTTTACAGTGGACTCGGTATCGACTGGGTTGAAAGTAGACTCGGTATCGACTGGGTTTACAGTAGACTCGGTATCTACTGGGCTGGTACCTGGCTGGATCTCACAGATAGCGTATAAGTGTTGTGTACACAGGCCATCTATCCACGTGTGGCTCTCTCTTTGCCATTGTACGCAATCAAAGTAAGTCCTGGGACAGCCACTGCACCATTTAACGTTCTTACATCGAGTTCCATCGAAACGAACCCACTCGCCTGATATTAAGTGGCAGTCAACCCACAAGATGATCCCGCCCATCACCGTCAATCCAGGTAATCCAGCCTTAGTCATGTCATCGATGAACTCTTGTTCATAATTGAACACAGAGACAGGCGTCCACAAACCGCCTCCCACTTCATGACAGTTAATGTTAGCATTTGCACGTCATCGTTTTTTGTGTCACACAATATTTTCGACCATTAAACCGCTCCCAGAAAGGGCAATATGTTAATGCTTCAACACCGACGAGTACGATCACAATTGCAACCAAAGGTTTCATTTTCAGCTTTTGTAAGACGGCATTCAAGTCATCAATAATAAGAAACGGTTGCTTCGTTCACTTAAGAAGTTAAGACTTTTGTTAATATATAATGTCTACGCGATCCACGGCTGTGCTTTTAAATGATACAAATACGTTTAGAATTTCGTTTCTGTTGAAAACGCCTTCAATGCAACCACTTTCTCAGTTTGGTTTACACCAATAGTCGGCCGTATGTAGTAATAGTAGTTGCCGATGCCAACAAGCGAGCGGTACTGTATACAATACGGTAAATTAGTGTAGCCTGCCTAACGTTGCGCCATCTACACGAGAACTTGTGACGCTGTTGCTGTAAATAATAGAACAAGTTGGTACCTGGCATGTTTTATTGAAAATACAAATCGATGAATTCAATTGAATTCAAAAAGAGAACCTCGCGGTCGAAGTGTGCAGTTTATCATAAATAAACAAATTAAACGGTTGGCTCATTTTTTCCCGGAAACAATGGACGGAGTTGTGAGGGCGAGCTTGATGTCTTCGGCGTAAACAAATAAATGTTTCCCGCCCCCCCCCCCAAGAAATATGTAAAATATGTACATATTGTACATGTACGCGCGACCCACTTCTGGCGTTTTCACGCAGTAACGCACAGCCCATAGCTAAATACACACGGATAGCGTCACTTCGTAAAAACTCACAAATCAGATACGCTGTGTTGATATATTTACGAATTGACACTATCCGTGTGTATTAGCTAAATGTTTGGTTTTGTTTGTGATATAATGTTTACGCGATCCACGGCTGTGCTTTTAAATGACGACTTGCACAGATACGTCTATAATTTCGTCTTTGAAGAAAATGGAGAAATTAATTCAAACGTCACTGAATAATAAGAGATTCGGGATTGTGTGCGCATTCAACGCAACCACTTTTTCCATTTTGGTTTGCACCAATAGTCGGCCGCGCGCTGCCGGTGCTAAAAAGCGAGCGGTACTGTGTACAATACGGTGAATTAGTGTAGCCTGCTTAATTTGCACCAACTACAACGCACATGTGACGCCAATAGGGCAATTACATGTTTTCGTAGAACAATATATAAATATTATATATAAACATTTTATACAGAAGAATAATTAATTAATGTTGGTCGAAACAAACAAAATTTAAATACGACTTTGGAACAGATATTTAATTTCTCATTATTTCGAGCACCCCTATTTTTTAAATAGAAGAGTCATACTAGACAGCCGTTCGTACTCGGCTCAGCCCCCCCCCCCCCCCCCCCCATCGTGCGATAACAATTTTACTGGATGTGCTGACATTAGATAAATGTGCACATAAATCTGCATAATGTACGTACGTGTGTGCGACATGTGCCTAATTTTTATATAGAATTCTGCACACTGAGAAATCTGCGCAGAACTCTGCAGTAAAAATGTGCTACATCTTAGAAAAATGCTAAGATATATGCGATAACATGTTTGTCATCGTTCAAATTCAAACTAGAAAGGCATCCGAATTAAAAAAGCATCCGACTTTATGAAAAACATCCGAACTAGAAAAGCATTCGAATTAAAAAAGCATTCGAGATTACAAAAAGCATCCGAACTAGAAAAGCATCCGAATTAAAAAAGCATCCGAATTTGCAAAAAGCATCCGAATTATTGAATTTACGAGGATGTAACAACAAGAGGGCGCTGTTCACCTACACGGTTTCCAGCGGCAAGAAGAAAAACGAGGATCGATTTCCTTGAAAATTTGCTGCCATTGCTAGAAGAACAATTAAAAATGCTAAAAGATTGGACTGGGAACATTTTTGTAATAATTTAAACCTCAAATCTAATACTAAAATAATATGGAATAAAATTAAACATATTGGACACTTTAATAGCATGAACAGCATTCCAGTCATTAATTACACAATGCTAACCTTATACGAGAGATTTTCTGGACAAAAAAGTCACCCATACAGTTAGCGAGCTGTAAATCGTCAGTATGCGAGGTAATGATGACACATTGTTGCGAAAAGGAGAACATGCAGTTTTGAAAAACTTTCTTTGGTTTGTATTGTTATCTTCAATAAATCTTGTAAACTAATCCTGACGAGCAATTTTCATTAATTTTCAAGAATTTTTCTTCAACTTGAACAAATCTAAATCATGTTGTAACCCAGTTCGGCGCCATTTCCTTTCAAGTTTTCTCCTGTCACACTTCGTCAGTTCGTCTGTTGTACCTTTCAAATTTCTGGAAATTACAGGGACAGTATTCCTTTTGCTATCCAAAAAGTAACCAACCAAAGTAACCAACAAATATATTTATGACTCTAAACTCCCTTTGAAACTATTCCTTCTGGAATGTCGTCATTTTGAAGAAAACAACAAAATAGGCCTAAAATGCGTCTCTGACACACATTTTCGGAAAAGTTCATTGATTCAAAAGCAGTGATTCAAAATTGAAATCTTAGATTATTATTTTTTCGGAATACAGAGCATTCACAGTTTTCAAACTTCGTCAGGTTTGTCTTTGAAACACCGTTTATTAGATTTTAGGAACTTTTGCTGCTTTAAACGAAAAAAATGCACAACTTCATGTACAAATGGTATACTATAACTTAAAAGAGAAAACAAACCTAACAAAACATGTATCATTGATTGCCTCAATAAGGGTTTTGGGATTAAAATCTGTGGTTTCCAGCAAATCATTGGATATTTCCTGTTCATTCTTTTCTCTTGTATTAAAGCTTGCTACAGAGGAATTACTATCATGTTCTAGGAGTCAAGAGCAGCGCCACGCCAAGTGAAACAAAGACGGCGTATATCGATCTATCTAAAAAGGTCAGGACAAAACTATTAACCAGCTCCCGCCGGATGACGTATATAAACTCAAAGTTTTACCCAGATTTAAAACGGATGACGCATAAACACGCCACGAGCAAGGTCAGAAATGTATGTCAGCAGCGAGCAAGGCCGGACATTACCGGGTTCATGTAACAAATTACCTCTCATAGAATCATGTGAAGGTTTCCTTACTGCAAAAGTTGTTGCAAAGTAGTATTGTTATGAGTTTTAAAAATAGGAGAAACTCCTCTTGCGGTTATCTCGAAAATGCTTTTTCTTGTGTCTCTTCATGAAAACGGTGACGACATTGTGCTTTTATCCGCCCAGTAACGGTAATATTAAGGGAATAACTGTGTGTTCGACAGGTTTTAATCACTCTGTTTAATACCGCTTGGAGTCTGGGTGCTGATAATTACCCGAGCCGAAGGTATTAACAGAGTGATTAATACCGACCGAACACACATTATTTTATTCCTATTCATAAATACCTTTTTTGTAAAATTCAGCCAAAAAAGCCCCGAAAATCCCGGAAAATTGCCGCAAGTAAATTTCGGTGTTTCGCCATTCTGTGTGTCAAATGACATGTTTCCGCCCCTGTCGCTCTACACAATACATGCAATAAAGCGTATTTACTATGAACCAGACTAATACCGCCATTGGCAACCTCGTTCCCAGGGTGTCGAGCTGTACGCGCTTAACACTACCCACTCTTACTATTGGAGACGAAGAACGGTTGGAAATAAAGTGAGATGGGGACAGGTATAATGCGCGATCGCGAAACAGTACGTCGTACACGCGCGACGTACAGACACTTACTCACGACTGATTGACAAATTACACTTATTTTGGGACCAAATCATCGATAAATATTGGCAAATTATTGCTAAGTGTCATGTGTCAGTGTTTTAAGTTGACGATGGTGATGCTCGTGGGGCCATATTCACGACGACTTGCCATTGAATGAGCAGTTAGCAAAGAGGGCATCGACGTCATTGCACCTTTGTTACCAGCTGGTTTTAAACACTTCCAGCCATGTCTTTATCACCCGTTTAATACCGGCCACGTGACGGGCTCTCGACCAATAGGAATGCCTAAACGTTCCCAGGTATTTATGAATTAAATATAACACTAAGCCACTTAACTGGTATGGGCGATGCATTGGGCACAAGCGGAGAGGGCACTACACTAATTGGAATGGTAATTTCTGTAGGGTCTTATAAGCATGAAAATTGCACCCATAAGTTTTTTTTGAAAAAAGAGACCATTTGGCTATAAAAAAAGTGGGATAGTGTAAATATAGCCAAGGATCAACTCCTGGTTTTGGGGATTTCATCTAATAACAGCCTTGATAAAATTACGCTTGAAAGATTGGCCCTGTTTTTCAGAGAAAGTGGAGGGATACCATTTGTAAAATGGCTGCAAGCAGGTTTGGGAAGTATCACTTTTCGGGAGTTAAGTTTGTTTGGGTGTGAATTAAACAAAATGTAATAGGCTACCCCACCCAAAATATAAAATAAAATGGAAAGATGAAGGATCATACAGTTTGTTTGAGAAACCCCAACGATGTCGGCTCAATTATGTGATGTGGGTACAGGGGAAATGACTATCTTTCAGCTACTACTACATGTACTACTACTAATGCTATGTACTCCGCCATATGTAGAGCCAATGATAATGTCTATATGAACAGTTTTCGTTCCTCCAATGCTACATGCTCAACACATGAGCATTGTAAGCTGAGGTTAATCAAGCTAAACTAACATATGCTAATACATGTAGATGAATTTGACAAAGACAAATAAATGACCAACTACTATCTACTATAGTATAAAGAGCGTTGAAGCGCCGCGCGCTTTATGATCTTTGTATCACATCGCAGGGTCTTTATAACAACGGTCGTGATTACGCCCTCTTGTGGCAGCGGGGTGGGTACCGGAGGGGGGTGTTATCGCGAACAACAGGTGTATCGGCTCTGTATAAAGAATACTAACTGACAGGTGTTCAGGCTCTACAGACACAAAAATGACGTCTCATCTTTTATTCTCTTTACAATTTTTTGAGGGTTGACCATTGACTTGTTGAGATATTATTATCAAAAACAAAAGCACCTCTAAAACGTATGATGTTTCGCAAACTGGACAACTAGCCATTTGGACCTCCACGACATAGATAAATAGCGCCAATTTCGGACTCGATTGCAGCCAAAATGCTCAGAATTGGAATTTTTAAGCTTCAAGTCCGGGCCAGAGGTCATACAAAACGAATAAGTCAATAATATTATAAGTCCTGTCATTTGCTTTGCACAACATACAAGTTTATAACAAATCTTCCCTTGCAATAGTTCATTTTTTTTTTATTGCCGGCCGGTCAATATTAAGGGTACTATAATCAATAGGCTGTTAAATTTGGCATAGCAGTCAAAATAGTTTTCGGCACGAGCTGTTTAAAAACACTGACTCTGGTAATTAGATTTGAATTAATATAAGACTAGTTAATAACAACAATTATTTTATTGTTCAAATTTGAGGACACTTATTTTAGCTTAACGTATTTGTATAGAACGCTCTAAAAAAACTGCGAAATGAGAGAAATAATGTACACGAACGACCAGGAAACGAATAAGGCCGCGTCAAAATCTGTTGTCTATTGCGGTTGTCTATAGGTTTTTGTCCATTACAACCTACGCGTGAGCAGGCTGACAATAGACGTAGCCTGTTTCACTTTCAGACACAACCTATTTTTAAAGTGCCGATGGGAATGGGACTTTGAATTTCGATGCGGTAGCCCCCCCTCCCCCAAAAAAACGAGAGTGTATTAACTACAACCAATTAATTAGCTAGTGTAGAGCAATTAGGGGAAAAAAGGAATTAGGAAGAAAGTGTAACAACAGAACAACAGCTACAACCAACTGACTGCTGAGTAATAATGAGTGTATAGTGTAAAGAGATCGTGCAGTCATTTCGCACTCTATGTATACGGGAGCACAGTGGTTGAAGTTAACGGTTTGGTTTAGTTTGTTGCTGTTTGTTTTGTTTTGCAATATTGACGACTGGTACAAACTGCGCAACCCATCCACATAGACATAAACACCACCAATTACATCTTGAAATACAAAACGGGTAAACCTTCCAAGTATAACGTTATATAGGAGACGTACATTTACAAGCTGTAAAACTAAATATATTATATAATTAATTTGAGGCAAACATATGTTTTGTCGCCACGACACACTGAATCTAAATATTGACACAGCGATGGCAAAATATCAAACAGCAAAGCTCTAAAATTCTCTCATAAGGCCGGGCGTTTCGGGAGTCAGATATCGAAATAAAAGCAAAATGTGTCCACCATCTTGTCATTTTCACCAGCTTCTTGACGAGTGATGTTGTTCAACTGACAGATCTTTTCTCCGCGGCTGACTTGTCGCAGATTGAAGGAACGGCATCGAGGCTCATCCCGGCACGCTGAACCGCACGCGGTGACACCCTTGGTGGTGGAGAACTCCTTGATGACGTGACCGGTCAGGCATTGGGATGTGAGGCGTCCATCAGCGTCGGTCTTTAGGCAGAACACCGAGGGGGCAGCGAACTTATTGACACCGATTGGGTCGACGGTGGACTTGGTATCGACTGGGTCGAAAGTAAACTCAGTGTCGACTGGGTTGACAGGGTCGACTGTGGACTCGGTATCGACTGGGTTGACAGTGTACTCGATATCGACTGGGTTGACAGTAGACTCGGTATCGACTGGGTTGAAAGTAGACTCGGTATCGACTGGGTTGACAGTGTACTCGGTATCGACTGAGTTGACAGTAGACTCGGTATTGACTGGGTCGAAAGTAGACTCAGTGTCGACTGGGTTGACAGGGTCGACTGTGGACTCGGTATCGACTGGGTTGACTGTGTTCTCGGTATCGACTGGGTCGACAGTAGACTCGGTATCGACTGGGTTGAAAGTAGACTCGGTATCGACTGGGTTGACAGGGTCGACTGTGGACTCGATATCGACTGGGTTGACAGTAGACTCAGTGTCGACTGGGTTGGCAGGGTCGACTGTGGACTCGGTATCGACTGGGTTGACAGTGTACTCGGTATCGACTGGGTTGACAGTAGACTCGGTATCGACTGGGTTGACGGGGTCGACAGTAGAATCGGTATCGAATGGGTTGGCAGTGGGTTCAGTACCTACTGGGCTGGTACCTGACTGGATCTCACAGATAGCGTAGAAGATGTCCACACACGGGCCATCTATCCACATGTGGCTCTCTCCCTGCCATTGTACGCACTTAAAGTTGGGCCTGGGACAGCCAGTGCACCATTTAGCGTTCTTACATCGAGTTCCATCGGAACGAACCCACTCGCCTGATACTGAGTGGCAGTCAATCCACAAGATGATCGTGCCCACAATTCCGTGAGTCATGCCATCGATGAAATTGTGCTCATCATTCTCGATCTCAGAGGCAGGCGCCCACAAACCGCCTCCCATGCCAGTGCAGTTAATGTAAGAATTTTCCCACGTCATCCGTTCTTTTGTCAGACAATATTTTCGACCATTAAACCGCTCCCAGTCAGGGCAATATGTAACTGCTCCAACACCGACAAGTACGATCACAATTGCAACCAAAGGTTTCATTTTCAGCTTTTGAAAGACGGCATTCAAGTCATCAATAATAATAAACGTTTGTTTTGTTGGTGATAATGTTGACGCGATCCACGGCTGTGCTTTTAAATGACGACTTTCCCAGATACGTCTATAATTTCGTGTCTGACGAAAATGGAGGAATTAATCCAAAGATCACTGAATAATACGAGATTCGGGATTGTGTGCGCCTTCAACGCAATCACTTTCATTATTTGGTTTGCACCAATAGTCGGCCGCGCGCTGCCGGTGCTAAAAAGCAAGCGGTACTGTATACAATACGGTTAATTAGTGTAGCCTTCTTAATTTGCGCCAACTACAACGGACATGTGACGCCGTTGCTAGGTAGCGTTGCTACCTGGCGTGTTTGATTGAAAATACAAATCGATGAATTCAATTGAAGTAAAAAAGAAAACCTCGTGGTCGAAGTGTGCAGCTTATCATAAATGAACAAATTAAACGGTTGGTTTAATTTTTGATGGTTTAAAACGTTTTTTGTGTGTGATATAATGTTTACGCCATCCACAGCTGTGTTTTTAAATGACGACTTTCCCAGATACGTCTATGATTTCGTGTTTGACGAAAATGGAGAAATTAATCCAAATGTCACTGAATAATAAGAGATTCGGGATTGTGTGTGCCTTCAATGCAACCACTTTTACCGTTTGGTGTACACCAATAGCCGGCCGTACGTAGTTGCCGATGCCCAACAAGCGAGCGGTATTGTATACAATACGGTCAATTAGTGTAGCCTTCTTAATTTGCGCCAACTACAACGCACATGTGACGCCGTTGCTAGGCAGCGTTGCTACCTGGCGTGTTTGATTGAAAATACAAATCGATGAATTCAATTGAAGTCAAAAAGAAATCCTCGCTGTCGAAGTGTGCAGCTCATTATAAATGAACAAATTAAACGGTTGGTTTAATTTTTGATGGTTTAAAACGTTTTTGTTTTTGTGTGATGTAGGCTATTGTTTACGCGATCCACCGTTTGGTTTGCACCAATAGTTGGTCGCGCGCTGCCGGTGCCAAAAAGCGAGCGGTACTGTTTACAATACGGTAAATTAGTGTAGCCTGCCAAATTTTGCGCCAACTACAGCGAACATGTGACGTCAATAGGGCAATTACATGTTTTCGTAGAACAATGTACATATATATATATATATAAACATTTTATACAGAAGAAAAGCTTAAATAATGTTGGTCAAAACAAATAAATATAAAAAAACGGCTTTAAAACAGATATTTAACTTCTCATTATTTCGAGCACCCCTATTTTTAAATGGAAGAAGTTACACTAAACAGCCGTTCGTACTTGGCTCAGACCCTCCCCCCTCGTGTGATACAAATTTAACTTGATGTGCTGACATAAATCTGCATATATTAGACAGGGCCCAGACCAGGAAAAACTAAGGGTTTTTCCTGTCAAGGTTTTCTCAACGGTTTTATCATCCTGAACCTCAACCATTTGATATTAGCTTGGGGGCCACCCTGATTTTTGCCCCTAATTCAAAATGGCCGCCAAAATCCAAAATGGCCGCTAAAATTACATTAATTACATATACACTGCTAATTACGTTTAATATCAACGTTTTTTTTGGTGATTCTGTCATCTTGAATGTACCTCCATTGAATTTAGCTCCAGAGCCACTCAGAATTTGGCCTCAAATCCAAGATGGCCGCCAAAATATAAAATGGCTGCCAAAATAATATACAAATATTGACTGCTTTGAGTGGTATAGTAAAACTAGCCTCCCGAGGTGATCCATGGAGCATTCTATTTTCCCGAGGCGAAGCCGAGGGAAAATAGAATGCTCCATGGATCACCGAGGGAGGCTAGTTTTACTATACCGCGAAATAAAGCAGTCAATATTTGTTTTATAACACCTCACTCACAGCTTCTGCACAATTTAAGCTTCCTGAAAGTATAGTAATGACAAAAAATCTCCGAATTATACGTCTCTCGATCATACGTGTACTTTGTTGCCTTGATGAACGGGTGCGAAGGTGATAGAGCAATGTTTACGCAATGCACCGAAAAACACGTCTGGGTTTCAGTCACGCTTTCGTTGCTATGCGCAGAGTTCGTGTGTTGCTATGCGCATAGTCCTGTTTGCGTGGTATAGTCTTTTTGGATAGCGCAAGTAAAAAATATAAAAAATAGAAAGTGACACGTGCCGCGCTCTCGGCCAATCAAGACACAGAATCTGTGAGTGAGGTGTTATAACATAAAATATACTGCTAATTACGTTTAATATTAACGTGTTTTTTTGGTTGATTTTGTCATCTTGAATGTACACCCATTAAATTTAGCTCCAGAGCCACCCAGAATTTGGCCTCAAATCCAAGATGGCCGCCAAAATATAAAATGGCTGCCAAAATAACATAAAATATACTGCTAATTACGTTTAATATTAACGTGTTTTTTTGGTTGATTTTGTCATCTTGAATGTACACCCATTAAATTTAGCTCCAGAGCCATCCAGAATTTGGCCTCAAATCCAATATGGCCGCCAAAATCTAAAATGGCTGCCAAAAATACCCTAATCAGGTTTATACTGCTTCTTGTTTTTTTCTGTCAGAGTTTTTTCAGTGATTTCGTCATATAAAGTAACACAACAGATCCCAGGTATGAGAATTATGAGCAGTGTTCATTCAGTGATGGGTTCTTACAACAATCACCTCCCTTGCAATTGCAGTACTTGCAACAATAGATCCAAGCAACTCGCCTTCTGGTTTTGAGATCACAATCTCGGGGACTAATGAATTAACCCTTCTTACAAAACCATAAGACGCAGCATTCAAAATCAAGGTTCACTTTCCTCTTCTTCCCCTCTCTCCATTCTTGATGCTGTCCTCTCTGTAAGTGTCAAAAGACATGGTGACTTTTGGTCATCTTTCATCAGCAAAACTGCTTTCCAGGCATTCTATGTTGAGTGGCGCACCATCAGATAACATTATGTCTCCCCTTTAATAATTTATATTTTCTTCACCAATTTTTAGCATTAATATTTCATTAGTACGATTAGTAATTACATGTACATGTCCATATAATTTAGCTATACTTTGCTATGAACTTTCCTCTTTATTTAACGTATTATTAGATTTTAATTCATTTCTCTTTTTATAATTATAGTTACAATATTTTTTATATAATTGTTTCTTGTATCCCATTCAGCTTGAAGAACCCCTTGACAGGAACAATGTTTCTGGATGGTATTTTGTCTTTGTCTGGTTATGTTTTGTATCTGAAGCTTTCATTTTATGCATTTTTTGGTAATTTTGGTCTGTGCATTTGTTGATGTTTCCGATAGAGAATAGATAATCAGTTTCATCATCGAGTCGAGTTAATGTATACGACGTATGTTGTATAATATCGCTTAATATCAATGCGCGCAGCATGCAGCATTGATTGCGAATTCGCGGATGGCCGGGTGCAGACATGCCTACAACCTCGATGTGAAACTGACGAGGAAAGCAGTCTACAAGTTCAACGCTGTTTTGAATTTATTTTCCAAAAAAACCGTCAACCAGCGTAGCATATAGAATTCCTGAACCTCACAGAAAGATAAGACACAATCAGTATTACCCTACAACCAGCGGCAGCGATTTCTCGTCAACGTTGAGGGGGGGGGGGGGGGGGGGTCTTGTTTGCAAGATGATATTTTCGATGCCGGCGCCCTCTAACGTACGCTGTAGACAACTCGCGCAATGACCTTCGTACGTTAGAGTACGCCCGCATCGGCGGCCTACGCGCGCTGCATACCGCGATTAAGATCGTCTTGCAAATAAGACATGGGGGGGGGGGGGGGGGGGGGGGACGGAGAGAAAAAACGCACGACCAATAACAACTTTGATGCGTAGTTGTGAAATGACGTCACCCTTATTGTATTTGTTTAATTTGTTTTATTGTTATCCGCGTACGAAGTACCAATCAGGTATTATAATGGAAGCTAAAAATAAACTTCATGCTTACCTCTTAATCAGAAATTTGATTTGGTGTCTTTTGTGTCTCCTGGGAAAATTTTGAAAATGTGTATATGGGTGTGTTTTGGTGCAAACTGATTCATGTAAAAGAAACAAAAAAATACGCATGACAAAATATTTTTTTTTGGGGGGGGGGGAAACACTGCCATAGCCTTCCCCCACAAGAATTTTGGGAGGAGGGGGGGGGGGGGGGGGAGTGTCTCCCGTCCCCCCATGCCTACAACAAGGTAAAACATAACAACGTTTTACGTCACTAATATAAAGGTGAAACGTTATTTGGGTAATACAATACCAGCGAGCACATGACCATTATATTGCAGGTCCCGGGCATAGTGAGTACTGACGTCGCATCTTTCATTTTCTTAAAATTATTTGGTGGGTTGACCATTGAATTTTTGAGATATTATTATCCAAAGAAAAGCACCTCTAAAACGAATGATGTTTGGCAAACTAAACAACTAGCCATTTGGACCTCCACCACATAGCTAAATAGCGCCAATTTCGGACTAGATTGCAGCCAAAAAGCTCAGAATTAAAATTTGGAAGCTCCAAGTCTAGGCCAGAGGACAGACAAAACTAATAAGTCAATAATATTATAAGTCCTGTCATTTGCTTTGCACAACATACAAGTTTATAACAAATCTTCCCGTGCAATAGTAATTTTTTTTCTTTGTCGGCCGGTCAATATTAAGGGTACTATAATCAATAGGCTCTTAAATTCGGTAAAGCAGTCAAAATAGTTTTCGGCACGAGCTGTTTAAAACACTGACTCTGGTAATTAGATTCAAATTATATAAGGCTAGTTAATAACAACAATTATTTGCTGTTCAAATTTGAGGACACTTATTTTAGCTTAACGTACATGTATTTGTATAGAACGCTTTAAACAAACTGCAAAATGAGAGAAATAATGTATACGAACGACCAGGAGAATAAGGCCGCGTCCAAATCTGTTGTCTATGGCTGTTGTCTATATGCTTTTGTCCATTACAACCTACGCGTGAGCAGGCTGACAATAGACGTAGCTGTAGCTCTGAAAGCCTGTTTCACTTTCAGACACAACCTATTGTTAAAGTGCCGATGGGAATGGGACTTGGAATTTCAATGCGGTAGCACTAACTACAAAAATGTGCGCGAGGACGAGAAACGTTTCTGACTCTAACCCCAATTTCCCCTTATTCTACCCAAATGAAATACGAGAGTGTACACTACAACCAATTAGAGAGAGACTTTTTAGTGTAGAACAATTAGGGAGAAAGTGTAACAACAGATACAACCAACTGACTGCTGAGTAATAATGAGTGTATTACTGTAAAGAGAGCGTGCAGTCATTTCGCACTCTAGGTATACGGGAGCACAGTGGTTGAAGATAACGGTTTGGTTTAGTTTGTTGCTGTTTGTTTTGTTTTGCAATATTGACGACGTACAAACCGACTGCGCAACCCATCCACATAGAAAAAACACCACCAATTACATCTTGAAATACAAAACGGGTAAATCTTCCAAGTATAACGTTATATAGGAGACGTACATTTACAAGCTGTAAAACTAAATATATTATATAATTAATTTGAGGCAAACATATTATGTTTTGTCGCCACGACACACTGAATCTAAATATTGACACAGCGATGGCAAAATATCAAACAGCAAAGCTCTAAAAGTCTCTCATAAGGCCGGGCGTTTCGGGAGTCATTTGTCCACCATCTTGTCATTTTCGCCGGCTTATTTACGAGTGATGTCGCTTAACTGACATATCTTTTCTCCGCGGCTGACTTGTCGCAGATTGAAGAAACGGCATCGAGGCTCATCCCGGCACGCTGAACCGCACGCGATGACACCACCGGTGGTGGAGAACTCCTTGATGACGTGACCGGTCAGGCATTGGGATGTGAGACGGCCATCAGCGTTGGTCTTCAGGTAGAACACGGACGAGGCAGCGACTGAGTTGGCAGTGGACTCGGTATCGACTGGGTTGACAGTAAACTCGGTCTCGACTGGGTTGACAGTAGACTCGGTATCGACTGGGTTGACAGTAGACTCGGTATCGACTGGGTTGACAGTAGACTCGGTATCGACTGGGTTGACAGTAGACTCGGTATCGACTGGGTTGACAGTAGACTCGGTATCGACTGGGTTGACAGTAGACTCGGTATCGACTGGGTTGACAGTAGACTCGGTATCGACTGGGTTGACAGTAGACTCGGTATCGACTGGGTTGACAGTAGACTCGGTATCGACTGGGTTGACAGTAGACTCGGTATCGACTGGGTTGACAGTAGACTCGGTATCGACTGGGTTGACAGTAGACTCGGTATCGACTGGGTTGACAGTAGACTCGGTATCGACTGGGTTGACAGTAGACTCGGTATCGACTGGGTTGACAGTAGACTCGGTATCGACTGGGTTGACAGTAGACTCGGTATCGACTGGGTTGACAGTAGACTCGGTATCGACTGGGCTGGTACCTGGCTGGTTCCCACAGATTGCGTATATTCTTTCCGCACACGGGCCATCTATCCACGTGCGGCTCTTTCTTTGCCATTGTACGCACCAAATGTAAGGCCTGGGACAGCCACTGCACCATTTAGCGTTCTCACAACGAGTTCCATCGGAACGAACCACTGATCTCTATAACTGGATAGGTCGAGCGTACATTGATGGGATAGCGAGCCGTGAAGTCACCGGCGGCCATGATGGGATATTCAAAACATTGCCTTCGTGCATGCAAAAGACGCGTAGACACGTCGAGAGTGAGACAGTGGCAGCAGCGATGGTGGGTAAAAATTCATTAAAATCATTTGTAAATAAGTAAATTTATTAAATAAACTCGCAGACTGTGCGATCAGTATCTATCTTTGTAAAAAATGTCAGGACTACGGTTTTAAGAGAGATTTAGGAGAACATTGTTGGCGAAAACGATATTTTTTGTTTCCACATGAATTCCAGCGGGATTTGTTCATATTGTGGTCCTATCCATCATTTTATCTGAAAGAAAAACTGGGATATTTCGAAAGAACAGTAGATTTATAGAATCAGTTGGTCTAGGATACCTTACAATATGATTGAATTCCACAATACAGGTATTTTCAGACCAATTTTGTACCCATTCCATGAGGACTGTCCCGTTGACTTGCACGTCAAACAGTTCATGGTGGTAATTTGTGTACACATTCGTACACAACATATTGTGTCATGAACTATTTGACGTGCATAAATTTAATGTTCTGTAGAATTATCCCAATATCGCAATGATCACAGTTTTTTCTTTCACAATTCTGGAAGTGTAGAGCCACCTATTAATATTAATAATAATAATAGTATTATTAAATGCATGGTGTAGGCCAAGGCTATCATGGTGAAACTTGGATGTAGACACGTATTTCCAATACTTCAGAACAATTTCATTTTCGCCCACAAATCTCTCTTAAAAAAGTAGTCCTGATGACATTCCTTACAGTGCTCAAATGAAATTTCACTCTCTGAAGAAATGGGTATGCCAAATAAATTGAGAATTTTGTGTTTTTAAAATAGCGTCATGTTACAACATTCTTTCCTTGGCATTCAATTTATACCTGTATATTTTCTTTCTTTGTACACTACAGCTAATTGGTTTACCCAAGTCCACTTCTTGCTACTAAGATGTCAGTCTGTACAGCTTATTACGTCTGGACAAGTCATAGGACGAACTGCTCCCATTATGACAGAGGGACAACAGATGACAGCGAATGTCAACACTTATTTTGTTTAACCATCAGTAAATACGGAAGCTTAATTGACCAACTACGTTTTCCAAGATAAGCTATCTCGGTGTTCCACATCCCTATAGATGTGCTGCAAATATATTGCAGAACTCTGCATCTTGGCATTTCATGTTTCAACAATATAAGTACAGATAATAAAACAGTCGCAACAGTCACAAACCTATCTTTGTAACATGGAAATATATTGAACATGTGTTTTATGAAAACTGACAAATCTGGTTAAAATTGTATTGTTAATATTCAAAGCAAATTATACAGATGTTAAAATGACATGGATTTACCCAGTCAGTGTTCTCCACAATCACTGGGTAGCGGCCGCCCTGTGTACATGTTACGCTGTTCTGTCATATTTTTATGCTGTCAAATTTTGCTTTTCAATCATGGTTTTATTTTGCTTTCTTACAAAACAAATATTGTGTTCATATCGCACAAATATCTAGAAACACTCACAATTCAAAGTTAAAGCTGTACAAGGGTGTCCTATTAAAATTTGGCCTGTGAAGAATGCTGTCAAATGTATCTTTGCATAGTATCAACAATTATTATTCTAAAATGACATCGCAAGTTTTGTTTTGGTTTTCAATTCATAAACAGTCCGGGGTTAATTGTTTTTTATTTGGTTTTCCAACATCAGTAAACAATACATAATAAGCATATTGTTACTATGGCAGTAGTTATTACATGTTATATGTAATGTATCAATGTAAAATAAAAGCATTAAGCAAAATTGAATCCATTGTGTGACTTGTCATTATTTACACATGTGATTGATATTTTTAATTGTGATTTATTTCAAGTTTCTCAAGTTCATAGTTTAAGCCATAGAGCTGTATCTTTATTATACAGCTCTATGGTTTAAGCTCAAAACCACATAATTAATTTTTTCTGTCCACTTGTCCAGCAAGAATTTTTGGGACCCTTTCTAAAAAATTTACTAAACATTAGGTTGATTCCAAATCTGGACACTGCCTTAAAACCCCACGAACAAACCATGATGTGCCAATTAAATTTTCCTGAAACACACTGACATTTGTTCAATTTTTTCAACATTTTTTTATTTTATTATAAAATGCACTTTTAGTGTCTGGATATAAAATTAAACCAACAATTTCAAGAATTTCCTTAATCCAAAAAAACTCGTTTTGCCTTTTCCTTGTTCCGGTTTGTGCACAAGGTTATGATGTGGATTTCTTCCCCCCCAAAAAAAACACCAAAAACACAACAAAAATAATTTAGAAGTTGGAAATTCTTGAAAATACTTGTCCGACATATCCCATAGACTTTGCACTGCATTGCATCGTCTCACACGAATGTCTCATATCTTTTCCAAAAAATAGGCCTATTTAACATTGAAACTTGGCGTATACAGGTAATTCTTGGGTGTTATTATGTTTAACTTGATTTTTCTGATCAAACTGGATCGTTTTTGCGACGTTAACTTCGTTTCCTGTGATATTAAATGAGTTTTCTCGGTCGTGCGCTATACAAACGTGTGTACGCCTGCAATGTTTTGAATATCCCAATATGGCCGCTGATGGCTTCACGTGCAGAGCCGCTCGACCTATCCAGTTATAGAGATCAGTGGAACGAACCCACTCGCCTGATATTGAGTGGCAGTCAATCCAAAAGACGACCATGTCCACACTATCATAAGGTATAGCACTAGTCATGACATCGATGAAATCTTGATCATCATTGAACTCAGAGACAGGCGTCCACAAACCGCCTCCCAGGCCAGTGCAGTAAATGTTAGCATTTTCCCACGTCATCGGTTCTTTTGTCATACAATATCCTTTACCATATAACCGCTCCCAGTCAGGGCAATATGTAACTGCTCCAACACCGACGAGTACGATCACAATTGCAACCAATGGTTTCATTTTCAGCTTTTGAAAGACGGCGTTCAAGTCATAAATAATAAGAAACGGTTGCTTCATTCACTTAAGACTTTTTGTTTAATATATAATGTCTACGCGATCCACGGCTGCGCTTTTAAATGACACAGATATGTTTATAATGTCGTCTCTGTTGAAAACGCCTTCAATGCGACCACTTTCACCGGTAGGTTTACACCAATAGTCGGCCGTATGTAGTAGTAGTAGTTGCCGATGCCAAAAAGCGAGCGGTACTGTATACAATACGGTGAATTAGTGTAACCTGCTTAACTTTGCGCACACGTGACGCCGTTGCTAGGCAGAGTTAATACCTGGCGTGTTTGATTGAAAATACAAATCGATGAATTAAATTGAAGTCAAAAAGAGAACTTCGCGGTCGAAGTGTGCAGTTTATCATAAATGAACAGATTAAACGATTGGTTTAATTTTTCCCGAAGACAATGGACGGAGTTGTGAGGGCAAGCTTGATGTCTTCGGCGTAATAAAATAAATGCTTTTCGCACCGCCCCCCAAAAAATAAATAAAAATAAATACAAATATGTACATATTGTACATGTACGCGCGACCCACTTCTGGCGTTTCCACGCAGTAACGCACACACACACGGATATCGTCACTTCGTAAAAACTCACAAATCAGATACGCTGTGTTGGAGTATTTACGAATTGACACTATCCGTGTGTATTAGCTAAACGTTTGGTTTTGTTTGTGATATAATGTTGACGCGATCCACAGCTGTGCTTTTAAATGACGACTTTCACAGATACGTCTATAATTTCGTCTTTGAAGAAAATGGAGAAATTAATCCAAACGTCACTGAATAATAAGAGATTCGGTATTGTGTGCGCCTTCAACGCAGCAACTTTCACCGTTTGGTTTGAGCCAATAGTTGGCCGCGCGCTGCCGATGCCAAAAAAGCGAGCGGTACTGTATACAATACGGTGAATTACTGTAAACTGCTTAATTTTGCGCCAACTTCAACGCACATGTGACGCCGTTGCTAGGCAGAGTTAATACCTGGCGTGTTTGATTGAAAATACAAATCGATGAATTAAAGTGAAGTCAAAAAGAGAACCTTGCGGTCGAAGTGTGCAGTTTATCATAAATGAACAAATTAAAAGATTGGTTAAATTTTTCCCGAAGACAATGAACGTAGTTGTGAGGGCGAGCTTGATGTCCTTGGCGTAATAAAATAAATGTTTCCCGCCCCCCCCCCCCCAAATATGTACATATTGTACATGTACGCGCGACCCACTTCTGGCGTTTCCACGCAGTAACGCACAGCCCATAGCTAATACACACGGATAGCGTCACTTCGTAAAAACTCACGAATCAGATACGCTGTGATGGAGTATTTACGAATTGACATTATCCGTGTGTATTAGCTAAACGTTTTTTCTTTTTTTGTGTTATAATGTTTACGCGATCCACGGCTGTGCTTTTAAATGACGACTTTCCCAGATACGTCTATAATTTCGAGTCTGACAAAAATGGAGAAATTAGTCCAAACGTCACTGAATAATAAGAGATTCGGGATTGTATGCGCCTTCAACGCAATCACTTTCACCATTTGGTTTGCACCAATAAGCAATAGTCGTCCGCGCGCTGCCGGTGCCAAAAAGCGAGCGGTACTGTATACAATACGGTGAATTAGTGTAAACTGCTTAATTTTGCGCCAACTTGAATAAACATGTGACGCCGTTGCTAGGCAGAGTTAATACCTGGAGTTAATACCTGGCGTGTTGTATTGGAAATACCAATCGATTAATTCAATTGAAGTCAAAAGGGAACTTCGCGGTCGAAGTGTGTAGTTTATCCTAAATGAACAAATTAAACGGTTGGTTTAATTTTTCCCGAAGACAATGGACGGAGTTGTGAGGGCGAGCTTGATGTCTTCGGCGTAATCAAATAATTGTTTCCCGCCCCCCCCCGAAATATGTACATATTGTACATGTACGCGCGACCCACTTCTGGCGTTTCAACGCAGTAACGCACAGTCCACAGCTTATACAAACGGATAGCGTCACTTCGTAAAAACTCACGAATCAGATACGCTATGTTGGTGTATTTACGAATTGACACTATCCGTGTGTAGTAGCTAAACGTTTGGTTTTGTTTGTAATAATGTTTACGCGATCCACGGCTGTGCTTTTAAATGACGACTTTCACAGATACGTCTATAATTTCGTCTTTGACGAAAATGGAGAAATTAATCCAAATGTCACTGAATAATAAGAGATTCGGGATTGTGTGCGCCTTCAACGCAACCACTTTCATTATTTGGTTTGCACCAATAATCGTCCGCGCGCTGCCGGTGCTAAAAAGCGAGCGATATTGTATAAATACGGTGAATTACTGTAAACTGCTTAACTTTGCGCCAACTACAACGCACATGTGACGCCGTTGCTAGGCAGAGTTAATACCTGGCGTGTTTGATTGAAAATACAAATCGATGAATTCAATTGAAGTCAAAAAGAAAACCTCGCGGTCGAAGTGTGCAGTTTATCATAAATGAACAAATTAAAATATTGGTTTAATTCTTTTTCCGAAGACAATGAACGGAACAATGGACGGAGTTGTGAGGGCAAGCTTGATGTCTTTGGCGTTATAAAATAAAGGTTTTCCGCCCCGCCGCCGGCCCCCCCCCCCCCCCCCTGAAATATGTACATATTGTGGATAGCGTCTCACTTCGTAAAAACTCACAAATCAGATACGCTGTAATGGAGTATTTACGAATTGACACTATCTGTGTGTTAGCTATAGGCTTTGCGTCAACTCGTTAAAACTGGGGCGCGCGTATCATGTAACCTTAGTGTTACTTCGTGGTGACGGTGACGAACTTATGCATAGTCATACCTAGCCCAGTAGAACCCCCTTCGCGTTGAGGAGGGAGTCAAAATATTAAGCTACAGAAAGTGGGCGAAAAAAAATCATAAAATGTGCTTAGATATATGCGATAACATGTTTGACATCGTTTAAATTCGCGCAAAATGCGCGATATCGCAGAACTTGCGATGTGTGATGTCCTTTCAGGTCCACCACAGTGCCGGATTAGGAATGCATTCGATTTATAGGTTTGGTTTGTAAAAAGCATCCGGGTTTACAAAAAAACATCCGAACTAGAAAAGCAACTGAATTAAAAAAGCAACCGAATTAAAAAAGCATCATTTTTTTTAAAAAGCATCCGAGTTTACAAAAGCATCCGAAAAGCATAGGAAAAGCATCCGAACGAGGAATGCATCCGAATTAGGAAAGCATCCGAGCTGTACAAGCACGTCTGATCGTTTTGACACTGATTCTGCCTCATACTTTTAAAACTTGATTAGGTACTTTCTTCAACGGTTTTTAGCATTAATTTTTCATTAGTACGATTAGTAATTACATGTACATGTACATATAATTTACCTATACTTTGCTCTGAACTTTGCTCTTTATTTAACGTATTATTTGATTTTAATTCATTTCTCTTTTTATAATTCTAATTACAATATTTTTTATATAATTGTTTCTTGTATCCCATTCAGCTTGGAGAACCCCTTGACAGGAACAATGTTTCTGAATGGTGTTTTGTCTTTGTGTTGTTATGTTTTGTATCTAAAGCTTTCATTTTATGTATTTATTTTAAATTTTGGTCTGTGCATTTGTTGATGTTTCCGATAGAGAATAGATATAGATAATCAGTTTCATCATCGAGTCGAGTTCATGTATACGACGTGTGTTGTATGCGCGATGCGCGTACACGCTTAATACCAATGTGCGCAGCATGCAGCATTGATCGCGGATTCGCAGAGGGCCGGGTGCAGGCGTGTGTGCACGCACCATAGAGCTATATACAATTATAAGTACATGTACATGTAATTTAATATAGCTCTATGGCACGCACATATACCTACAAACTCGGTGTGAAACTGACGAGGAAAGCGGTCTACAAGTTCAACACTGTTTTGAATTTATTTTCCTAACAAAACGTCAACCAGCGTGTCCACAACGCGTTGTTAACGGGTTCATAGCGTTCGCCAGCGCGTGAGTAACGCGTTAGTAACGCGCTCGACGACTGATGAACGACTGCCCAGCGCGTGAGTAGCGCTTTCCAACGCGCGCCAGCGTACTGCAACGACCACATGATTAGTTGTATAAAACGCCGACGCGCTATTACACTAATGGCCCTGTCACACCGGAACGTTTTAGACCAACGTGTTGGAATTTTGGTAACACGCGGGTAAACGTTGACCAACGCTAGGTCAGCGTTCGCAACACGCTAAGCGCGTTACCCACACGCTGGAACACGCTGTCAAACGCTGAGGCAAAAATACATTTTTCAACATACCTAACATTTTCAGCGCTGGCATACGCTTTGAACCCGTTATCAACCTGTATGGACACGCTGAAATCACGGTTCCACTTGACGTTTTCTTTGAAAGTTCAGCGATTCCCAGCGTATCAATTATTTTTAACGCGCTACTCATGCATTGGCCTAAAACGTTCTGGGGTGACAGGGCCATAACCAGCGTGTCGCCAGAGTACACCAGCGTACGCCAGCGTGCGCCAGCGTGTGAGTAGCGGGTTGATAACGATCGTCTAGCGTGTTCGACGCGTGAGTAACAAACCTCCAACGCTCCAACTACATACAACGAAATTGTATGTATGTTGAAAAAAAATGTTTTCCTCAGCGTGTGACAGCATGTCCCAGCGCGTGAGTAACGCGCTCAGCGTGTTACTAACGCTGGCCTAGCGTTGGTCAGCGTTTGCCAGCGTGTTGCCAAAATTACAACACGTTACTCACGCGTTGGCCTAAAATGTGCTGGTGTGACAGGGCCATTAGCGAAAAGTGTTACTGGGTTCTTTTACGTGCATTACACAACGCTAGGGACCTACAGCTTTACGTCCCATCCGAAGTACGATTCAATAGTGGTTTAATTGCCTTGCTTAAGAACACACGTGTCGACACAGGGACTCGAACTCACGCTCTGCGGAACAGAAAACCGAGTTTTTAACCGCCCGGCCACGACACTCCAGTCGCGAATAAATTAACAACTAGTCGTGACAATATTCACGTCCAGATGTGAATAAATTCACGACTAGTCGCAAATCATTTCACGACTAGTTGTGAAACAAATTGCGACTAGTCGCGAAAAACTATTCACAACTATTTGCGAATTACTCACACCTAGTCGCCAAAATATTCGCGACCAGTCGCAAACAAATTCGCAACTAGTCGCAAAAATATTCACAACCAGTCGCGAATAAATTCACGACTAGTCGCAAATAGTTTCATAACTAGTCGCGACAGAATTCACGATTTTTATGTCCCTCTAGGGCCACCATAAATTTCCCCTTTTATTTAAGGGAAAGGTAGTTTTTGCAGGTAATTAACTGTTTTCCAAAATGAAGCACGACCTCACTAGATTTGAGGCTAATACTAACATACGTTCGATACACTGGAATAAAAAACCGCGCCGCGCCGCAGCACCATAACATAACGATGCTGCAGCGGGCCGACCGGTACGGTACCGGTGGCTTTAGCTAGCTTGCACTGCCATGCCCCGGAAGATCGGCCACACAATGCTATTAAAAGTCTGCACATTTCGCGCAATGCATATACGTGTATACAGTCACCATCACATACATGTACATGTACAAGCATTGTACGTTTGTTTATGGTGTAAATCGAGAAGTTTCCTTTGTTCCTCTCGAAAATTTCCTTTGTTTCCGACGGCTCTCATTGGTTTTGTACACGAATCTCAATCGAGGTCGTCCTCGATTCTAACCCTAACCCCAATTCACCTTCGTGTCGCCAGGTATGTGTCCTCCATTTACACCATAAACAAACGCACTGTCTTGTGTACATCAACACAGTCATATCCTTTATTTGTGTATAATGAATAATTCATGATGAGGCTCAAACTCGGTCGCTGATTGGATCCCTCGGATAAGCGAGGGAGAATCGTCGAAAACTAAGGTTAAAGTTAACAATTGTTTGCCAACTAGTGCTAGACCCTTTGGGGAATCCAAAATCATGTACTTTTGTCAAACGTCGGCTCCAGGGCGAGTACGGATCCAGCTGCATTTTGAAAAAGAGACAGCGTTAACGAATCTGCGCGCGCGGGCGCCGAAATAACACAAGGGTCTAGGGCTAGACTAGGCAATATGTAACTGCTCAAACACCGACGAGTACGATCACAATTGCAACCAAAGGTTTCATTTTCAGCTTTTGCAAGACGGCATTCAAGCCATCAATAATAATAAACTGTTGCTTCATTCACTTAAGACTTTATTTTTGAATATATAATGTCTACGCAATCCACGGCTGCGCTTTTAAATGACACAAATGAACAAATTAAACGGTTGGCTTATTTTTTCCGAAGACAATGGACGGAACAATGGACGGAGTTGTGAGGGCAAGCTTGATGTCTTCGGCGTAATAAAATAAATGTTTCCCGCCCCCCCCCCCTGAAATTGTACATATTGTACATGTACGCGCGACCCACTTCTGGCGTTTCCACGCAGTAACGCACAGCCCATAGCTAATACACACGGATAGCGTCACTTCGTAAAAAATCAAAAATCAGATACGCTGTGTTGGTGTATTTACGAATTGACACTATCCGTGTGTTTAGCTAAATGTTTTTTTCTTTTCTTTCTGTGATATAATTTTTACGCGATCCACGGCTGTGCTTTTAAATGACGACTTTCACAGATACGTCTATAATTTCGTCTTTGACGAAAATGGGAAAATTAATCAAAACGGCACGACGCGACGGCACGACGCGACGCAGTTTTGTCGTCTTTGGAATTCCATAGGATTGTGTGCGCCTTCAACGCAACCACTTTCACCGTTTGGTTTGCACCAATAGTCGGCCGCGCATTGCCGGTGCAAAAAAGCGAGCGGTACTGTGTACAATACGGTGAATTAGTGTAACCTGCTTAATTTTGCGCCAACTACAACGCACATGTGATGTCAATAGGGCAATTATATGTTTTCGTAGAAAAATGTGAATAAATAAACTTTTTATACAGAAGAAAAACAAACAAATATATAAAATACGACTTTAAAACAGATATTTAATTTCACATTATTTTGAGCACCCTATTTTTTAAATGGAAGAAGTTACACTAGACGGCCGTTCGTACTCGGTTCAGCCCACCCTCGTGCGATACAAATTTAACTTGATGTGCTGACATCAGTGTGCACATAAATCTGCATTATGGGCTTTGCGTCACTTTGTGAAAAGTGTGTCGCGCGTATCATGTAACATTAGTGTTACTTCGTAGTGACGGTGACGAACTTATGCAAAGTCATACCTAGCCCAGTAGGACTCCCTTCGCTTTGAGGAGGGAGTCCAAAATATTAAGCTACAGAAAGTGGGCGAAAAAAATAAATAAAATGTGCTTAGATATATGCGATAACATGTTTGACATTGTTTAAATTCGCGCAAAATGCGCGATATCGCAGAATCTGCGATGTGTGATGTCCTTTCAGTTTCACCATAGTGCCGGATTAGGAAAGCATCCGATTTATATGTTTGGTTTGTAAAAATCATACGGGTTTACAAAAAGCATCCGAACTAAAAGCAACTGAATCAAAAAAGCAACCAAATTAAAAAAGCATCCGATTTAAAAAAAAGATTCCACCCAGCTAGCGGGTGCCGCGCGAAGCGCGGCATCCCGCTAGTACCTACAAACTTGGTGTGAAACTGACGAGGAAAGCGGTCTACAAGTTCAACGTTGTTTTGAGTTTATTCTTCTAAAAAACGTCAACCAGCGTAGCATAAAGAATTCCTGAACTCCACAGAACGATAAGACACAACCACTATTACCCTACAACCAGCGGCGGCGATTTCTCGTCAACGTTGGGGGGAACTTATTTGCAAGACGATCTTTGCGATGCGGGCGCCCTCTAACGTACGCCGTAGACCGCTTGCGCAATGACATTCGTACGTTAGATGACGCCCGCACCGGCGGCCTACGCGCGCTGCATACCGCGATTAGATCGTCTTGCAAACAAGACATCGTATGGGGGAGGGGTTGAACGGAGAAAAGAACGCACGACCAATAACAACTTTGATGCGTAGTGAAATGACGTCACCCTTATTGTATTTGTTTAATTTGTTTTATTGTTATCAACCACGTACGAGGTACCAATCACGTATTATAATGGGATGCTAAAAATAAACTTCATGCTTACCTCTTAATCGGAAATTTGATTTTGTGTCTTTTGTGTCTCCTGGGCAAATTTTGAAAATTCGTATATGGGTGTCTTTTGGTTTATGTAAAAGTCAATGACCCATGGCAAAATATTGGAAAGGGTGGGGGGGGGGGGGGGGGGGGGGTGGGGGGGGGGGGGGGGGCACTCTAGCCGTCCCCCTACAACAAATATTGTCAATAAAGGTAAAACGTTATTTGAGTAATACAATACCAGCGAGCACGTGACCATTATATTGCAGGTAATTCCGGGCATAGCGTGTATTGACATCTCATCTTTCATTTTCTTTAAATGTTTTGGTGGGTGGACCATTGACTTTTTGAGATATTATCATCCAAAGAAAAGCAGCTCTAAAACGAATGATGTTTCGCAAACTGGACAACTAGCCATTAATTTGGACCTCCACAACATAGCTAAACAGCGCCAATTTCGGATCCGATTGCAGCCAAAATGCTTAGAATTTGAATTTTTTGGAAGTCCAGGCCAGAGGTCAGACAAAACTAATAAGTCAATAATATTATAAGTCCTGTCATTTGCTTTGCACAACATACAAGTTTATAACAAATCTTCCCTTGCAATAGTTCATTTTTTTTCTTTGCCGGCCGGTCAATATTAAGGGTTCTATTCTCAATAGGCTCTTAAATTCGGTATAGCAGTCAAAATAGTTTTCGGCACGAGCTGTTTAAAACACTGACTCTGGTAATTAGATTTGAATTGATATTAGGCTAGTTAATAACAACAATTATTTTCTTGTTCAAATTTGAGGACACTTATTTTAGCTCAACGTATTTGTATAGAACGCTCTAAACTAACTGCAAAATGAGAGAAATAATGTATACGAACGACCAGGAGACTAATAAGGCCGCGTCCAAATCTGTTGTCTATGGCTGTCGTCTATGGCTGTTGTCTATAGGTTTGTGTCCATTACAACCTACGCGTGAGCAGGCTGACAATAGACGTAGCCGTAGCCCTGAAAGCCTGTTTCACTTTCAGACACAACCTATTTTTAAAGTGCCGATGGGAATGGGACTTAAAATGTCGATGCGGTAGGACTAACTAAAGAAATAAGCGCGAGGACTAGAAACGTTTCCCCCTATTCTACCCAAATGAAATACGAGAGTGTACACTACAACCAATTAGAGAGAGACCTTTTAGTGTAGAGCAATTAGGGAGAAAGTGTAACAACAGATAAGGACAACGGATAATAACGAGTGTATTAGTGTAAAGAGCATGCATTTCACTCTAGGTATACGGGAGCACAGTGGTTGAAGTTAACGGTTTGGTTTAGTTTGTTTCTGTTTTGTTTTGTTTTGCAATATTGATGACGTACAAACTACGCAACCCATCCACATAGAAATAAACACCACCAATTACATCTTGAAATACAAGACGGGTAAACCTTCCAAGTATAACGTTATATAAGAGACGTACATTTACAAGCTGTAAAACTAAATATAATTAATTTGAGGCAAAAATTATGTTTTGTCGCCACGACACACTGAATCTAAATATTGACACAGCGATGGCAAAATATCAAACCGCAAAGCTCTAAAAGTCTCTCATAAGGCCGGGCGTTTCGGGAGTCATTTGTCCACCATCTTGTCATTTTCGCCGGCTTATTTACGAAATAAACACCACCAATTACATCTTGAAATACAAAACGGGTAAACCTTTCAAGTATAACGTTATATAAGAGACGTACATTTACAAGCTGTAAAACTAAATATAATTAATTTGAGGCAAAAATTATGTTTTGTCGCCACGACACACTGAATCTAAATATTGACACAGCGATGGCAAAATATCAAACAGCAAAGCTCTAAAAGTCTCTTATAAGGCCGGGCGTTTCGTGAGTCATTTGTCCACCATCTTGTCATTTTCGCCGGCTTATTTACGAGTGATGTCGCTTAGCTGACAGATCTTTTCTCCGCGGCTGACTTGTCGCAGATTGAAGAAACGGCATCGAGGCTCATCCCGGCACGCTGAACCGCACGCAATGACACCCTTGGTGGTGGAGAACTCCTTGATGACGTGACCGGTCAGGCATTGGGATGTGGAGCGGCCATCACCGTTGGTCTTCAGGTAGAACACGGACGAAGCAGCGACTGAGTTGGTAGTGGACTCGGTATCGACTGGGTTGGCAGTAGACTCGGTATCGACTGGGTTGACAGTAGACTCGGTGACGACTGGGTTGACAGTAGACTCAGTATCGACTGGGTTGACAGTAGACTCGGTATCGACTGGGTTGACAGTAGACTCGGTGACGACTGGGTTGACAGTAGACTCTGTATCGACTGGGTTGACAGTAGACTCGGCATCGACTTGGTTTACAGTAGACTCGGTATCGACTGGGTTGACAGTAGACTCGGTATCGACTAGGTTGACAGTAGACTCGGTATCGACTGGGTTGACAGTAGACTCGGCATCGACTTGGTTGACAGTAGACTCGGTAACGACTGGGTTGAAAGTAGACTCGGTATCGACTAGGTTGACAGTAGACTCGGTATCGACTGGGTTGAAAGTAGACTCGGTATCGACTGGGTTGACAGTAGACTCGGTATCGACTGGGTTGACAGTAGACTCGGTATCGACTAGGTTGACAGTAGACTCAGTATCCACTGGCTTGACAGTAGACACGGTATCGACAGGGTTGACAGTAGACTCGGTATCGACTGGGTTGAAAGTAGACTCGGTATCGACTAGGTTGACAGTAGACTCGGTATCGACTGGGTTGAAAGTAGACTCGGTATCGACTGGGTTGACAATAGACTCGGTATCGACTGGGTTGAAAGTAGACTCGGTATCGACTGGGTTGACAATAGACTCGGTATCGACTGGGTTGAAAGTAGACTCGGTATCGACTGGGTTGAAAGTAGACTCGGTATCTAATATGCTGGTACCGGGCTGGTTCTCACAGATAGCGTATATTCTTTCCATACATGGGCCATCTATCCACATGTGGCTCTCTCTTTGCCATTTTACGCAATTAAAGTGAGGCAATGGACAGCCACTGCACCATTTAACGTTCTCACATCGAGTTCCATCGAAACGAACCCACTCGCCTGATATTAAGTGGCAGTCAATCCAAAAGACGATCGCGCCCGTACTACCATCAGGTAATCCAGCTTTAGTCATGTCATCGATGAAATCTTGATCATTGAACTCAGAGACATCAGGCGTCCACAAACCGCCTCCCACTTTATGGCAGTTAATGTTAGCATTTCCCCACGACATCGGGTTTTGGGTTATACAATATCCTTTTCCATGTAACCGCTCCCACTCAGGGCAATATGTAACTGCTCCGACACCGACGAGTACGATCACAATTGCAACCAAAGGCTTCATTTTCAGCTTTTGCAAGACGGCATTCAAGCCATCAATAATAAGAAACGGTTGCTTCATTCACTAATGATTTTTGTTTAATATATAATGTCTACGCGATCCACGGCTGCGCTTTTAAATGACACAGATACGTTTATAATGTCGTCTCTGTTGAAAACGCCTTCAATGCAACCACTTTCAACGTTAGGTGTACACCAATAGTCGGCCGTACGTAGTAGTAGTAGTTGTTGCCGATGCCAAAAAGCGAGCAGAACTGTATGCTATACGGTGAATTAGTGTAAACTGCTTAACTTTGCGCCAACTACAACGCACATGTGACGCCGTTGCTAGGCAGAGTTAATACCTGCCGTGTTTGATTGAAAATACAAATCGATGAATTCAATTGAAGTCAAAAAGAGAACGTCACGGTCGAAGTGTGCAGTTCATCCTAAATGAACAAATTAAAAGATTGGTTTAATTTTTTTCCGAAGACAATGGACGGAGTGGTGTGGGCGAGCTTGATGTCTACGGCGTAATCAATAAATGTTTCCCGCCCCCCCCCCCCCCCCCCCCCACTGAAATATGTACATATTGTACATGTACGCGCGACCCACTTCTGGCATTTCCACGCAGTAACGCACAGCCCATAGCTAATACAAACGGATAGCGTCACTTAGTAAAAACTCCCAAATCAGATACGCTGTGTTGGAGTATTTACGAATTGACACTATCCGTGTGTATTAGCTAAACGTTTGGTTTTGTTTGTGATATAATGTTTACGCGATCCCCCTCCTAAGAACACAACATGACATCGCGAGATTCAAACGTGAACTCAAAACTCTCCTCTTCAACCGGGCATTTTAACTCTAACATTTTGCATGGACCAGCGCCCTTGAATGGCATGTTTGGCCAGATACTGGCGCTATATAAGTTCTGTTTATTATTATTATTATTAAATATGTACGTTGTACATGTACGCGCGCCAACTTCTGGCGTTTCCATGCAGTAACGCACACACATAGCTTATACACACGGATAGCGTCACTTCGTAAAAACTCACAAATCGACACTATCTGTGTGTATTATTATTAGCTAAACATTTTGTTTGTATTTGTGATATAATGTTGACGCGATCCACAGATGTGCTTTTAAATGACGACTTTCACAGATACGTCTATAATTTCGTCTTTGAAGAAAATGGAGAAATTAATCCAAACGTCACTGAATAATAAGAGATTCGGGATTGTGTGCGCCTTCAACGCAATCACTTTCACCATTTGGTTTGCGCCAATAGTCGTCCGCGCGCTGCCGATGCCAAAAAGCGAGCGGTACTGTATACAATACGGTAAATTAGTGTAACCTGCTTAATTTTGCGCCAACTACAACGCACATGTGACGCCGTTGCTAGGCAGAGTTAATACCTGGCGTGTTTGATTGAAAATACAAATCGATGAATTCAATTGAAGTCAAAAAGAAAACCTCGCGGTCGAAGTGTGCAGTTTATCATAAATGAATAAATTAAAAGATTGGTTTAATTCTTTTTCCGAAGACAATGGACGGAACAATGGGCGGAGTTGTGCGGGCGAGCTTGATGTCTTTGGCGTTATAAAATAAAGGTTTTCCGCCCCGCCGCCCCCCCCCCCTCTCCCCTGAAATATGTACATATTGTACATATTGTGGATAGCGTCTCACTTCGTAAAAGCGTGTGAGTAGCGGGTTGGTAACGATCGTCTAGCGCGTTCGACGCGTGAGTAACGACCTTCTTGTGCGCCGCCAGCGTGTGCAGTCACACGCTGGCAAACGCTGAAAATTTTAGGTTGAAAAATGTATTTTTGCCTCAGCGTGTGACAGCGTGTTCCAGCGTGTGGGTAACGCGCTCAGCGTGTTGCTAACGCTGGCCTAGCGTTAGTCAGCGTTTGCTAGCGTGTTGCCAAAATTACAACACGTTACTCACGCGTTGGCCTAAAACGTGCTGGTGTGACAGGGCCATTACTGTAGTAGCGAGTCGGCTTTTTATACAACTAATCATTGGAGAAAAAACGGAGAAAAAACGCACGACCAATAACAACTTTGATGCGTAGTTGTGAAATGACGTCACCCTTATTGTATTTGTTTAATTTGTTTTATTGTTATTGTTACCCGGGTTCCGATTCCCTAGTGGGTACGGGGGTGCCAGTTCGTTCTCTGTGGCATAATAAAATGAGGGTGACAATCAGCATTTATTTGGCCTGAACAACAGAACAACGACTTTATTTCTTAAGTTCACTGTACTGAACAAAAACATAACGTTCGTTGGTTTGCAATGTTTATTTTCTAATTGTCTGGTTTCTAGCCCTAGCAACATGGGTATTCATGTAGTCAATCCCTAGTCATCACAACTCAATCAACAGGTAAGTTTAAATATGCCAGGTAATGTTGACTGTTTTAGTATTTGAGAAGGTAGAGTACATGTACTTCCTAATCTCATATCTGAAAAACGCAACTTTCTTTGTTTGTGGCCCTAATGACTGCATGTTAAATTCAGGTCCAGTAATGTACATGATCAACCTAAACTGGCTCGAATGGAGCTGATTTTGTGGGGTTTCCTTAAATTCAATAAACATGTATAATGTGCATGTCACTCAATCCTTTAAAATATGTAGGCACGTTGTAACTCTAACATAACAAGTTTTTGAGAAACGAACTTTGGATGTAACCATTTACACTTATTACTTTCAGTGCACAACTCTGAAGGAAACAATATATAAATTTAAACCCATGGAACTTGACAAATACCATATCCCGATATCCTGGGACCATGTACAGGTCAGAATCAAAGTACCTTGTCTACAAAAGTACATGTATCTCACTTCATAATACCCTGTAACATTATCAACCACGTACGAAGTACCAATCAGGTATTATAATTGGATGCTAAAAATAAACGTCATGCTTACCTCTTAATCGGAAATTTGATTTGTTGTCTTTTGTGTCTCCTGGGAAAATTAAAAAATGTGTATATGGGTGTGTTTTGGTGCAAACTGGTTTATGTAAAAGTCAACGACTCATGGCAAATATTGGGGGGGGGGGGGGGGGAGGGTACACTCTAGCCGTCCCCCCACAACAAATATTGTCACTAAAGGTGAAACGTTATTTTGGTAATACAATACTAGCGAGCGCGTGACCATTATATTGCAGGTTCCGGGCGTAGTGTGTACTGACACTTCCAAAAAGAGATGGATGAGCGTAAGTTGTGCCAAAGATAACGATCTCCTCCCGCAGCGATGAGCCGTAAAGTATCGTTGGACGTCTCATCTTTCATTTTCTTTTAAATTTTTGGTGGGTTGACCATTGACTTTTTGAGATATTATTATTCAAAGAAAAGCCCCTCTCAAACGAATGATGTTTTGCAAACTGGACAACTAGCCATTTGGACCTCCACAACATAGCTAGACAGCGCCAATTTCGGACTCGATTGTATAGCCAAAATGCTTAGAATTGGAATTTGGAAGCTCCAAGTCCAGGCCAGAGGTCAGACAAAACTAATAAGTCAATAATATTATAAGTCCTGTCTTTTGCTTTGCAAAACATACAAGTTTATAACAAATCTTTCCTTGCAATAGTTTTATTTTTTCTTTGCCGGCCGGTCAATATTAAGGGTACTATAATCATCAATAGGCTCTTAAACTCGGTATAGCAGTCAAAATAGTTTTTGGCACGAGCTGTTTAAAACACTGGCTCTGGGAATTAGACTTAAATTATATAAGGCTAGTTAATAACAACATGTATGCAAAATGAAAGAAATAATGATACGAACGACCAGGAGACTAATACGGGCGCGTCCAAATCTGTTGTCTATGGCTGTTGTCTATGGCTGTTGTATATAGGTTTTTGTCCATTACAACCTACGCGTGAGTAGGCTGGCAATAGACGTAGCTGTAGCTCTGAAAGCCGGTTTCACTTTCAGACACAACCTATTTTTAAAGTGCCGATTGGAATGGGACTTGGAATTTCAATGCGGTATAGCACTAACTAAAAAAATGTGCGCGAGGACGAGAAACGTTTCTGACTCTAACCCCAATTTCCCCTTATTCTACCCAAATGAAATACGAGAGTGTACACTACAACCAATTAGGGAGACACTTTTTTTAGTGTGAGCAATTAGGGAGAAAAAGAAATTAGGGAGAAAGTGTAATTATAGACAACTGACTGCTGAGTATAATAACGAGTGTATTGGTGTAAAGTGAGCATGCATTTCGCACTAGGTAAGCGAGAGCACAGTGGTTGAAGTTAATGGTTTGTTTTTGTTGGTGTTGTTGCAATATTGACGACGTACAAACTGCGCAAATTGTCCACATGGAAATAAACACCATCAATTACATCTTGAAATACAAAACGGGTAAATCTTCCAAGTATAACGTTATATAAGAGACGTACATTTACAAGCTGTAAAACTAAGTATATTATATAATTAATTTGAGGCAAACATAATGTTTTGTCGCCACGACACACTGAATCTAAATACTGACACAGCGATGGCAAAATATCAAACAGCAAAGCTCTAAAAGTCTCTCATAAGGCCGGGCGTTTCGGGAGTCAGATATCGAAATAAAAGCAAAATTTGTCCACCATCTTGTCATTTTCGCCGGCTTCTTGACGACTGATGTCGTTCAACTGACATATCTCTCCGCGGCTGACTTGTCGCAGATTGAAGGAACGGCATCGAGGCTCATCCCGGCAAGCTGAACCACACACGAAGACACCCTTGGTGGTGGAGAACTCCTTGATGACGTGACGGGTCAGGCATTGGGATGTGAGACGGCCATCAGCGTCGGTCTTTAGGCAGAACATCGACGGGGCAGCGAACTTATTGACACCGATTGGGTCGACGGTGGACTTGGTATCGACTTGGTCGAAAGTAGACTCAGTGTCGACTGGGTTGACAGGGTCGACTGTGGACTCGGTATCGACTGGGTTGGCAGTGTACTCGGTATCGACTGGGTCGACAGTAGACTCGGTATCGACTGGGTTAAAAGTAGACTCGGTATCGACTGGGTTGACAGGGTCGACTGTGGACTCGATATCGACTGGGTTGACAGTACACTCAGTGTCGACTGAGTTGACAGGGTCGACTGTGGACTCGGTATCGACTGGGTTGGCAGTGTACTCGGTATCGACTGGGTCGACAGTAGACTCGGTATCGACTGGGTTAAAAGTAGACTCGGTATCGACTGGGTTGACAGGGTCGACTGTGGACTCGATATCGACTGGGTTGACAGTACACTCAGTGTCGACTGAGTTGACAGGGTCGACTGTGGACTCGGTATCGACTGGGTTGACAGTGTACTCGGTATCGACTGGGTTGACAGTAGACTCAGTATCGACTGGGTTGACAGGGTCGACAGTAGACTCGGTATCGAATGGGTTGGCAGTGGGCTCAGTACCTACTGGGCTGGTACCTGACTGGATCTCACAGATAGCGTAGAAGATGTCCACACACGGGCCATCTATCCACATGTGGCTCTCTCCCTGCCATTGTACGCACTTAAAGTTGGGCCTGGGACAGCCACTGCACCATTTAGCGTTCTCACATCGAGTTCCATCGGAACGAACCCACTCGCCTGATACTGAGTGGCAGTCAATCCACAAAATGATCGTGCCCACAATTCCACGAGTCATGCCATCGATGAAATTTTGCTCGTCATTCTCGATCTCAGAGGCAGGCGCCCACAAACCGCCTCCCATGCCAGTGCAGTTAATGTTAGCATTTTCCCACGCCTTTCGTTCTTTTGTTATACAATATTTTCGACCATTAAACCGCTCCCAGTCAGGGCAATATGTAACTGCTCCAACACCGACGAGTACGATCACAAGTGCAACCAAAGGTTCCATTTTGTCAGCTTTTGCACGACGGCATTCAAGTCATCAATAATAAGAAACGTTTGTTTTGTTGGTGATAATGTTGACGCGATCCACGGCTGTGCTTTTAAATGACGACTTTCCCAGATACGTCTATAATTTCGTGTCTGACGAAAATGAATAATAAGAGATTTGGGATTGTGTGCGCCTTCAACGCAACCACTTTCACCATTTGGTTTGCGCCAATAGTTGGCCGCGCGCTGCCGGTGCCAAAAAAGCGAGCGGTACTGTATACAATACGGTATATTAGTGTAGCCTTCTTAATTTGCGCCAACTACAACGCTTAGTGACGCCGTTGCTAGGCAGCGTTGCTAACTTGCGTGTTTGATTGAAAATACAAATCGATAAATTCAATTGAAGTCAAAAAGAAAACCTCGCAGTCGAAGTGTGCATGCAGTTCATCATAAATGAACAAATTAAACGGTTGGTTTAATTTTGTAAGGTTTAAAACGTTTTGGTTTTTTTGTGATATGGTTTACGCGATCCACAGCTGTGCTTTTAAATGACGACTTTCCCAGATACGTCTATAATTTCGTCTTTGACGAAAATGGAGAAATTAATCTAAACGTCACTGAATAATAAGAGATTTGGGATTGTGTGCGCCTTCAACGTAACCACTTTCACCATTTGGTTTGTGCCAATAGTTGGCCGCGCGCTGCCGGTGCCAAAAAGCGAGCGGTACTGTATACAATACTGTGGCGAAAGTGTGACATAGTGTAGGCTGGTTAGGAGGCTAGCAAAAGTTAGGGAGATTCCCCCAGTGAGCAATGTCACGGGGCGGAGTTTCAGTGTACGTGACTGCGTGTGGAGATTGGATTGGCTGCGCGTAGCCCAGCATTGTTCTGTGTGCTGGTATCTGTACACGGTGAGATATTTATCGGACAGTTCTAGTTATTATTATTATTATTATTATTAATTTCTGGTAATGAAACCAAGGATCCTTCAAAAGTGCTCAAGGCACTGTAGCTCGTAAGCCTGAAGAAACCCGTAGACAGAGGCTGTGTCAGCCAGGAACACCGGGGCAAACCCCTTCTCTTAGCGATAAGTGTTCTGGGTTCTTTTACGTGCATTATACAATTTTATAATGTTATAATGGGAAAGATATATACACACACATTATAAATTATACAACACACGGGACCTACAACTTTACGTCCCATCCGAAGGACGAAGCAATAGTGGTTTAATTGCCTTGCTTAAGGACACACGTGTCCACACCGAGACTCGAACTCACGCTCTGCGGAACAGAAAACCAAGCTCTTAACCGCTCGGCCACGACACTCCATCAAGTGGAGAGTTGAGAGCGGTAAGTTCGCTAGAAGACTGGTTCTGCGAGGTTGGTCGGAAGGATAGTAATTTAAGGTAAGCACGGACTTTGTATAATTGTGTGTGGTTTACTAGGAAGTGGCTTGTGCCGTGTGTAGCGTTGACCAGGGAGCATAGATCGCCAGGTGGTTACCGGCGAGCTGGCTGTAATTGCCCCGGTAGTGAGTCGTTCTCCGTTGTAGCGGAGAATAAGTAAACCGTGCGTTAGGAGTGGCATCAGCCAAGCGGGGTTGAGCGTGCCGAATGTTGGGACTGGTGTCGGTGTTTACTGCCGTGGTGTACACCTTACGGTGAATAGCGGTAAACGTGGCTGACCCAATTCACATACGGTTGCGTTCCCTGTGTGGCTGACTAGCAACCCTGACCGTTCCAGTAAACCACGTTCATGCCAGTAAACCACGTTCAGAGTCCGTAGCTTAATGAATTACCACATAACTTTGTAGTATAGGCTTATTGACCGCAATAAATTGTAGGCATTGTAGTCAACCAAACAGCAAGGTAGTCAACCTTGCACATCGGGTAGTAAGCCATACGGCAGGTCCAATTAATGAATAAAGATTCCCCAACCCTTAGGACTCAATCAGTTCATTGCATTATATATCATTATATATATTATATATCAAGTCAATTGTTGGAATCAATAAACCATATTTGAATCGCGGTGGTCCGAAATCAGGTATCCCGTTGTGTTTATTTGACTTATTGAGCAGAGTTGGACATTCAATTCCTTCGGCGGTATATTTCCACCAAAACGAACTTGCATCCCTTAGCCTTGAGACTGCCTCGTTGGTCTCCGGTCCGAGTAAGCAATTGGGTTCGGGAGATTCTCGCCACAAATGGTGTCAGAAGTGGGATTGGAATTGACTGAGTAAATTGCCGATAAGTCGAAAGCTTCCGGAGAGCTTAAGAATCGTCTGGTTGGATAGTCCCTTTTGGGATATCGTTGTCATGAGTTGGCAGCGTGGTGCGGCTGCCTCACCAGGTGAGAGCAAAGTGCAGGCACTCGAAGAGGAATTGAGTCGCCTTCGAATGGAGCATCAGTTGTTGCAGCTAGAAAAGTCTGCAAAAGAAGCTGAGCTAGAGAAGTGTCGGTTTCGGGTTGACCCAGAAATTGAGTTTCGGGTCCCAAGTGAAACAGGCTATGAATCGTTTAGAGCCAAGGCGATGATGCCAAGTATGGGCATGTCGCCAGGGACAGTCAGAGAGGGCAGGAAAGAGGTGAGCATTAAGGAAAGCACACCCTTTAGGAACCCTGCGATGGACATACCGGCGGAGGTAAAAACACCAATGGCTAAGATGCCCGGTGTGTTTGAGGGAGATGGTCTGAGTCACTTTGTCGCTGACCAGAGTGCTTCGGTGCGGAGGAATCCCTTTGCAGAGGAACAGGAGATTTTGACTCCTGAGAAGTTGAGGGTAGAACTCATGAGTTTTGCTACCCGATTAGGTGATACATTAGACCGATCTGGAAAAGATGAAGTTGTTCCGTCGGTAGACCCTTGGCCATTGAAGAGGGAGCCAAGGGTTTGCAATGAGACTGAGGCAAACGTGCAGTTGGGGCAGAAGCGGCACCGTCCAAACATCATTCCTGATAGGTATAGTGGTAAGGCCTTGTGGAGGGAGTACCACAGACATTTTGAGTCTTGTAAGAAGGCCAACCACTGGGATGATGAGGACGCCGCTATCTTTCTTGCTGCAAGCCTTCAGGGAAATGCTCTCAGAGTACTGGGAGAAGGGTCTGCAGGTGAGCATGACTATGGTTATGCAGAAATGGTACAGTTGCTGAAGAGGAGGTTTGATTCCGGCTTACAGGCCGAGAATTATTTAGTTGAATTGAGACACCGGCGGCAAGGGCCAAAGGAATCCTTGCAAGAGTTAGGGCAAGCAGTGCGTGAGCTTACAGTAAAAGCCTATCCCGAGTTAAAGGAGGACGCACGAGATCGACTTGCCAAGAATCATTTTCACAGCGCCGTGATGAGTCAGACGGTGCGTGAGGGGATTCACAGAGCGCGTCCAAAGAACATGGACGAGGCCATACAAGCCGCGTTAGAGACAGAGAATTATGAGAAGGTCGAGGGACATAGAGCACTTGAGGGAAGGCCAGTCAAGTTTACCAGGGCTCTTGATTCGGCAACTGATAACCGAGTTGAGAAACTCGAGTTGACTATGAGTGAGCAGTCTCAGGCTTTTGGGAAAGTCGAGACGGAAGTGGGCAAATTACAATCTGAGCTTAGTGAACAGGGCCAAAAGTTGGATGCCATCTTGGCCAGGTTGTCAGGGCCAGAAATAAGGGGGGGTGCCTCTTTTCAGGTACCACCTAACCAGTCCAAACCCCAAGGTCTGGGTAAGGAAATGTTGTGTTTCAATTGTGGTGGGAAAGGCCACTTTGCAAGGAATTGCAAAAGGCCACCCAAAGAGAGGAAGGCCCAGCAGGGAAACGGAGGCCAGCCAAACGGGGGACCCGCGGGCAGGCTGGAGAATTCGCAGGGTCCACTACAGTAAAGTACCCCAAGCTAGCTCGGGAAGATGGTTCGCAAAAATCAAGTGGCGAAAAGAGAGTTATTGTGGCCCCAAGCGTGGTTCAGAGTCCAAAGCATGGCTTATTTGTGGAAGGAATTGTTAGGAAGACAGCATGCAGGTTTTTAGTTGACACTGGCTCGACTGATACGCTGATTAGTAGTAGGACCTACTACCAGATGCCAAAGGAGCAAAGACCTGCTCTGCTCGCACCTGAGGTTAGCGTCCAGCAGGTTGATGGTAAACCACTGGAAGTGCTGGGAGTAGCATGGGTAGATATTCAAGTCGGTCGCACTACTTCTCCGGTAAAGGCAGTGTTTGCCGAGATAAGATGTGCTGGCATCTTAGGTATGGATTTTTTGTTGGCTACGGGTGGAAATTTGGACTTCCGTAGCAAGCGGTGGATGTTAAATGCTGAGAACATCCAATGTACTGATGGTGGAGGCGAGCCATTTATTGGTAGGGTGTTGGTGGCAAAGACCACCGAGGTACGGCCAGGTCACGAAGCTGTCGTGCCCGGGGTAGTCGCTGGGAGATGTCACGAGCTGGTTGGACCGGCAATTGTTGAGCCTCTTGAAGGAGGAGGCGAGTTAGCCACAAGAGGCTTAGCGCTAGGGCGATCATTGGTGGAAGCAGGGACTGGGTACGTTCCGCTTAGAGTTTTCAATCCTGGTCGCGAGACCAGGACGGCTAGAAAGGGAACAACCGCAGGAGTTATCTCGGCGGTGGAGACCTGTGCTGTGCAGCCAGGCAACGTGGCTACTTGTCACTCATGCTCTGAGTTGCCCAGCCATTTGATCGATTTGTTCGAACGGTGTAAGGCTAATGTTGACATTGAACACCATGGGTTGGTCCAAGGGTGTTTGAGTAATTTTCAGGATGTGTTTTCGAGTGGCGAGTCTGACATTGGTCGGACTAACGTGGTTCAACACCACATCAATACTGGGGATGCAAGGCCTGTTAGAGAACGGCCAAGGCGTCACCCCTATTGTTACCGGGAGGAGATTCAGAGGCAAGTTAATGACCTCCAGAAGAGAGGAGTAATAGAGCCCTCTGACAGCCCCTGGGCGGCGAACGTCGTTCTAGTGGGTAAAAAGGATGGGACAAAGCGTTTCTGCGTTGATTATCGGAAACTTAACGCTGTCACCGTCAGAGACGCGTATCCAGTGCCACGCATTGAAGAGACATTTGATGCGTTGCATGGGGCGAAATGGTTCTGTACCTTAGATTTGGCGTCAGGGTACTGGCAGGTTGCTCTTGGTGAAGACGCCAGCCAAAAGTCATCCTTTGTGGTAAGGAGTGGTCTCTATCGCTGGAAGTGCATGCCCTTTGGGCTGTGCAATGCCCCAGCGACATTTGAGCGGCTTATGGAGCAGGTCATGAGGGGCCTGCAATGGGAAATCTTATTGATTTACCTAGACGACATCATTGTGTTTGGTCGAACGGTTGAGGAGACCCAGGAGCGTCTCCGGGTAGTATTGGAAAGGTTGAGGGGTGCCGGGCTAAAACTGAAGCCCAGCAAGTGTCATTTATTTCAACGGTCAGTGATGTATTTGGGCCACATTGTCTCGGCAGATGGGGTTGCAACAGACCCCAAGAAGGTCCAAGCCGTTGCCGATTGGCCAGTCCCTCGATGTGTAAGGGATGTGAGAAGTTTTGTGGGCCTCGCATCCTATTATAGGAAGTATATCAAGGGTTTCGCAGAGATTGCGAGTCCGCTCCACGCCCTAACAGAGAAGGCTAGGGAGTTTGTTTGGAGCGAGGCATGCCAGGCGGCATTTGATGAGCTTAAGGCTAAGCTTCTGTCTGCCCCGATATTGTCCTATCCAATCCCGGAGTGTGATTTTATCTTGGACACAGATGCCAGTGGAGACGGCATAGGTGGGGTTTTGTCCCAAGTCCAAGATGGAGAGGAGAGGGTTCTGGCTTACGCTAGCCGTAAGCTTAGCAGGGCTGAACGTAATTATTGCGTGACGCGACGAGAGTTGTTGGCAGTTGTTGTGTATCTCAAGAACTTCAGGCAGTATTTATACGGCCGGAAAGTTACGTTGAGGACAGACCATGCCGCACTTCGGTGGTTGCTCAACTTCAAGAACCCCGAAGGCCAAGTGGCAAGATGGATTCAGATTATTTCTGAGTACGACGTTGAGATTCAGCATAGACCGGGCAAGAAGCACGGCAATGCTGACGGGCTGTCTCGACAGTCCTGTAGGCAGTGTGGCCTAAGTGAGGCTGCTGCTGAGAATACCGAGGTCAGTGAAGATTCTGGAAGCCAGACCAAGCCGGATGAATCTTTGGCTAGGGGCATAGTGGCTCAGCCGACTTTGTCGAATGAAGACTTAAGGAGGGCCCAGTGGGCCGACAAGTCTATGGGTTGGGTCATCCTAACCAAGGAGAGTAGTGAGAGCCGTCCAGCTTGGTTTGAGGTGTCTCATACCCAGTCAGCTAGTAAGACACTCTGGTCTTTGTGGGACCAGTTGGTTCTGAGAAATGAACTTCTCTATCGGAGATGGGAGTCCGATGAGGGGAAGGTGGTGAGATGGCGGTTGGTGCTGCCCGTAGACCATCGGGGGGAAATTTTGGAAGAGTTGCATGGAGGGCAGCTTAGCGGCCACCTTGGAGTCAGGAAGACTGAAGCCAAGGTGAGGCTAAGGTACTATTGGCCGGGTATGGCGGCTGATATCAGATCATTCATTCGTAGATGTGAGCTTTGTGCTAGGCGGAAGTCGCCAGCCAAGAAGGGTAGAGCACCCTTGCAGCAGTACAGGGTTGGTGTGCCCATGGAAAGGGTGGCTATAGATTTGCTCGGGCCACTCCCCAAGAGCGAAAGTGGAAATCGGTGGGTCCTAGTAGTCGCTGACTACTGTACAAAATGGATGGAGGCATATCCGCTTCCGGATGCCACTGCCACTACAGTAGCCCTCAAGTTGGTTAACGAGTTTGTTTGCAGGTTCGGGGTTCCTCAGGAACTGCACTCGGACCAAGGCACTAACTTTGAGTCTGAGGTTTTTGCCGAGGTGTGTCGGTTGTTAGGCATCACTAAAACCCGTACCACCGCCTACAACCCGAAATCTGACGGGTTAGTCGAGCGTTTTAACAAAACGCTTGTGAACATCGTTTCAGTGTTGATTGATCCAAAGAGACGGCAACGGGACTGGGACGAGGTCCTCCCGTATGCCACATTCGCATACCGGTGCACTCCCCAAGATTCTACGGGTGAGTCACCGAATATGATGATGCTAGGCAGAGAAGTGAGTTTGCCTATTGATTTGGTGACAGAGTGTGAAGGAGTCGAAGTTGGTGACATTGGGCTAGATTTTGCCGAGAACCTGCGTAAGAATATGCAGGCTGCTCACCAGAGGGCTCAAGAGTGTCTCGGGAAGAATGCCCAGAGACAGAAGCGGAACTATGACCGCCGGGCGGCTCATAGAGGGTTTAAGGAGGGTCAGTTTGTTTGGCTCTTCAATCCAGCGAGGAAAAAGGGCGTGTCCCCCAAGTTGGTGCTTAGGTGGGAGGGGCCATGGCTAATTGTCAGTCGTTTGTCAGAGGTGACATTCCGCATTCAGTTGCGGCCAGGTAGCAAGCCTCGCGTGGTACACAGCGATCGGCTGAAACCATACGTGGGTGATTCCATTGTACCCTGGGAGTACAAAAAGGGACAGAGCCCGATCGAAGAGGCTCCGGCAGTTATAGAAACTGCAGCAAAAGTGGTTAGTGAGCCGCAAGAGAATGTTGAGATTTCGGTTGAACGGCCGTGCCCAGAGGAGGCACTGCCGAGTATTATACATGAGGCTCAAGCGTTGGAGCCCGAGTCAGATTTAGGAAACGGGGAGGGAGGAATGCCAAGGCGCAATCCGATACGTAATAGACGAGTCCCCCTTCGTTACCAAGATACTGTAGAGTAAACTAACTAGTTGTAAATCGACCCTGACGCCCTGTCCCTATCCCCGTGCCCAATCTCACCGCTGGTGAGATCAGAGTCCCCAAGGGCAGCGACCCCACCACCAGCCCAGCAGGCTCCGGTCCCTTATGGATCTGGAAAGCCCCGCTCTATGTTTCGGATGGCAGCTGCACCTGAATCCCCAGAGGGATCGTCATCCTCGATGCCGGCACTGGAGGCGTTGACACCACCCCCGCTGAAGCCGCAGCGGAAGAGAAAGCTGGCGACCATCAAGGAGCATGTCTTCCGGGAGGTCTGGGTGGACAGGAAGATGGTGAAGCAGGATGAAACCAGAAACACCTACCAGGCCAAGGTAGAGGCTGTCTGGGAAAGCCCAAGCAACTAACCAGGAACTGTGTCTTAGGTGCCAAACCTGATCATTTAATGATTGTGTGTTTTAACTTGATTTACCCAGTGATTTTCTAGCATATTTATACTGTTTTTCATATTTATACATATTTATTCTTGTTTTGTCGTTGTTGTTGTTGTTAGAGACCACTTTATGATTGTTAAGAAGCGAAGAACGACGTGTAAGTCCACGTTAGTAAAACTAAAGTAAGACTCGGTAAGTAAATCTTGTCACTTTGGCAGTGTAAAGCAGAGTATATTTTGTACACTTTATACTGTGTATAAAGAGCAATTCAGGGTATTTAATTACTTTTACATGATTTCTTGGTTGAACATCGTTTACATTTTAGAGATTCATTTGATTTGGATTTTTCTAGGTTAAAGGTTAAATGTGTATAAATTTAGACTTGGAAAAGGACATGTCGCCCTTTCTTTATAATTTTGTTTAAGCTTTTCTGGACGAGGACGTTCCAGGCTTTGCTCGGGCCTTTGTGGCGAAAGTGTGACATAGTGTAGGCTGGTTAGGAGGCTAGCAAAAGTTAGGGAGATTCCCCCAGTGAGCAATGTCACGGGGCGGAGTTTCAGTGTACGTGACTGCGTGTGGAGATTGGATTGGCTGCGCGTAGCCCAGCATTGTTCTGTGTGCTGGTATCTGTACACGGTGAGATATTTATCGGACAGTTCTAGTGGAGAGTTGAGAGCGGTAAGTTCGCTAGAAGACTGGTTCTGCGAGGTTGGTCGGAAGGATAGTAATTTAAGGTAAGCACGGACTTTGTATAATTGTGTGTGGTTTACTAGGAAGTGGCTTGTGCCGTGTGTAGCGTTGACCAGGGAGCATAGATCGCCAGGTGGTTACCGGCGAGCTGGCTGTAATTGCCCCGGTAGTGAGTCGTTCTCCGTTGTAGCGGAGAATAAGTAAACCGTGCGTTAGGAGTGGCATCAGCCAAGCGGGGTTGAGCGTGCCGAATGTTGGGACTGGTGTCGGTGTTTACTGCCGTGGTGTACACCTTACGGTGAATAGCGGTAAACGTGGCTGACCCAATTCACATACGGTTGCGTTCCCTGTGTGGCTGACTAGCAACCCTGACCGTTCCAGTAAACCACGTTCATGCCAGTAAACCACGTTCAGAGTCCGTAGCTTAATGAATTACCACATAACTTTGTAGTATAGGCTTATTGACCGCAATAAATTGTAGGCATTGTAGTCAACCAAACAGCAAGGTAGTCAACCTTGCACATCGGGTAGTAAGCCATACGGCAGGTCCAATTAATGAATAAAGATTCCCCAACCCTTAGGACTCAATCAGTTCATTGCATTATATATCATTATATATATTATATATCAAGTCAATTGTTGGAATCAATAAACCATATTTGAATCGCGGTGGTCCGAAATCAGGTATCCCGTTGTGTTTATTTGACTTATTGAGCAGAGTTGGACAGTCAATTCCTTCGGCGGTATATTTCCACCAAAACGAACTTGCATCCCTTAGCCTTGAGACTGCCTCGTTGGTCTCCGGTCCGAGTAAGCAATTGGGTTCGGGAGATTCTCGCCACAATACGGTAAATTAGTGTAGCCTTCTTAATTTGCGCCAACTACAACGCACATGTGACGCCGTTGCTAGGCAGCGTTGCTACCTTGCGTGTTTGATTGAAAATACAAATCGATAAATTCAATTGAAGTCAAAAAGAAAACCTCGCAGTCGAAGTGTGCAGTTCATCATAAATGAACAAATTAAACGGTTGGTTTAATTGTTTAAGGTTTAAAACTTTTTTTTTGGTGTGATATGGTTTACGCGATCCACAGCTGTGCTTTTAAATGACGACTTTCCCAGATACGTCTATAATGGGTTGACCATTGACTTGTTGAGATATTATCATTAAAAAAAAAGCACCTCTAAAACGAATGATGTTTCGCAAACTGGACAACTAGCTATTAATTTGGACCTCCACAAAATAGCTAAACAGCGCCAATTTCGGATCCGATTGCAGGCAAAATGCTCAGAATTGGAATTTGGAAGCTCCAAGTCCAGGCCAGAGGTCAGACAAAACTAATAAGTCAATAATATTATAAGTCCTGTCATTTGCTTTGCACAACATACAAGTTTATAACAAATCTTCCCTTGCAATAGTTCTTTTTTCTTCATTGCCGGCCGGCCAATATTAATGGTATTATAATCAATAGGCTCTTAAATTTGGCATAGCAGTCAAAATAGTTTTCGGCACGAGCGACTGACTAGTCGCAGATTGAAGAAACGGCATCGAGGCTCATCCCGGCACGCCGAACCGCACGCGATAACACCCTTGGTGGTGGAGAACTCCTTGATGACGTGAACGGTCAGGCATTGGGATGTGAGGCGGCCATCACCGTTGGTCTTCAAGTAGAACACGAACGAGGCAGCGACTCAATTGGCAGTGGACTTGGTATCGACTGGGTTGAAAGTAGACTCGGTATCGACTGGGTTGAAAGTAGACTCGGTATCGACTGGGTTGAAAGTAGACTCGGTATCGACTGGGTTGACAGTAGACTCGGTATCGACTGGGTTTACAGTGGACTCGGTATATACTGGGTTGAAAGTAGACTCAGTGTCGACTGAGCTTACAGTGGACTCGGTATCGACTGGGTTTACAGTGGACTCGGTATCGACTGGGTTGAAAGTAGACACGATATCGACTGGGTTGACAGTAGACTCGGTATCGACTGGGTTGAAAGTAGACTCGGTATCGACTAGGTTTACAGTGGACTCGGTATCGACTGGTTTGAAAGTAGACTCGGTATTAACTGGGTTGAAAGTAGACTCGGTATAGACTGGGTTTACAGTGGACTCGGTATCTACTTGGTTGAAAGTAGACTCAGTGTCGACTTGGCTTACAGTGGACTCGGTTTCGACTGGGTTTACAGTGGACTTGGTATCGACTGGGTTGAAAGTAGACTCGGTATCGACTGGGTTGAAAGTAGACTCGGTATCGACTGGGTTGACAGTAGACTCGGTATCGACTGGGTTTACAGTGGACTCGGTATCGACTGGGTTGAAAGTAGACTCGGTATCGACTGGGTTGAAAGTAGACTCAGTATCGACTGGGTTTACAGTGGACTCGGTATCCACTGGGCTGGTACCTGGCTGGATCTCACAGATAGCGTATAAGCGTTGCGCACACGGACCTTCTATCCACATGTGGCTATCTCTTTGCCATAGTACGCACTTAAAGTAAGTACTGTACTGGGACAGCCACTGCACCAATTAGCGTTCTCACACTGGTTCCCACAGATAGCGTATATTCTTTCCGCACACGGGCCATCTATCCACATGCGGCTCTTTCTTTGCCATTGTACGCACCAAAGGTAAGGCCTGGGACAGCCACTGCACCATTTAGAGTTCTATCAGAACGAACCCACTCGCCTGATATTGAGTGGCAGTCAATCCAATAGACGATCCCGCCAATACCATCATGAGGTGATCCAGCACTAGTCATGTCATCGATGAAATCTTGATCATCATTGAACTCAGAGACAGGCGCCCACAAACCGCCTCCCAGGCCAGTGCAGTTAATGTTAGCATTTTCCCAAGTCATCGGTTCTTTTGTCATACAATATTTTCGACCATTAAACCGCTCCCAGTCAGGGCAATATGTAGTCTTGATTCCAAGACCTTCGTGTTGTTTATTTCGTGATCACTGACACAAACCACCGATGTTATAGAGGGCGATATCTCGAGACGAATCGCACCCGCGAACTGGACTCACTCGAAGGTCTTGGATAAGTTGGTACATTGGGTGCGTGGTCAGACTATTGTAATATATTCATATCACGTGATAATGATGGACGCTTAGGCAAATTCGTGTGAGGGTTATTGTGTTTACGCAAAAACACGCCGCGATATATTGACCCGGCCGTACATGTACATGTACGTACATGTACATGTATTCGCATTTTTGTATCACTGTGGAGACATGGCTTTGTTCTCGTGTACAAAATGGTTAGAAAGTCGAGCACATTTTTGAAAATGCTCCCATTTTAACCACAATTATTTTCCTGGGTTGAAAATTCGACCCAATATACCCTATATTATACCCTAACCCAAACACTAACCCTAACCCACATCCTAATCCCTAGTTTTAGAGTAATTTAAGTACAATCAAAAAATCGAATTCGTGAAATGGAGACCTATATAGAAATTTCTCTTTGGAGACCTTTTCACTCCTATTGTCCCCATTGTATTGTGTTCACGTCTCCAGAGGGTACCGTTTTACGTGCATTACACAACGCACGGGACCTACAGCTTTACGTCTCATCCGAAGGACGAAGCAATAGTGGTTTAATTGCCTTGCTTAAGGACACACGTGTCGACACCGGGACTCGAACTCACGCTTTGCGGAACAGAAAACCGAGTTCTTAACCGCCCGGCCACGACACTCCAGTCGCGAATAAATTCACAACTAGTCGTGACAAAATTCGCGACTAGTCGTGAATTTTTTACGACTTGTTTTTTTCGACTAGTCGTGAAATTATTCACGACTAGTCGTAAATATTTTTTCGCAACTAGTCGTCAATATTTTCACTAGTCGCGGAAAATATTCGCGACTAGTAGCGCAAATATTCACGACTAGTCACGAATTATTTACGACTAGTCGCAAAATTATTCACGACCAGTCGCAGAAAATATTTGCGACCAGTCGCAAATAACTTTGCGACTAGTCGCAAAAATATTCACGTCCAGATGTAAATAAATTTACGACTAGTCGCGAATAATTTCACGACTAGTTGTGAAAAAAAATTGCGACTAGTCGTGAAAAACTATTCACAGCTATTTGCGAATTACTCACACCTAGTCGCCAAAATATTCGCGACCAGTCGCAAAAAAAATAAATTCACGACTAGTCGCAATTAGTTTCACAACTAGTCGCGACAAAATTCACGACTTTTATGTCCCTCTAGGGCCACCATAAATTTCCCCTTTTATTGAAGGGAAAGGTAGTTTTTGCAGGTAATTAACTGTTTGCCAAAATGAAGCACGACCTCACTAGATTTGAGGCTAATACTAACATACGTTCGATACACTGGAATAAAAAAAACCGCGCCGCGCCGCAGCACCATAACATAACGATGCTGCAGCGGGCCGACCGGTACGGTACCGGTGGCTGTAGCTAGCTTGCACTGCCATGCCCGGAAGATCGGCCACACAATGCTATTAAAAGTCTGCACATTTCGCGCAATGCATATACGTGGATACAGTCACTATCACATACATGTACATGTACGTTTGTTTATGGTGTAAATCGAGGAGTTTTCTTTGTTCCTCTCGATAATTTCCTTTGTTTGTACTAACTTTTTCCGACGGCTCTCATTGGTTTTGTACACGAATCTCAATCGAGGTCGTCCTCGATTCTAACCCTAACCCCAATTCACCTTCGTGTCGCCAGGCATGTGTCCTCCATTTACACCATAAACAAACGCATGAACCCACACACTGTCTTGTGTACACACATTAAGTCGTGAACCACATAACGATCGAGGCTCGATATTGTGTTTTCCTTTATAGACCACGAAGCATGGCTGAAAAATGTGCTCAGAAATCAATTTCCTTGGCACACCTCTTAAATCTAAGTGGAATCACTGTAGTCTGTTAGCTGGGATCATGTGGATCACGAAAAACCAAAATCCCCAATCGCAAGTTCACCAGTTAATTAAATATTTGTATTTTAATTACCTGTGTATAACGGGCGCCCTCTATTGACCAGGATTGGAAAGCTGTGTACATTTTCAATGGGAAAAGATTGTTTATTGCAGTTGCTTGCTCAAAAGGGACTCTACAGAGACAGAATTCGATTAAAGAGGAATTAGGGTGTGTATTAATGTCTTAATACAAATTTTCATTTTGTTCATTGCCATATTTTGAACTTTTTAATAGAGTGTCATTTGTTTATTGTTATTGTTTGATTTTTTTATTATAATTGTTTAATTGTTTAATTTTTTATATATATATATTTTTTTGGGGGGGGGGGTTAAAAATCTAAATGTAAATTGTATGAAAATAATTATACACGACCAGAGTTTTTTTTAATCTTTAGTCTTTGATACATGTTTATTCGTGACGGTAAAACTGAAATTTGTCCATGTCTTTAACAATGTACATGTGAGTGGGTGAACAACAACTCGTACCGATTTACATTTAATACACAATTCTGTTATAACAAACATTTTGCCCATTTCCAGCTGAGTTTATATTAAGGAGAGTCAGATGGAAAGCAGACTGTGTGATACAATGTTTCTGTGGTGACAAGATCCTTCCCTTCGATCTGTGAGAGCAGCCACTGATCTTCTTTTTTCTTCGCTGCTTCCAGAAGCTTTCCTGCAGTTAGCGTCTGGCATTGTGAAAGTTTGTCAAGGACAGTTGTTCGGGTCTTTTTGTCCAAACTCCACCTCTGTTCTATTTTTTTAACGGCATCTACTCAACTACATCACGTACTGTTGACAATGATTCCTGCGGTACATCAACCAGTGCGTTTACGATTGGAATGCCGATATGATCATCTCCGCTTTTTCGGCGATTTTTGCTTGGGTACATTCTTCCACCTACCGGCACAAGCGTGGAATTTTTTTAAACTCTTTTCAGAGAACAACAAAACCCTGGAATCTGCATCTGAACCGTGAATAATACATTTTTTCGTGTTCAAATCGCTATCATCTGAGCAGCTCGTGTCAACAGCGCCTACGCTCGCTCTATTTTACAACGCCCGCTATTGGTCCATTTTCCCACTATTCGCACAAACGTGCCGCACCACGACAGAAGGGCCTCGTTGATTGGTCGTTGGAAAATAATGACGTAATTGTTCACTGGGCATTTTGTTAGCATCGAAACTGGGAAAACATGAATTTTTAATTGAGATTTTATCGAGTACTGGTTCGCAGACCGTTTGGGGATTTTATTTGTGAGTTTCCCAACAACTTCCTAGGTAGTTTAAAGTAAAATTTATATAGATTCACGATATGCGTCAAGAAGGTGCAAGATAATCGGCCATGCCCTGTGGTCTATTATTCCTATGTTATACCCAATCCCCATTGCTTTGCGCTTGCACCGTCGATCGAGGACCGAATTTGTCCATTCATACCGCCGACCGAGGGGCTTTTGTTTCCTTTGTTCTCCTTTGTGTCTCGCCCCTCGGTCGTTATGTGGTGCAAGAGCACACAGTCATATCCTGTATTTGTGTATAATGAATAATTCATGATGAGGCTCAAACTCGGTCGCTGATTGGATCCCTCGGAAAAGCGAGGGAGAATCGTCGAAAACTAAGGTTAAAGTTAACAATTGCTTGCCAACTAGTGCTAGGAATCCAAAATCATGTACGTTTGTCAAACGTCGGCTCCAGTGCGAGTATGGATCCAGCTGCATTTTGTAAACTACGCATGCGTGAGACCAGATCGCACACGAAGCCGGATTTTGAAAAAAAAGACAGCGTTAACGAATCTGCGCGCGCGGGGGGGCCGAAATAACACAAGGGTCTAGGGCTAGACTAGGCAATATGTAACTGCTCCAACACCGACGAGTACGATCACAATTGCAACCAAAGGTTTCATTTTCAGCTTTTGAAAGACGGCATTCAAGCCATCAATAATAAGAAACTGTTGCTTCATTCACTTAAGACTTTATTTTTGAATATATAATGTCTACGCGATCCACGGCTGCGCTTTTAAATGACACAAATACGTTTAGAATTTCGTTTCTGTTTAAAACGCCTTCAATGCAACCACTTTCACCGGTAGGTTTACACCAATAGTCGGCCGTACGTAGTAATAGTAGTTGCCGATGCCAACAAGCGAGCGGTACTGTATACAATACGGTAAATTAATGTAGCCTTCTTAATTTACGCCAACTACAACGCACATGTGACGCCGTTGCCAGGCAGCGTTGCTACCTGGCGTGTTTGATTGAAAATAGAAATCGATGAATTCAATTGAATTCAAAAAGAGAACCTCGCGGTTCATCATAAATGAACAAATTAAACGGTTGGCTTATTTTTTTCGAAGACAATGAACGGAGTTGTGAGGGCCAGCTTGATGTCTTCGGCGTAATATAATAAATGTCCCCCCCCCTGAAAATGTACATACGCGCGACCCACCCAAAAAAATGTGACAGCGGGTCGCCAGCGTGTGAGTAGCGGGTTGGTAACGATCGTCTAGCGCGTTCGACGCGTGAGTAACGACCCTCCTGCGCGCCGCCAGCGTGTGCAGTCACACGCGTGTGACAGCGTGTGGGTAACGCGCTCAGCGTGTTGCGAACGCTGGCCTAGCGTTGGTCAACGTTTACCCGCGTGTTGCCGAAATTCCAACACGTTACTCACGCGTTCGCCTAAAACGTTCTGGTGTGACAGGGCCATTACTGTAGTAGCGCGTCGGCTTTTTATACAACAAATCACGTGGTCGTTGCAGTATGCTGGCGCCCTTTGGAACGCGCTACTCACGCGCTGGTCAGTCGTTCATCAGTCTTCGAGCGCGTTACTAACGCGTTACTCACGCGCTGGCGAACGCTATGAACCCGTTACCAACACGTCATGGACACGCTGAAATCACGGTTCCACTTGACTTTTTCTGTGGAAGTTCAGCGTTTGCCAGCGTATCAACTATTTTTAACGCGCTACTCACGCGTTGGCCTAAAACGTTCTGGTGTGACAGGGCCTTAAGAGGACGCCTAGTCCTGCAGATTAATAACTGTTTTCACCACAATATTGCATTTGATGATACAAGCACCAAAATTGGCATAACTACTCTTTTGGGGTCACTGTACACAAAAACCCCGTTAGCCAAATTAAAATCCAATATGGCGGCCATTTTTTTCTCAATATGGCCGCCACTAAATGGTAACACTTAATGTTACATTTGATTAATTGGTCATACAAGCACCAACAGTTGCAACTATCCACCAAATGTACCCCTTATCAATTCAAAAATAGAAACAACTTATGCATTCAAGATGGCGGCCATTTTTTTAAGATGACGGCCATGTTTTTCAAGATTGCTTTCATTGAATGACATACATCTTTTGTAAAATACAAAAGAAACCAAATGGTCATACAATAAAGCTGTAATTTACCTCTCGTTTGTCATTTATAATTAACAAATCATAAATCACTGGAAATCAAAGATGGCCGCCATTTTTCAAAATGGCTGCCATCACGTACGTACAATACCAATTTATAACAATAGCGGGTGTCAGTAAAAAAGAAAATGATTACAAGAATTGCGACCAGACTTGAGATTCTTACCATTACTGTTGTAATTGCTTTCCAAGATTAACTCTTTATTTTGTATTTGCGTTACTGAACATTTGAAGGCATACTTAGCGTGCCTTTGATGCTTACAGTCTGTGTTTTAACATCCCATGCATAGAGCAAATCAATCTCATCAGTCCTGGTTGAGCTTGTAACCAAGGTATTAACCAATCTATTGGTTATTCATAACCAATATATTGGTTATCCTGCAACTAGTTATATTGGTTGAGCTTGTAACCAAGGTATAATCTATTGGTTATTCATAATGTAGGAAATGTACCTACAGCAACTGACCAATCAGAAGTGAGAACATTAATTTTGACAATAGTCGATGTTAAATTGTGGTATTTAGTCCAAAATGCACTTTTTTGACCATAATATGTAATTATTCAAACGATTCCATGATCGAATTTAGATGTTTGTGCAAACATAGTGACAAATTGACATTAAATTTCATCCGTATTCAACTGTTGACATTATTTATAAAAAAATAGCTGTGACTTCGTCGTGGACAAAAAATCGAACTATAAAACTAACAACGGAAGTAGCTAAGTGTGTAGTAAGTGGTCAGTAGCTAATATCTAATAGGAATATGTTATTATTGTATGTATGCATAATTGCAATGTGTAATAAGTAAATTGCATTGGTATTATTTCATTACGTAATTTGTCCACGTTATGTAATTGGTTGCGTGGGAACATTTAATTAAATATATTGTATTGGTTGGTGTTATGCAAATTAACCAATATGAATTAACCAATATGAATATGCAGCCCTACTATTATGTATTGGTTAGTGCTATAACCAATACAAATTGGTTGGAGTCCATTGTGGGTTGGTTAAATTAACCAACATTGCATTGGTTGGTGTTATAACCAATATGGATTGACTAGGTAACCAATATCAGATTGGTTATTTTAACCGATATTTTGGTTATCCATATATCTACCAACTGGATTGGTTAAAATCGACCAATATATTGGTTATTTTCAATGTCTTTGTATCAGATATGTTACGATTTATGTGTCACTTTTTGTAACATATAGGCCGAGTCATCTTGTGGTGGCCATCTTTAAAAATGGTAGCCATCTTGAATTACCAAGTGGTTGACAATTTTAGCATAATATTGGATTCAAATGGAGATTAAATGCCCATTTTGGTCCTTGTATTACTGTTTGATCCTTGGTAACACTACTACTAGCCATTCAGTGGCGACCATTTTGGAAAATGGCGGCCATCTTGAATTTTCAAGTGCCTAATATACTGTTTTGGATATGCCAACAACAGGGAGACCAAACAGATGTTAAATGCCAAGTTTTGTGCTTGTATTGCCATTCTATCCATCCGTACATCAATATTTCGGTGAAATTTGGCCTTCATTGGCGGCCATCTTCAAAAATGGCGGCCATCTTGGATTTTCAAGTGCCTAATATACTGTTTTGGATATGCCAACAACAGGGAGACCAAACAGATGTTAAATGCCAAGTTTTGTGCTTGTATTGCCATTCTATCCATCCGTACATCAATATTTCGGTGATAGTTGGCCTTCATTGGCGGCCATCTTCAAAAATGGCGGCCATCTTGGATTTTAATTTGGCTAACGGAGTTTTTGTGTCAAGTGACTCAAAATGAGCATGTGTGCCAATTTTGGTGCTTGTATAATTAAATGCAATATTATTGTAGTAATCTGCAGGACTAGCCCGCATCGGCGGCCTACGCGCGCTGCATACCGCGATTAAGATCGTCTTGCAAACAAAACAAGGGGGGGAGGACGGAGAAAAAACGCTCGACCAATAACAACTTTGATGCGTAGTTGTGAAATGACGTCACCCTTATTGTATTTGTTTAATTTGTTTTATTGTTATTAACCACGTACCAATCAGGTATTATAATGGGTTGCTAAAAATAAACTTCATGTTTACCTCTTAATCGGAAATTTGATTTGGTGTCTTTTGTGTCTCCTGGGAAAATTAACAAAATGTGTATATGGGTGTCTTTTGGTGCAAAATGGTTAATGTAAAAGTCAATGACCCATGGCAAAATATTGGGAAGGGGGGGGGGGGGGGGGGGGGGGGCGACACTCTAGCCACCCCCCCCCCCCCCCCCCCCCACCCCACAACAAATATTGTCACTAAAGGTGAAACGTTATTTTGGTTATACAATACCAGCGAGCACGTGACCATTATATTGCAGGTTCCGGGAATAGTATGTACAAACGTCTCATCTTTCATTTTCTTTAAATGTTTTTGGTGGGTTGACCATTGACTTTTTGAGATATTATCATCCAAAGAAAAGCACCTCTAAAACGAATGATGTTTCGCAAACTGGACAACTAGCTATTAATTTGGACCTCCACAACATAGCTAAACAGCGCCAATTTCGGATCCGATTGCAGGTAAAATGCTCAGAATTGGAATTTGGAAGCTCCAAGTCCAGGCCAGAGGTCAGACAAAACTAATAAGTCAATAATATTATAAGTCCTGTCATTTGCTTTGCACAACATACAAGTTTATAACAAATCTTCCCTTGCAATAGTTCATTTTTTTTCTTTGCCGGCCGGTCAATATTAAGGGTACTATAATCAATAGGCTCTTAAATTCGGTAAAGCAGTCAAAATAGTTTTCGGCACGAGCTGTTTAAAACACTGGCTCTGGTAATTAGATTTGAATTGATATTAGGCTAGTTAATAACAACAATTATTTTCTTGTTCAAATTTGAGGACACTTATTTTAGCTCAACGTATTTGTATAGAACGCTCTAAACTAACTGCAAAATGAGAGAAATAATGTATACGAACGACCAGGAGACTAATAAGGCCGCGTCCAAATCTGTTGTCTATGGCTGTTGTCTATATGTTTTTGTTCATTACAACCTACGCGTGAGCAGGCTGACAATAGACGTAGCCGTAGCTCTGAAAGCCTGTTTCACTTTCAGACACAACCTATTTTTAAAGTGCCGATGGGAATGAAATACGAGAGTGTACACTACAACTAATTAGAGAGAGACTTTTTAGTGTAGAGCAATTAGGGAGAAAGTGTAACAACAGATAAGGACAACGGATAATAACGAGTGTATTAGTGTAAAGAGCATGCATTTCACACTAGGTAAGCGAGAGCTGTGGTAGTCCAGGCAAAATACATAATTTTGTTTTGTTGACCTCAAACAAATTGCAACAAATTGTTTTTCACCACAGTGCACTTCTATAAGGTCCCTAGAATTACATACTAAAAGTCTACACAAATCCAAGTGGTGGAAATATTTGCATAATTAATCGTTAATCGTTAATCCCTGCTGTGTAATATGTTTATTCCCATATCAGGGTATATATATTTTATTTTTATTTTTTAAAAAGTTAATTTTTGCGATCATACTTTAACATCCTTACTTCAATAACATTTTCTAAAGCATGTAAGTGACTAAATAATTATGAAAATGTAGTAATGGTCCAAAATGACTACAATTATACCCTATCATTTGCACGCATTTACCGTGTCTCCAAATATCATCAAGTAGTCAGTATTGACGTGCTTTAAATTCACCAAGTTGTTTACCGGCACAGTTATCCTATTAAAACCTTATGGAAAATCATATGAACAATGATAAAATTGTGATATTTAGCCCAGCAAACAAAAACTAGGAAAAAATGATGTGTCCCTGAATTGGGCTAACAAGTAGGTGAATGGTTGCCTAAGGTGAGAGACGTGAACAAGTTCAAGGAAACCCCCCAAAATTAAAGATTGTTGTTGCTAACAATAATCCTATCTACGTTAAAATGTATTTTGGAGATTTCCTTGAACTTTTTCAAGTCTTCTATGTTAGGCACCCCTTTAACTACTTTTTAGCCCAATTTATAGACACACCATTTTTCCTCAGTTTTTGTTTGCTGGGCTAAATATCACAATGTTATTATTGTTCATAAGATTTTTCATAAGGTTTTAATATGATAACTGTGCCAGTAAGCAACTTGGTGAATTTGAAGCTCACCAATACTGACTACTTGATGATATCTGGAGACAGTGTAATGTGCGCACATTTATAGGGTCACAAAGTTGTCATTTTGGATAATTACTATGTTCTCATAATTATTCAGTCACTTATATGCTTTAGAAAATGTTATTGAAGTAAGGATATGTAAGTAGAATCATTAAAATAAACCTTTCAAAAAATAAAAATAAAATATATACCCAAATATGGGAATAAACATATTACACGCAGGGATTAACGATTTATGCAAATTAGACATATTTCCACCACTTGGATATTTGTAGATTTTTAGTATGTAATTCTAGGGACCTTATAGAAGTGTACTGTGGTGAAAAACAATTTGTTGCAATTTGTTTGAGGTCAAAACTTATTTTTCCTGGACTATGGTTGAAATTAACGGTTTGGTTTAGTTTGTTTCTGTTTTGTTTTGTTTTGCAATAATGACGACTGGTACAAACTGCGCAACCCATCCACATAGAAATAAACACCACCAATTACATCTTGAAATACAAAACGGGTAAACCTTCCAAGTATAACGTTATATAAGAGACGTACATTTACAAGCTGTAAAACTAAATCTAATTAATTTGAGGCAAAAATTATGTTTTGTCGCCACGACACACTGAATCTAAATATTGACACAGCGATGGCAAAATATCAAACAGCAAAGCTCTAAAAGTCTCTCATAAGGCCGGGCGTTTCGTGAGTCATTTGTCCACCATCTTGTCATTTTCGCCGGCTTATTTACGAGTTATGTCGTTCAACTGACATATCTTTTCTCCGCGGCTGACCTGTCGCAGATTGAAGGAACGGCATCGAGGCTCATCCCGGCACGCTGAACCGCACGCGATGACACCCTTGGTGGTGGAGAACTCCTTGATGACATGACCGTTCAGGCATTGGGATATGAGGCGGCCATTAGCGTCGGTCTTCAAGTAGAACACGGACGAAGCAGCAACTGAGTTGGTAGTGGACTCGGTATCGACTGGGTTGGCAGAAGACTCGGTATCGACTAGGTTGACAGTAGACTTGGTATCGACTGGGTTGAAAGTAGACTCGGTATCGACTGGGTTGACAGTAGACTCGGTATCGACTGGGTTTACAGTGTACTCGGTATCGACTGGGTTGAAAGTAGACTCGGTATCGACTGGGTTGAAAGTAGTCTCGGTATCGACTGGATTTACAGTGGACTCGGTATCTACTGGGTTGAAAGTAGACTCAGTGTCGACTGGCCCTACAGTGGACTCGGTATCGACTGGGTTTACAATTGACTCGGTATCGACTGGGTTGAAAGTAGACTCGGTATCGACTGGGTTGAAAGTAGACTCGGTATCGACTAGGTTGAAAGTAGACTCGGTATCGACTGGGTTTACAGTAGACTCGGTATCGACTGGGTTTACAGTGTACTCGGTATCGACTGGGTTGAAAGTAGAATCGGTATCGACTGGGTTGAAAGTAGACTCGGTATAGACTGGGTTTACAGTGGACTCGGTATCTACTGGGTTGAAAGTAAACTCAGTGTCGACTGGGCCTACAGTGGACTCTGTATCGACCGGGTTTACAGTGGACTCGGTATCGACTGGGTTGAAAGTAGACTCGATATCGACTGGGTTGACAGTAGACTCGGTATCGACTGGGTTGAAAGTAGACTCGGTATCGACTGGGTTTACAGTAGACTCGGTATCGACTGGGTTGAAAGTGGACTCGGTAGCGACTGGGTTGAAAGTAGACTCGGTATCGACTGGGTTGAAAGTAGACTCGGTATCGACTGGGTTTACAGTGGACTCGGTATCGACTGGGTTGAAAGTGGACTCGGTATCGACTGGGTTGAAAGTAGACTCAGTAACGACTGGGTTTACAGTGGACTCAGTATCGACTGGGCTGGTACCTGACTGGATCACACAGATAGAGTATATTTTTTCCGTACACGGGCCATCTACCCACACGTGGCCCTCTCTGTCCCATAGTACGCACTTAAAGTAAGGCGTTGGACAGCTACTGCACCATTTAACGTTCTCACATCGAGTTCCATCAAAACGAACCCACTTGCCTGATATTGAGTGGCAGTCAATCCAAAAGACGATCCCGCCAATACCACTATGAGGTGATCCAGCACTAGTCATGTCATCGATAAAATCTTGATTATCATTGAACTCAGAGACAGGCGCCCACAAACCGCCTCCCACTTCATGACAGTAAATGTTAGCATTTGCCCACGTCATCGGTTCTTTTGTCATACAATATTTTCGACCATTAAACCGCTCCCACTCAGGGCAATATGTAACTGCTCCAACACCGACGAGTACAATCACAATTGCAACCAAAGGTTTCATTTTCAGCTTTTGCAAGACGGCATTCAGGTCATCAATAATAAGAAACAGTTGCTTCATTCACTTAAGACTTTTTGTTTAATATATAATGTCTACGCGATCCACGGCTGCGCTTTTAAATGACACAGCTACGTTTATAATTTCGTCTCTGTTGAAAACGCCTTCAATGCGACCACTTTCACCGGTAGGTTTACACCAATAGTCGGCCGTATGTAGCAGTAGTAGTTGCCGATGCCAAAAAAGCGAGCGGTACTGTATACAATACGGTAAATTAGTGTAGCCTGCTTAATGTTGCGCCATCTACACGAGAACTTGTGACGCTGTTGCTGTAAATAATAGAAAAAGTTTGTACCTGGCATGTTTTATTGAAAATACAAATCGATGAATTCAATTGAATTCAAAAAGAGAACCTCGCGGTCGAAATGTGCAGTTTATCATAAATAATCAAATTAAACGGTTGGCTCATTTTCCCCCGGAAACAATGGACGGAGTTGTGAGGGCGAGCTTGATGTCTTCGGCGTAAACAAATAAATGTGTCCCGCCCCCCCACCCCCGAAATATGTAAAATATGTACACATTGTACATGTACGCGCGACCCACTTCTGGCGTTTTCACGCAGTAACGCACAGCCCATAGCTAATACACACGGATAGCGTCACTTCGTAAAAACTCACGTCTCAGATACGCTGTGTTGGAGTATTTACGAATTGACACTATCCGTGTGTATTAGCTAAACGTTTTGTTTTGTTTGTGATATAATGTTTACGCGATCCACGGCTGTGCTTTTAAATGACGACTTTCACAGATACGTCTATAATTTCGTCTTTGAAGAAAATGGAGAAATTAATTCAAACGTCACTGAATAATAAGAGATTCGGGATTGTGTGCGCCTTCAACGCAACCACTTTTTCCATTTTGGTTTGCACCAATAGTCGGCCGCGCGCTGCCGGTGCCAAAAAGCGAGCGGTACTGTATAAAATACGGTAAATTAGTGTAGCCTGCTTAATGTTGCGCCAACTACACGAAAATTTGTGACGCTGTTGCTGTAAGTAATAGAAAGAGTTCGTACCTGGCATGTTTTATTGAAAATACAAATCGATGAATTCAATTGAAGTCAAAAAGAGAACGTCGCGGTCGAAGTGTGCAGTTCATCATAAAACAAATTAAACGGTTGGTTTAATTTGTTCCGAAGACAATGGACGGAGTTGTGAGGGCGAGCTTGATGTCTTCGGCGTAAACAAATTAATGTTTCCCGCCTCGCACACCCCCCCCCCCCCCCACCCTGAAATATGTACATATTGTACATGTACGTGCGACCCACTTCTGGCATTTCCACGCAGTAACGCACACACACACACAACCACTTTAATTATTTGGTTTGCACCAATAGTCGGCCGCGCGCTGCCGGTGCTAAAAAGCGAGCGGTACTGTATACAATACGGTGAATTAGTGTAGCCTTCTTAATTTGCACCAACTACAACGCACATGTGACGTCAATAGGGCAATTACATGTTTTCGTAGAACAATATATAAATATTATATATAAACATTTTATACAGAAGAATAATTAATTAATGTTGGTCGAAACAAACAAAATTTAAAAACTACTTTGGAACAGATATTTAATTTCTCATTATTTCGAGCACCCCTATTTTTTAAATAGAAGAGTCATACTAGACAGCCGTTCGTACTCGGCTCAGCCCCCCCCCCCCCCCCCCCCTCGTGCGATAACAATTTTACTGGATGTGCTGACATTAGATAAATGTGCACATAAATCTGCCTAATGTACGTACGTGTGTGCGACATGTGCCTAATTTTTATATAGAATTCTGCACACTGAGAAATCTGCGCAGAACTCTGCAGTAAAAATGTGCGACATCTCAGAAAAATGCTAAAATATATGCGATAACATGTTTGTCATCGTTCAAATTCAAACTAGAAAGGCATCCGAATTAAAAAAGCATCCGACTTTATGAAAAACATCCGAACTAGAAAAGCATTCGAATTAAAAAAGCATTCGAGATTACAAAAAGCATCCGAACTAGAAAAGCATCCGAATTAAAAAAGCATCCGAGTTTATAAAAAGCATCCGAACTAGAAAAGCGTTCGAATTAAAAAAGCATTCGAGATCTCAAAAAGCATCCGAACTACAAAAGCATCCAAATTAAAAAAGCATCCGAGTTTGCAAAAAGCATCCGAATTTGCAAAAAGCATCCGAATTATTGAATTTACGAGGATGTAACAACAAGAGGGCGCTGTTCACCTACACGGTTTCCAGCGGCAAGAAGAAAAATGAGGATCGATTTCCTTGAAAATTTGCTGCCATTGCTAGAAGAACAATTAAAAATGCTAAAAGATTGGACTGGGAACATTTTTGTAATAATTTAAACCTCAAATCTAATACTAAAATAATATGGAATAAAATTAAACATATTGGACACTTTAATAGCATGAACAGCATTCCAGTCATTAAGTACACAATGCTAACCTTATACGAAAGATTTTCTGGACAAAAAAGTCACACATACAGTTAGCGAACTGTAAATCGTCAGTATGCGGAGGTAATGATGCCACATTGTTGCGAAAAAGAGAACATGCAGTTTTGAAAAAACTTTCTTTGGTTTGTATTGTTATCTTCAATAAATCTATGATAATCCTGACGAGCAGTTTTCATTAAAAAAGTGACAGAATTTGTCTTCAACTTGAACAAATCGAAATCATGTTGTAACCCAGTTCGGCGCCATTTCCTTTCAAGTTTTGCCCTGTCACACTTGGCCTTCTTGATATTTTCATTAAACCAAGGTACCTGTACGGTACCAAACAGTTCGTCTGTTGTACCTTTCAAATTTCTGGAAATTACAGGGACAGTATTCCTTTTGCTATCCAAAAAGTAACCAACCAAAGTAACCAACAAATATATTTATGACTCTAAACTCCCTTTGAAACTATTCCTTCTGGAATGTCGTCATTTTGAAGAAAACAACAAAATAGGCCTAAAATGCGTCTCTGACAAACATTTTCGGAAAAGTTCATTGAGTAGTGATTTAAAATTGAAATCTTAGATTATAATTTTTTCGGAACACAGAGCATTCACAGTTTTCAAACATCGTCAGGTTTATCTTGAAAGCACCGTTCTTTAGATTTTACGAACTTTTGCTGCTTTAAACGATAACAATGCACAACTTCATGTACAAATGGTATACTATAACTGAAAAGAGAAAAAAAACTAACAAAACATGTATCATTGATTGCCTCAATAAGGGTTTTGGGATTAAAATATGTGGTTTCCAGCAAATCATTGGATATTTCCTGTTCATTCTTTTCTCTTTTATTAAAGCTTGCTACAGAGGAATTACTATGTTCTAGGAGTCAAGAGCAGCGCCACGCCAAGTGAAACAAAGACGGCGTATATCGATCTATCTAAAAAGGTCAGGACAAAACTATTAACCAGCTCCCGCCGGATGACGTATATAAACTCAAAGTTTTACCCAGATTTAAAACGGATGACGCATAAACACGCCACGAGCAAGATCAGAAATGTATGTCAGCAGCGAGCAAGGCCGGACATTACTGGGTTCATGTAACAAATTACCTCTCATAGAATCATGTGAAGGTTTCCTTACTGCAAAAGTTGTTGCAAAGTAGTATTGTTTTGAGTTTTAAAAGTAGGAGAAACTCCTCTTGCGGTTATCTGGAAAAAATGTTTTCTTGTGTCTCTTCATGAAAACGGTGACGACATTGTGCTTTTATCCGCCCAGTAACGGTAATATTAAGGGAATAACTGTGTGTTCGAGAGGTTTTAATCACTCTGTTTAATACCGCTTGGAGTCTGGGTGCTGATAATTACCCGAGCCGAAGGTATTAAACAGAGTGATTAATACCGACCGAACACACATTTATTCCCATTCATAAATACCTTTTTTGTAAAATTCAGCCAAAAAAGCCCCGAAAATCCCGGAAAATTGCCGCAAGTAAATTTCGGTGTTTCGCCATTCTGTGTGTCAAATGACATGTTTCCGCCCCTGTCGCTCTACACAATACATGCAATAAAGCGTATTTACTATGAACCAGACTAATACTGCCATTGGCAACCTCGTTCCCAGGGTGTCGAGCTGTACGCGCTTAACACTACCCACTCTTACTATTGGAGACGAAGAACGGTTGGAAATAAAGTGAGATGGGGACAGGTATAATGCGCGATCGCGAAACAGTACGTCGTACACGCGCGACGTACAGACACTTACTCACGACTGATTGACAAATTACACTTATTTTGGGACCAAATCATCGATAAATATTGGCAAATTATTGCTAAGTGTCATGTGTCAGTGTTTTAAGTTGACGATGGTGATGCTCGTGGGGCCATATTCACGACGACTTGCCATTGAATGAGCAGTTAGCAAAGAGGGCATCGACGTCATTGCACCTTTGTTACCAGCTGGTTTTAAACACTTCCAGCCATGTCTTTATCGCCGGTTTAATACAGGCCACGTGACGGGCTCTCGACCAATAGGAATGCATAAACGTTCCCAGGTATTTATGAATAAAATATAACACTAAGCCACTTAACTGGTATGGGCGGTACATTGAGCACAAGCGGAGAGGGCACTACACTAATCGGAATGATAATTTCTGTAGGTTCTTATAAGCATGAAAATAGCACCCATAAGGTTTTTTTGAAAAAGGAGACCATTCGGCTATAAAAAAGTGGGATAGTGTAAATATAGCCAAGGATCAACTCCCTGGTTTTGGGGATTTCATCTAATAACAGCCTTGATAAAATTACGCTTGGAAGATTGGCCCTGTTTTCCAGAGAAAGTGGAGGGATACCATTTGTAAAATGGCTGCAAGCAGGTTTGGGAAGTATCACTTTTCGGGAGTTAAGTTTGTTTGGGTGTGAATTAAACAAAATGTAATTGGCTACCCCACCCAAAATATAAAATAAAATGGAAAGATGAAGGATCATACAGTTTGTTTGAGAAACCCCAACGATGTCGGCTCAATTATGTGATGTGGGTACAGGGGAAATGACTATCTTTCAGCTACTACTACATGTACTACTACTAATGCTATGTACTCCGCCATATGTAGAGCCAATGATAATGTCTATATGAACAGTTTTCGTTCCTCCAATGCTACATGCTCAACACATGAGCATTGTAAGCTGAGGTTAATCAAGCTAAACTAACATATGCTAATAATAGATGAATTTGACAAAGACAAATAAATGACCAATTACTATCTACTATAAAGAGCGTTGAAGCGCCGCGCGCTTTATGATTTTTGTATCACATCGCAGGGTCTTTATAATAACGGTCGTGATTACGCCCTCTTGTGGCAGCGGGGTGGGTACCGGAGGGGGGTGTTATCGCGAACAACAGGTGTATCGGCTCTGTATAAAGAATACTAACTGGCAGGTGTTCAGGCTCTACAGACACAAAAAATGACGTCTCATCTTTTATTCTCTTTACAATTTTTTGAGGGTTGACCATTGACTTGTTGAGATATTATTATCCAAAGAAAAGCCCCTCTAAAACGTATGATGTTTCGCAAACTGGACAACTAGCCATTTGGACCTCCACCACATAGCTAAACAGCGCCAATTACGGACTCGATTGCAGGCAAAATGCTCAGAATTGGAATTTGGAAGCTCCAAGTCCAGGCCAGAGGTCAGACAAAACTAATAAGTCAATAATATTATAAGTCCTGTCATTTGCTTTGCACAACATACAAGTTTATAACAAATCTTCCCGTGCAATAGTTTTTTTTTCTTCTTTGCCGGCCGGTCAATATTAAGGGTACTATAATCAATAGGCTCTTAAATTCGGTATAGCAGTCTATATAGTTTTTGGCACGAGCTGTTAAAAACACTGACTCTGGTAATTAGATTTAAATTATATAAGGCTAGTTAATAACAACAATTATTTTCCAGTTTAAATTTGAGGACACTATTTTAGCTTAACGTATTTGTATAGAACGCTCTAAAAAAACTGCAAAATGAGAGAAATAATGTATACGAACGACCAGGAGGAGAGTAATAAGGCCGCGTCCAAATATGTTGCCTATGGCTGCTATCTATAGGTTTTTGTCCATTGCAACCTACGCGTGACAATAGACGTAGCCGAAGCTCTGAAAGCCTGTTTTACTTTCCGACACAACCTATTGTTAAAGTGCCGATGGGAATGGAACTTTGAATTTCGATGCGGTAGCACAAACTAACAAAATGTGCGCGAGGACGAGAAACGAGAAAAAAGAATTACAGGGAGAAAGTGTAACAACATATAGACAACTGACTGCCGTGTATAATAACGAATGTATTAGTGTATTAGTGTAAAGAGAGCATGCATTTCGCACTAGATAACCGAGAGCACAGTGGTTGAAGTTAACGGTTTGTTGCTGTTTTGTTTTGTTTTGCAAAATTGACGACGTACAAACTGCGCAAACTGTCCACATGGAAATAAACACCATCAATTATATCTTGAAATACAAAAGTATAAGGTTATATAGGAGACGTACATTTACAAGCTGTAAAACTAAATATATTGTATAATTAATTTGAGGCAAACACATGTTTTGTCGCCACGACACACTGAATCTAAATATTGACACAGCGATTGCAAAATATCAAACAGCAAAGCTCTAAAAGTCTATCATAAGGCCGGGCGTTTCCGGAGTCAGATATCGAAATAAAAGCAAAATTTGTCCATCATCTTGTCATTTTCACCGGCTTCTTGACGAGTGATGTCGTTCAACTGACATATCTTTTCTCCGCGGCTGACTTGTCGCAGATTGAAGGAACGGCATCGAGGCTCATCCCGGCACGCCGAACCACACGCGATGACACCCTTGGTGGTGGAGAACTCCTTGATGACGTGACCGGTCAGGCATTGGGATGTGAGGCGGCCATCAGCGTCCGTCTTCAGGCAGAACACGGACGAGGCAGCGAACTTATTGACACCGATTGGGTCGACGGTGGACTTGGTATCGACTGGGTCAAAAGTAGACTCAGTGTCGACTGGGTTGACAGGGTCGACTGTGGACTCGGTATCAACTGGGTTGACAGTAGACTTGGTATCGACTGCAGGGTTGACAATAGACTCGATATCTAATGGGTTGGCAGGGTCGACTGTGGACTCGGTATCGACTGGGTTGACAGTAGACTTGGTATCGACTGCAGGGCTGACAATAGACTCGATATCGAATGGGTTGGCAGGGTCGACTGTGGACTCGGTATCGACTGAGTTGACAGTGTACTCGGTATCGACTGGGTTGACAGTAGACTTGGTATCGACTGCAGGGCTGACAGTAGACTCGGTATCGACTGGGTTGGCAGTGGACTCGGTACCGACTGGGTTGACAGTAGACTTGGTATCGACTGCAGGGTTGACAGTAGACTCGGTATCGAATGGGTTGGCAGTGGACTCAGTATCTACTGGGCTGGTATCTGACTTGATCTCACAGATAGCGGAGAAGATGTCCACACACGGGCCATCTATCCACATGTGGCTCTTTCTTTGCCATTGTACGCACTTAAAGTTAGGCCTGGGACAGCCAGTGCACCATTTAGCGTTCTCACATCGAGTTCCATCGGAACGAACCCACTCGCCTGATATTGAGTGGCAGTCAATCCAAAAGACGATCGCGCCAATACCACCATGAGGTGATCCAGCACTAGTCATGTCATCGATGAAATGTTGATCATAATTGAACTCAGAGACAGGCGCCCACAAACCGACTCCCACTTCATGGCAGTTAATGTTAGCATTTGCCCACGTCATCGGTTTTTTGGTTATACCGTATCCTTTACCATGTAACCGCTCCAAGTCAGGGCAATATGTTACTGCTCCAACACCGACGAGTACGATCACAAGTGCAACCAAAGGTTTCATTTTCAGCTTTTGCAAGACGGCATTCAAGTCATCAATAATAAGAAACGGTTGCTTCATTCACTAATGATTTTTTGTTTAATATATAATGTCTACGCGATCCACGGCTGCGCTTTTAAATGACACAGATACGTATTTAATTTCGTCTCTGTTGAAAACGCCTTCAATGCAACCACTTTCACCGTTTGGTTTACACCAATAGTCGGCCGTACGTAGTAATAGTAGTTGCCGATGCCAAAAAGCGAGCAGAACTGTATGCTATACGGTGAATTAGTGTAAACTGCTTAACTTTGCGCCAACTACAACGCACATGTGACGCCGTTGCTAGGCAGAGTTAATACCTGGCGTGTTTGATTGAAAATACAAATCGATGAATTCAATTGAAGTCAAAAAGAAAAACTCGCGGTCGAAGTGTGCAGTTCATCATAAATGAACAAATTAAACGATTGGTTTAATTTTTCCCGAAGACAATGAACGGAGTTGTGAGGGCAAGCTTGATGTCTTCGGCGTAATAAAATAAATGCTTTTCGCCCCGCCCCTACCAAAAAAAATAAAAAATTAAAATATGTACATATTGTACATGTACGCGCGACCCGCTTCTGGCGTTTTCACGCAGTAACGCACAGCCCACAGCTGATACAAACGGATAGCGTCACTTCGTAAAAACTCACAAATCAGATACGCTGTGTTGGAGTATTTACGAATTGACACTATCCGTGTGTATTAGCTAAACGTTTGGTTTTGTTTGTGATATAATGTTTACGCGATCCACGGCTGTGCTTTTACATGACGACTTTTACAGATACGTCTATAATTTCGTCTTTGAAGAAAATGGAGAAATTAATCCAAATGTCACTGAATAATAAGAGATTCGGGATTGTGTGCGCCTTCAACGCAGCAACTTTCACCATTTGGTTTGCACCAATAGTTGGCCGCGCGCTGCCGATGCCAAAAAGCGAGCGGTACTGTATACAAAACGGTAAATTAGTTTAAACTGCTTAATTTTGCGCCAACTACAACGCACATGTGACGCCGTTGCTAGGCAGAGTTAATACCTGGCGTGTTTGATTGAAAATACAAATCGATGAATTCAATTGAAGTCAAAAAGAGAACCCCGCGGTCGAAGTGTGCAGTTTATCATAAATGAACAAATTAACAGATTGGTTTAATTCTTTTTCCGAAGACAATGGACGGAACAATGGACGGAGTTGTGTGGGCGAGCTTGATGTCTTTGGCGTTATACAATAAAGGTTTTCCGCCCCCCCCCTGAAATATGTACATATTGTGGATAGCGTCTCACTTCGTAAAAACTCACAAATCAGATACGCTGTAATGAAGTATTTACGAATTGACACTATCTGTGTGTTAGCTATAGGCTTTGCGTCACCTCGTTAAAAGTGGGTCGCGCGTATCATGTAACCTTAGTGTTACTTCGTAGTGACGGTGACGAACTTATACATAGTCATACCTAGCCCAGTAGGACCCCCTTCGTGTTGAGGAGGGAGTCCAAAATATTAAGCTACAGAAAGTGGGCGGAAACAAATCAAACATAATTTTTAAAATTTACCTCATCGCCCTAGTTTTACACCAACATATACTCTTTTTGTCTTTATATTTCTTCCCGGGATGTTGAGGAATTCCATATGCTACGCTGCTGGCCGACGTTTGTCAGGAAAATAAACTCCAAACAAAGTTAAACTTGACTTTCACCTATTGATTTTTACTGTATTTTATATTTATTTATTATTATTATTTACTATTAGTACTATTATATATTAAATATTTTCCTAATTTGAATTTGATTAGATTTGTTTTGTCCCCTATTTATTTATTTAATGTAAAATTGTTATTATTTTCATTATTGTAAACAAAATATTATGTCTCCCTTTTAATAATTTATATTTTAGCATTAATATTTCATTAGTACGATTAGTAATTACATATACATGTCCATATAATTTACCTATACTTTGCTCTGAACTTTGCTCTTTATTCAACGTATTATTTGATTTTAATTCATTTCTCTTTTTATAATTATAATTACAATATTCTTTATATAATTGTTTCTTGTATCCCATTCAGCTTGGAGAACCCCTTAACAGGAACAATGCTTCAGGATGGTATTTTGTCTTTGTCCCGTTATGTTTTGTATCTAAAGCTTTCATTTTATGCATTTTTTGTGATTTTGGTCTGTGCATTTGTTGATGTTTCCGATAGGGAATAGATATAGATAATCAGTTTCATCATCGAGTCGAGTTCATGTATACGACGTGTGTTGTATGCGCGATGCGCATGCACGCTTAATATCAATGCGCGCAGCATGCTAGCATTGATCGCGGATTCGCGGATGGCCGGGTGCAGGCGTGTGTGCACGCACCATAGAGCTATATAAAATAATAAGTAATTTAATATAGCTCTATGACACGCACATACATACAAACTCGTTGTGAAACTGACGAGGAAAACAGTCTACAAGTTCAAGGTTGTTTTGAGTTTATTTTCCAAAAAAACGTCAACCAGCGTAGCATATAGAGTTCCTGAACCTCATAGAAAGATGATGTATTTGATTGAAAATACAAATCGATGAATTCAATTGAAGTCAAACGAGAACCTCGCGGTCGAAGTGTGCAGTTCATCATAAATAAACAAATTAAAAGATTGGTTTAATTCTTTTTCCGAAGACAATGGACGGAACAATGGACGGAGTTGTGAGGGCCAGCTTGATGTCTTCGGCGAAATAAAATGAATGTTTCCCGCACTGCCCCCCCCCCCCCCCCCCCCACTTCTGGCGTTTCTACACAGCCCATAGCTAATACACACAGATAGCGTCACTTCGTAAAAACTCACGAATCAGATACGCTGTGTTGGAGTATTTACGAATTGACACTATCAGTGTGTATTAGCTACACGTTTTTTCTTTCCTTTTTGTGATATTATGTTTCAGATGCATCATTTACATTTATTTCAATGTTGACCCATAATGAACAACTGATATAAATTGATATAAATTGACATTAAATTAAACATTATCAATAAATACAGTTATAACGTTTTTACAAATACAAGTGTAAAAGGTGGGACAACAATGAGGTATAGGGTGAAGCCGAGGCTTTTGTTCCCTAACCTATGGACAGACGACAAAGATACAGGACTAAACTGGACAAGAACAATAGTTACTTACAAAACATACACAGTTATAGGGAAGACCAACCATCATCAGTTACAGGTATGTATTTAGTAATTGCGTTTTAAATGTTCGGGTAAAATTTGGTATAGAGCGAGATGTTTTTAAAGATTTACTAAGACCATTCCATAATGCAGTTCCACGTTGAACAATACTATTTTTGAACAACGACGTCCTGTTAAAACTGACAAAGAGATTTTTCCTTGCAGTACTTCGGGTATTATATGAATGAATATTTGAAGTGAGGGTAAATGAGGAATTAAAACAGGAAGGCAATAAATTGTTCATGTATTTATACATAAACTTACCCAAATGTAAATAATAAAGTTCATTGAACTGTAGTAGTTTAAGATTTTCAAATAGTGGAGAAGTATGATCGCGGTAGCCAGCATTAAAAATAATACGAACAGCCCGCTTTTGTACAATTACAAGTCTATTATACAGCGGTGATGTAGAACCACCCCATGTAAGAATTGAGTAGTTTAAATATGGAAGAACGAAAGAATTATAAAGTATTAATAAAATATTACTCGGTAAGAAATGTTTTAAACGATTCATGATACCGACATTTTTTGAAATTTTACTAGCTACATCATTGATGTGATTTTTCCATGTTAAATGCTCATCAATGTTAATACCAAGAAATTTAGTACTCTTTACCCGATTTAAAGTGATGTCATTTAAAATTAAGGGAACAGATTGATTATACTTATGTTGTCTAGAACAACAAATCATATAATTTGATTTAAGAAGATTTACACAAAGCTTATTGGCTAAAAGCCAAGTACTTATTTTCCCAAGTTCAATATTAAGAGTCCGAACTGCTATGTCTACATTATTGTGACTATATAACAAACTAGTGTCATCTGCAAATAGACAAAATGAGACAATATCAGATGTATTGCACATGTCATTAATATAAATAATAAATAGTAGTGGGCCCAGCACAGAGCCCTGTGGGACTCCACAAGATATAAAATTATTAGTAGAACTTACAGAGTTGTATGAAACAAATTGTTTTCTATCAGTTAAGTAACTTTTGAACCAGTCCAAGGCTATACCACGGACACCACAGTGTTCTAGTTTATGGATAAGTATATCATGGTTAACTGTATCAAAAGCCTTGGACAGGTCCAAAAATATGCCAACAGAAAAGTCATTGTTGTCTATGGCATTTAAAATGTTATCTACTACATATGAGGTTGCAAGCTCGGTTGATCGGTTTTTCCTAAAGCCAAATTGCGATTCGGACAAAATGTTATGTTTATTTACAAAGCCTATTAGTCGATTGTAGATTAATTTCTCAAAAACTTTTGAGAAAATAGATAGGACAGAAATAGGTCTTTTGTTTACGCGATCCACGGCTGTGTTTTTAAATGACGACTTTCCCAGATACGTCAATAATTTCGTCTTTGACAAAATGGAGTAATTAGTCCAAACGTCACTGAATAATTAGAGATTCTGGATTGTGTGCGCCTTCAACGCAACCACTTTCACCTTTGGTTTGCACCAATAGTCGGCCGCGCGCTGCCGGTGCCAAAAAGCGAGCGGTACTGCATACAATACGGTAAATTAGTGTAGCCTGCTTAATTTTGCGCCAACTACAACGCACATGTGATTACAATGGGGCAATTACATGATTTCGTAGAACAATGTATATCAATAAACATTTTTTACAGAAGAAAATCGTAAATAATGTTGGTCGAAACAAACAAATATATAAAATACGACTTTAAAACAGATATTTAATTTCACATTATTTTGAGCACCCCTATTTTTTAAATGGAAGAAGTTACACTAGACAGCCGTTTGTACTCGGCTCAGCCCCATTCGTGCGATACAAATTTAACTGCATGTGCTGACATCAGATAAATCTGCATTATGGGCTTTGTGTTACTTCGTTAAAAGTGGGTCGCGCGTATCATGTAACTTTAGTGTTACTTCGTGGTGACGGTGACGAACTTATGCATAGTCATACCTAGCCCAGTAGGACTCCCTTCGCGTTGAGGAGGGAGTCAAAATATTAAGCTACAGAAAGTGGGCGAAAACAAATCATAAAATGTGCTTAGATATATGCGATAACATGTTTGACATCGTTTAAATTCGCGCAAAATGCGCGATATCGCAGAACTTGCGATGTGTGATGTCCTTTCAGGTCCACCATAGTGCCGGATTAGGAATGCATTCGATGTATAGGTTTGGTTTGTAAAAAGCATCCGAGTTTACAAAAGCATCCGAATGAGGAATGCATCCGAATTAGGAAAGTATCCGAGCTGTACAAGCACGTCTGATCGTTTTGACACTGATTCTGCCTCATACTTTTAAAACTTGATTAGGTATTTTCTTCAACGGTTTTTAGCATTAATATTTCATTAGTACGATTAGTAATTACATGTACATGTACATATAATTTACCTATACTTTGCTCTGAACTTTGCTCTTTATTTAACGTATTATTTGATTTTAATTCATTTCTCTTTTTATAATTCTAATTACAATATTTTTTTATATAATTGTTTCTTGTATCCCATTCAGCTTGGAGAACCCCTTGACAGGAACAATGTTTCTGGATGGTATTTTGTCTTTGTCTCGTTATGTTTTGTATCTAAAGTTTTCATTTTATGCATTTTTTGTTAATGTTGGTCCGTGCATTTGTTGATGTTTCCGATAGAGAATAGATATATATAATCAGTTTCATCATCGAGTCGAGTTCATATATACGACGTGTGTTGTATGCGCGGTGCGCGTGTACGCTTAATATCAATGCGCGCAGCATGCAGCATTGATCGAGGGTAGGGGTGCAGGCGTGTGTGCACGCACCATAGAGCTATATGAAATTATAAGTAATTTAATATAGCTCTATGGCACGCACATACCTACAAACTCGGTGTGAAACTGACGAGGAAAACGGTCTACAAGTTCAACGTTGTTTTGAGTTTATTTTCCAACCAGCGTAGCATATATAGTTCCTGAACCTCACAGAAAGATACAACACAATCACTTTTACCCTACAACACTCTTGCCGCCCCCCCACAACAAATATTGTCACTAAATGTGAAACGTTATTTTGGTAATACAATACCAGCGAGGACGTAGCCTTTAAACAAGGCCACATGTCTGATAGACGCCGAGCGACTAAAAAGAGACTAATCGCGAAAACCTGAGTGAACGCCAGTGCGAATTGCCCAGACAAGTGGCCTTTATCAATCTGGTTTGGATTTCTTATGTTAACCTTTGTTTCCGACTGGAATCGCTACCGAAATGGTAGCGTCCAATCAGCGAACGTATCTCCGCGTGACGTCAGCTTATATTTGAGTTGGACTAGTTCATTTTACAAACAGGGAATGTCCAATCATGTCACTTACAATATTTAGCTCAAATCATCAGTTGCTTCCTAATTTATTGCAATTTTGCATGTAAAATAGATTTAAATGTGATATCTTGTATTTATCATTCATATATTCAACTCAGAAGCAAAATTTATATACGTCTTTTTACCTTTTCCTACATGCTTTGATATTGAACGAATCACGAACGAAGCCAACTGGGAGATCGCCGTTCTGATTGGGCGTATTGGCATGCTAATATGTATCTATGAATAATTCATGCCGAGCAGTGAAACCTACATTGCAAAAGGCCTCGTGACATTCGTCACTCGGTCGCGCGTTCACCCCGGGTATCTAGACTCATCTCAGCCGCTTAGCCAGAGTCACGAGGCCTTGTCAAAAGGCTAGCGAGGACGTGACCATTATATTGCAGGTTTCGGGAATAGTGTGTACTGACGTCTCATCTTTCATTTTCTTTTAAATTGTTGGTGGGCTGACCATTGACTTTTTGAAATATTATTATCCAAAGAAAAGCACCTCTAAAACGAATGATGTTTCGCAAACTGGACAACTAGCCATTTGGACCTCCACCACATACCTAAATAGCGGCAATTTCGGACTCGATTGCAGGCAAAATGTTCAGAATTGTAATTTGGAAGCTCCAAGTCCAGGCCAGAAGTCAGACAAAACTAATAAGTCAATAAGTCCTGTCATTTGCTTTGCACAACATACAAGTTTATAACAAATCTTCCCGTGCAATAGTTAATTTTTTTCTTTGCCGGCCGGTCAATATTAAGGGTACTATAATCAATAGGCTCTTAAATTCGGTATAGCAGTCAAAATAGTTTTCGGCACGAGCTGTTTAAAACACTGGCTCTGGTAATTAGATTTGAATTGATATTAGGCTAGTTAATAACAACAATTATTTTCTTGTTCAAATTTGAGGACACTTATTTTAGCTCAACGTATTTGTATAGAACGCTCTAAACTAACTGCAAAATGAGAGAAATAATGTATACGAACGACCAGGAGACTAATAAGGCCGCGTCCAAATCTATGGCTGTTGTCTATGGCTGTTGTCTATATGTTTTTGTTCATTACAACCTACGCGTGAGCAGGCTGACAATAGACGTAGCCGTAGCTCTGAAAGCCTGTTTCACTTTCAGACACAACCTATTTTTAAAGTGCCGATGGGAATGGGACTTAAAATGTCGATGCGGTAGCACTAACTAAAGAAATATGCGCGAGGACTAGAAACGTTTCTGACTCTAACCCCAATTTCCCCCTATTCTACCCAAATGAAATACGAGAGTGTACACTACAACTAATTAGAGAGAGACTTTTTAGTGTAGAGCAATTAGGGAGAAAGTGTAACAACAGATAAGGACAACGGATAATAACGAGTGTATTAGTGTAAAGAGCATGCATTTCACACTAGGTAAGCGAGAGCTGTGGTAGTCCAGGCAAAATACATAATTTTGTTTTGTTGACCTCAAACAAATTGCAACAAATTGTTTTTCACCACAGTGCACTTCTATAAGGTCCCTAGAATTACATACTAAAAGTCTACAAAAATCCAAGTGGTGGAAATATGTCTAATTTGCATAATTAATCGTTAATCGTTAATCCCTGCTGTGTAATATGTTTATTCCCATATCAGGGTATATATTTTATTTTTATTTTTTAAAAAGTTTATTTTTGCGATCATACTTTAACATCCTTATACTTCAATAACATTTTCTAAAGCATGTAAGTGACTAAATAATTATGAAAATGTAGTAATGGTCCAAAATGACTACAATTATACCCTATCATTTGCACGCATTTACCGTGTCTCCAAATATCATCAAGTAGTCAGTATTGACGTGCTTTAAATTCACCAAGTTGTTTACCGGCACAGTTATCCTATTAAAACCTTATGGAAAATCATATGAACAATGATAAAATTGTGATATTTAGCCCAGCAAACAAAAACTAGGAAAAAATTATGTGTCCCTAAATTGGGCTAACAAGTAGGTGAATGGTTGCCTAAGGTGAGAGACGTGAACAAGTTCAAGGAAACCCCCCAAAATTAAAGATTGTTGTTGCTAACAATAATCCTATCTACGTTAAAATGTATTTTGGAGATTTCCTTGAACTTTTTCAAGTCTTCTATGTTAGGCAACCCTTTAACTACTTTTTAGCCCAATTTATAGACACACCATTTTTCCTCAGTTTTTGTTTGCTGGGCTAAATATCACAATGTTATTATTGTTCATATGATTTTTCATAAGGTTTTAATATGATAACTGTGCCAGTAAGCAACTTGGTGAATTTGAAGCTCACCAATACTGACTACTTGATGATATCTGGAGACAGTGTAATGTGCGCACATTTATAGGGTCACAAAGTTGTCATTTTGGATAATTACTATGTTCTCATAATTATTCAGTCACTTATATGCTTTAGCAAATGTTATTGAAGTAAGGATATGTAAGTAGAATCATTAAAATAAACCTTTCAAAAAATAAAAATAAAATATATACCCAAATATGGGAATAAACATATTACACGGCAGGGATTAACGATTTATGCAAATTAGACATATTTCCACCACTTTGATATTTGTAGATTTTTAGTATGTAATTCTAGGGACCTTATAGAAGTGTACTGTGGTGAAAAACAATTTGTTGCAATTTGTTTGAGGTCAAAACTTATTTTTCCTGGACTATGGTTGAAGTTAACGGTTTGGTTTAGTTTGTTTCTGTTTTGTTTTGTTTTGCAATAATGACGACTGGTACAAACTGCGCAACCCATCCACATAGAAATAAACACCACCAATTACATCTTGAAATACAAAACGGGTAAACCTTCCAAGTATAACGTTATATAACGTTGTTTGTTCCATTGAACTCTGTGCTTTGTTTCTTTTGTGTTTTTTCAGCGCCCATGATGTGCATCATGCTGTACATTGCCCTATATATGTTTGTTTCTTGTACACAGTCATTTAGTCTCTGAAGAAGATCTTGTTAAGATCGAAATATTAGGCCCTCTTAACTTATTTGATTTGTTATATAAGAGACGTACATTTACAAGCTGTAAAACTAAATATAATTAATTTGAGGCAAAAATTATGTTTTGTCGCCACGACACACTGAATCTAAATATTGACACAGCGATGGAAAAATATCAAACAGCAAAGCTCTAAAAGTCTCTCATAAGGCCGGGCGTTTCGTGAGTCATTTGTCCACCATCTTGTCATTTTCGCCGGCTTATTTACGAGTGATGTCGTTCAACTGACATATCTTTTCTCCGCGGCTGACCTGTCGCAGATTGAAGGAACGGCATCGAGGCTCATCCCGGCACGCTGAACCGCACGCGATGACACCCTTGGTGGTGGAGAACTCCTTGATGACGTGACCGTTCAGGCATTGGGATATGAGGCGGCCATTAGCGTCGGTCTTCAAGTAGAACACGGACGAAGCAGCAACTGAGTTGGTAGTGGACTCGGTATCGACTGGGTTGGCAGAAGACTCGGTATCGACTAGGTTGACAGTAGACTTGGTATCGACTGGGTTGAAAGTAGACTCGGTATCGACTGGGTTGACAGTAGACTCGGTATCGACTGGTTTTACAGTGTACTCGGTATCGACTGGGTTGAAAGTAGACTCGGTATCGACTGGGTTTACAGTGGACTCGGTATCTACTGGGTTGAAAGTAGACTCAGTGTCGACTGGGCCTACAGTGGACTCGGTATCGACTGGGTTTACAATGGACTCGGTATCGACTGGGTTGAAAGTAGACTCGGTATCGACTGGGTTGAAAGTAGAATCGGTATCGACTAGGTTGAAAGTAGACTCGGTATCGACTGGGTTGACAGTAGACTCGGTATCGACTGGGTTTACAGTGTACTCGGTATCGACTGGGTTGAAAGTAGACTCGGTATCGACTGGGTTGAAAGTAGACTCGGTATCGACTGGGTTTACAGTGGACTCGGTATCTACTGGGTTGAAAGTAAACTCAGTGTCGACTGGGCCTACCAGTGGACTCTGTATCGACCGGGTTTACAGTGGACTCGGTATCGACTGGGTTGAAAGTAGACTCGGTATCGACTGGGTTGACAGTAGACTCGGTATCGACTGGGTGGAAAGTAGACTCGGTATCGACTGGGTTTATAGTGGACTCGGTATCGACTGGGTTGAAAGTGGACTCGGTATCGACTGGGTTGAAAGTAGACTCAGTAACGACTGGGTTTACAGTGGACTCAGTATCGACTGGGCTGGTACGTGACTGGATCACACAGATAGCGTATATTTTTTCCGTACACGGGCCATCTACCCACACGTGGCTCTCTCTGTCCCATAGTACGCACTTAAAGCGAGGCGTTAGACAGCTACTGCACCATTTAACGTTCTCACATCGAGTTCCATCGAAACGAACCCACTCGCCTGATATTGAGTGGCAGTCAATCCAAAAGCCGATACCGTAAGTTAATCCACCACTAGTCATGTCATCGATGAAATCTTGTTCATCATTGAACTCAGAGACAGGCGTCCACAAACCGCCTCCCAGGCCAGTGCAGTAAATGTTAGCATTTTCCCACGTCATCGGTTCTTTTGTCATACAATATCCTTTACCATATAACCGCTCCCAGTCAGGGCAATTTGTAACTGCTCCAACACCGACGAGTACGATCACAATTGCAACCAAAGGTTTCATTTTCAGCTTTTGTAAGACGGCGTTCGAGTCATCAATAATAAGAAACGGTTGCTTCATTCATAAGACTTTTTGTTTAATATATAATGTCTACGCGATCCACGGCTGCGCTTTTAAATGACACAGATATGTTTATAATTTCGTCTCTGTTGAAAACGCCTTCAATGCAACCACTTTCACCGTTAGGTTTACACCAATAGTCGGCTGTACGTAGTAGTAGTAGTTGCCGATGCCAAAAAGCGAGCGGTACTGTATACAATACGGTAAATTAGTGTAGCCTGCTTAATGTTGCGCCAACTACACGAGAACTTGTGACGCCGTTGCTGTAAATAATAGAAAGAGTTGGTACCTCGCGTGTTTTATTGAAAATACAAATCGATGAATTCAATTGAATTCAAAAAGAGAACCTCGCGGTCGAAGTGTGCAGTTTATCATAAATAATCAAATTAAACGGTTGGCTCATTTTCCCCCGGAAACAATGGACGGAGTTGTGAGGGCGAGCTTGATGTCTTCGGCGTAAACAAATAAATGTTTCCCGCCCCCCCCCCCCCCCCCCCACCCCAGAAATATGTAAAATATGTACATATTGTACATGTACGCGCGACCCACTTCTGGCGTTTTCACGCAGTAACGCACAGCCCATAGCTCTAATACACACGGATAGCGTCACTTCGTAAAAACTCACGTCTCAGATACGCTGTATTGGTATATTTACGAATTGACACTATCCGTGTGTAGTAGCTAAACGTTTGGTTTTGTTTGTGATATAATGTTTACGCGATCCACGGCTGTGCTTTTAAATGACAACTTTCACCGATACGTCTATAATTTCGTCTTTGAAGAAAATGGAGAAATTAATTCAAACGTCACTGAATAATAAGAGATTCGGGATTGTTGTGCGCCTGTAACGCAACCACTTTTTCCATTTTGGTTTGCACCACTATAGTCGGCCGCGCGCTGCCGGTGCTAAAAAGCGAGCGGTACTGTATACAAAACGGTGAATTAGTGTAGCCTTCTTAATTTGCACCAACTACAACGCACATGTGACGTCAATAGGGCAATTACATGTTTTCGTAGAACAATATATAAATATTATATATAAACATTTTATACAGAAGAATAATTAATTAATGTTGGTCGAAACAAACAAAATTTAAATACGACTTTGGAACAGATATTTAATTTCTCATTATTTCGAGCACCCCTATTTTTTAAATAGAAGAGTCATACTAGACAGCCGTTCGTACTCGGCTCAGCCCCCCCCCCCCCCCCCCCTCGTGCGATAACAATTTTACTGGATGTGCTGACATTAGATAAATGTGCACATAAATCTGCATAATGTACGTACGTGTGTGCGACATGTGCCAAATTTTTATATAGAATTCTGCACACTGAGAAATCTGCGCAGAACTCTGCAGTAAAAATGTGCGACATCTCAGAAAAATGCTAAAATATATGCGATAACATGTTTGTCATCGTTCAAATTCAAACTAGAAAGGCATCCGAATTAAAAAAGCATCCGACTTTATGAAAAACATCCGAACTAGAAAAGCATTCGAATTAAAAAAGCATTCGAGTTTATAAAAAGCATCCGAACTAGAAAAGCGTTCGAATTAAAAAAGCATTCGAGATCTCAAAAAGCATCCGAACCCCAAAAGCATCCAAATTAAAAAAGCATCCGAGTTTGCAAAAAGCATCCGAATTTGCAAAAAGCATCCGAATTTGCAAAAAGCATCCGAATTATTGAATTTACGAGGATGTAACAACAAGAGGGCGCTGTTCACCTACACGGTTTCCAGCGGCAAGAAGAAAAATGAGGATCGATTTCCTTGAAAATTTGCTGCCATTGCTAGAAGAACAATTAAAAATGCTAAAAGATTGAACTGGGAACATTTTTGTAATAATTTAAACCTCAAATCTAATACTAAAATAATATGGAATACAATTAAACATATTGGACACTTTAATAGCATGAACAGCATTCCAGTCATTAAGTACACAATGCTAACCTTATACGAAAGATTTTCTGGACAAAAAAGTCACACATACAGTTAGCGAACTGTAAATCGTCAGTATGCGGAGGTAATGATGCCACATTGTTGCGAAAAGGAGAACATGCAGTTTTGAAAAAACTTTCTTTGGTTTGTATTGTTATCTTCAATAAATCTTGTATAATAATCCTGACGAGCAGTTTTCATTAAAAAAGTGACAGAATTTTTCTTCAACTTGAACAAATCGAAATCATGTTGTAACCCAGTTCGGCGCCATTTCCTTTCAAGTTTTGCCCTGTCACACTTGGCCTTCTTGATATTTTCATTAAACCAAGGTACCTGTACGGTACCAAACAGTTCGTCTGTTGTACCTTTCAAATTTCTGGAAATTACAGGGACAGTATTCCTTTTGCTATCCAAAAAGTAACCAACCAAAGTAACCACCAAATATATTTATGACTCTAAACTCCCTTTGAAACTATTCCTTCTGGAATGTCGTCATTTTGAAGAAAACAACAAAATAGGCCTAAAATGCGTCTCTGACACACATTTTCGGAAAAGTTCATTGAGCAGTGATTCAAAATTGAAATCTTAGATTATAATTTTTTCGGAATACAGAGCATTCACAGTTTTCAAACATCGTCAGGTTTATCTTGAAAGCACCGTTCTTTAGATTTTAGGAACTTTTGCTGCTTTAAACGATAACAATGCACAACTTCATGTACAAATGGTATACTATAACTGAAAAGAGAAAAAAAACTAACAAAACATGTATCATTGATTGCCTCAATAAGGGTTTTGGGATTAAAATCTGTGGTTTCCAGCAAATCATTGGATATTTCCTGTTCATTCTTTTCTCTTTTATTAAAGCTTGCTACAGAGGAATCACTATCATGTTCTAGGAGTCAAGAGCAGCGCCACGCCAAGTGAAACAAAGACGGCGTATATCGATCTATCTAAAAAGGTCAGGACAAAACTATTAACCAGCTCCCGCCGGATGACGTATATAAACTCAAAGTTTTACCCAGATTTAAAACGGATGACGCATAAACACGCCACGAGCAAAATCAGAAATGTATGTCAGCAGCGAGCAAGGCCGGACATTACCGGGTTCATGTAACAAATTACCTCTCATAGAATCATGTGAAGGTTTCCTTACTGCAAAAGTTGTTGCAAAGTAGTATTGTTATGAGTTTTAAAAATAGGAGAAACTCCTCTTGCGGTTATCTCGAAAATGCTTTTTCTTGTGTCTCTTCATGAAAACGGTGACGACATTGTGCTTTTATCCGCCCAGTAACGGTAATATTAAGGGAATAACTGTGTGTTCGAGAGGTTTTAATCACTCTGTTTAATACCGCTTGGAGTCTGGGTGCTGATAATTACCCGAGCCGAAGGTATTAAACAGAGTGATTAATACCGACCGAACACACATCTATTCCCATTCATAAATACTTTTTTGTAAAATTCAGCCAAAAAAGCCCCGAAAATTTCGGAAAATTGCCGCAAGTAAATTTCGTTGTTTCGCCATTCTGTGTGTCAAATGACATGTTTCCGCCCCTGTCGCTCTACACAATACATGCAATAAAGCGTATTTACTACGAACCAGACTAATACTGCCATTGGCAACCTCGTTCCCAGGGTGTCGAGCTGTACGCGCTTAACACTACCCACTCTTACTATTGGAGACGAAGAACGGTTGGAAATAAAGTGAGATGGGGACAGGTATAATGCGCGATCGCGAAACAGTACATCGTACACGCGCGACGTACAGACACTTACTCACGACTGATTGACAAATTACACTTATTTTGGGACCAAATCATCGATAAATATTGGCAAATTTTTGCTAAGTGTCATGTGTCAGTGTTTTAAGTTGACGATGGTGATGCTCGTGGGGCCATATTCACGACGACTTGCCATTGAATGAGCAGTTAGCAAAGCGGGCATCGACGTCATTGCACCTTTGTTGCCAGCTGGTTTTAAACACTTCTAGCCATGTCTTTATCGCCCGTTTAATACCGACCACGTGACGGGCTCTCGACCAATAGGAATGCCTAAACGTTCCCAGGTATTTATGAATTAAATATAACACTAAGCCACTTAACTGGTATGGGCGGTGCAATGAGCACAAGCGGAGAGGGCACTACACTTATCGGAATGATAATTTCTGTAGGGTCTTATAAGCATGAAAATAGCACCCATAAGTTTTTTTTGAAAAAGGAGACCATTTGGCTATAAAAAAGTGGGATAGTGTAAATATAGCCAAGGATCAACTCCCTGGTTTTGGGGATTTCATCTAATAACAGCCTTGATAAAATTACGCTTGAAAGATTGGCCCTGTTTTCCAGAGAAAGTGGAGGGATACCATTTGTAAAATGGCTGCAAGCAGGTTTGGGAAGTATCACTTTTCGGGAGTTGAGTTTGTTTGGGTGTGAATTAAACAAAATGTAATTGGCTACCCCACCCAAAATATAAAATAAAATGGAAAGATGAAGGATCATACAGTTTGTTTGAGAAACCCCAACGACGTCGGCTCAGTTATGTGATTGGGTACAGGGGAAATGACTATTTTCCAGCTACTACTACATGTACTACTACTAATGCTATGTACTCCGCCATATGTAGAGCCAATGATAATGTCTATATGAACAGTTTTCGTTCCTCCAGCGCTAAATGCTCAATACATGAGCATTGTAAGCTGAGGTTAATCAAGCTAAATTAACATATGCTAATACATGTAGATGAATTTGACAAAGACAAATAAATGACCAACTACTATCTAATATAGTATAAAGAGCGTTGAAGCGCCGCGCGCTTTATGATCTTTGTATCACATCACATCGCAGGGTCTTTATAACAACGGTCGTGATTACGCCCTCTTGTGGCAGCGGGGTGGGTACCGGAGGGGGGTGTTATCGCGAACAACAGGTGTATCGGCTCTTTATAAAGAATACTAACTGACAGGTGTTCAGGCTCTACAGACACAAAAATGACGTCTCATCTTTTATTCTCTTTACAATTTTTTGAGGGTTGACCATTGACTTGTTGAGATATTATTATCAAAAAAAAAGCACCTCTAAAACGAATGATGTTTCGCAAACTGGACAACTAGCCATTTGGACCTCCACGACATAGATAAATAGCGCCAATTTCGGACTCGATTGCAGCCAAAATGCTCAGAATTGGAATTTTAAAGCTTCAAGTCCGGGCCAGAGGTCATACAAAACTAATAAGTCAATAATATTATAAGTCCTGTCATTTGCTTTGCACAACATACAAGTTTATAACAAATCTTCCCTTGCAATAGTTCATTTTTTATATATTGCCGGCCGGTCAATATTAAGGGTACTATAATCAACAGGCTGTTAAATTTGGCATAGCAGTCAAAATAGTTTTCGGTACGAGCTGTTTAAAAACACTGACTCTGGTAATTAGATTTGAATTAATATAAGACTAGTTAATAACAACAATTATTTTCTTGTTCAAATTTGAGGACACTTATTTTAGCTTAACGTATTTGTATAGAACGCTCTAAAAAAACTTCGGAATGAGAGAAATAATGTACACGAACGACCAGGAAACTAATAAGGCCGCGTACAAATATGTTGTCTATTGCGGTTGTCTATAGGTTTTTGTCCATTACAACCTACGCGTGAGCAGGCTGACAATAGACGTAGCCTGTTTCACTTTCAGACACAACCTATTTTTAAAGTGCCGATGGGAATGGGACTTTGAATTTCGATGCGGTAGCCCCCCCCCCTCCCCCTCCCCCCCTTATTCTACCCCAACAAACTACGAGAGTGTATTAACTACAACCAATTAATTAGCTAGTGTAGAGCAATTAGGGAAACAAAGGAATTAGGAAGAAAGTGTAACAACAGAACAACGGCTACAACCAACTGACTGCTGAGTATTAATGAGTGTATTACTGTAAAGAGAGCGTGCAGTCATTTCGCACTCTAGGTATACGGGAGCACAGTGGTTGAAGTTAACGGTTTGGTTTAGTTTGTTGCTGTTTGTTTTGTTTTGCAACATTGACGACTGGTACAAACTACGCAACCCATCTACATAGACATAAACACCTCCAATTACATCTTGAAAAACAAAACAGGTAAATCTTCCAATATAACGTTATACATGTATAACAGACGTACATTTACGAGCTGTAAAACTAAATATATTATATAATTAATTTGAGGCAAACGTATGTTTTGTCGCCACGACACACTGAATCTAAATATTGACACAGCGATGGCAAAATATCAAACAGCAAAGCTCTAAAAGTCTCTCATAAGGCCGGGCGTTTCGGGAGTCAGATATCGAAATAAAAGCAAAATTTGTCCACCATCTTGTCATTTTCACCGGCTTCTTGACGACTGATGTTGTTCAACTGACAGATCTTTTCTCCGCGGCTGACTTGTCGCAGATTGAAGGAACGGCATCGAGGCTCATCCTGGCACGCCGAACCGCACGCGATGACACCACCGGTGGTCGAGAACTCCTGGATGACGTGACCGGTCAGGCATTGGGATGTGAGGCGGCCATCAGCGTCGGTCTTCAGGCAGAACATCGACGGGGCAGCGAACTTATTGACACCGATTGGGTCGGCGGTGGACTTGGTATCGACTGGGTCGAAAGTAGACTCAGTGTCGACAGGGTTGACAGGGTCGACTGTGTACTCGGTATCGACTGGGTTGGCAGTGTACTCGGCATCGACTGGGTCGACAGTAGACTCGGTATCGACTGGGTTGAAAGTAGACTCGGTATCGACTGTGTTGACAGGGTCGACTGTGGACTCGGTATCGACTGGGTTAACAGTAGACTCAGTGTCGACTGGGTTGACAGGGTCGACTGTGGACTCGGTATCGACTGGGTTGACAGTGTACTCGGTATCGACTGGGTTGACAGTAGACTCAGTATCGACTGGGTTGACAGGGTCGACAGTAGACTCGGTATCGAATGGGTTGGCAGTGGGCTCAGTACCTACTGGGCTGGTACTTGACTGGATCTCACAGATAGCGTAGAAGATGTCCACACACGGGCCATCTATCCACATGTGGCTCTCTCCCTGCCATTGTACGCACTTAAAGTAAGTCCTGGGACAGCCACTGCACCATTTAGCGTTCTTACATCGAGTTCCATCGGAACGAACCCACTCGCCTGATACTGAGTGGCAGTCAATCCACAAGATGATCGTGCCCACAATTCCACGAGTCATGCCATCGATGAAATTTTGCTCATCATTCTCGATCTCAGAGGCAGGCGCCCACAAACCGCCTCCCATGCCAGTGCAGTTAATGTTAGCATTTTCCCACGCCATTCGTTCTTTTGTTATACAATATTTTCGACCATTAAACCGCTCCCCGTCAGGGCAATATGTAACTGCTCCAACACCGACGAGTACGATCACAAGTGCAACCAAAGGTTTCATTTTTCAGATTTTGCACGACGGCATTCAAGTCATCAATAATAAGAAACGTTTGTTTTGTTGGTGATAATGTTGACGCGATCCACGGCTGTGCTTTTAAATGACGACTTTCCCAGATACGTCTATAATTTCGTGTCTGACGAAAATGAATAATAAGAGATTTGGGATTGTGTGCGCCTTCAACGCAACCACTTTCACCATTTGGTTTGCGCCAATAGTTGGCCGCGCGCTGCCGGTGCCAAAAAAGCAAGCGGTACTGTATATACAATACGGTAAATTAGTGTAGCCTTCTTAATTTGCGCCAACTACAACGCTTAGTGACGCCGTTGCTAGGCAGCGTTGCTACCTTGCGTGTTTGATTGAAAATACAAATCGATAAATTCAATTGAAGTCAAAAAGAAAACCTCGCAGTCGAAGTGTGTAGTTCATCATAAATAAACAAATTAAACGGTTGGTTTAATTTGTTAAGGTTTAAAACGTTTTGGTTTTTTGTGATATGGTTTACGCGATCCACAGCTGTGCTTTTAAATGACGACTTTCCCAGATACGTCTATAATTTCGTCTTTGACGAAAATGGAGAAATTAATCTAAACGTCACTGAATAAGGCCAAAAAAAAAAAAAAAAATGTTTAGCGTCACCGCCCGCTTCCTTTTGGGGGACCGCCTCCTTTTTTCTTTTCTTTTTCTTTTTGAAAAAAATGATAAGTTTGTACATTTTTGAAAAAAACAATTAAAAATTAAAAAAAAAACAATGTGAAATTTTTTTGAAGATCGTATTTTAGACTTTAGAATCATGTGTGTGCATTCTCTGGAAATATTTTGTTTCTAATAGGAGGTCTAGGGTGTGACGTGTAGTCGTGTACGGTGCATACATGATCAACCCACATGAATTTTGATTTTTAATCGTGGGTGAACCATGTTTTAATTTTAAATTGCAAGATAGGGTGTGACATGTTCACTACATGACTCGAATTAAAATGTGTCAGGCGGCCATTTTGAAAAAAAAGAAGAAAAAAAAAGGGCCTCCTCCTTCCTTTAAAAAAAAGGCATGACGCTAAACATGTTTTTTTTTTTATTTGTCCTAATAAGAGATTTGGGATTGTGTGCGCCTTCAACGCAACCACTTTCACCATTTGGTTTGTGCCAATAGTTGGCCGCGCTCTGCCAGTGCCAAAAAGCAAGCGGTACTGTATACAATACGGTAAATTAGTGTAGCCTTCTTAATTTGCGCCAACTACAACGCTTAGTGACGCCGTTGCTAGGTAGCGTTGCTACCTTGCGTGTTTGATTGAAAATACAAATCGATAAATTCAATTGAAGTCAAAAAGAAAACCTCGCAGTCGAAGTGTGCAGTTCATCATAAATGAACAAATTAAACGGTTGGTTTAATTTTTTAAGGTTTAAAACGTGTATTTTGTGTGTGATATGGTTTACGCGATACACAGCTGTGCTTTTAAATGACGACTTTCCCAGATACGTCTATAATTTCGTCTTTGACGAAAATGGAGAAATTAATCCAAACGTCACTGAATAATAAGATATTTGGAATTGTGTACGCCTTTAACACAACCACTTTCACCATTTGGTTTGCACCAAATACCGGTGCCAAAAAGCGAGCGGTACCATATACAATATACGGTGAATTAGTGTAGCCTTCTTAATTATTTTGCGCCAACGTCAATGGGGCAATTACATGTTTTCGTAGAACAATATATATATATATATAAACATTTTATACAGAAGAAAAGCTTAAATAATGTTGGTCAAAACAAACAAATATTTAATTTCTCATTATTTCGAGCACCCCTATTTTTAAATGGAAGAAGTTACACTAGAAGGTCCTCCTGTCCCCTATTCTTCCGGGATCGCCGCCCATGTCTACAACAAGGTAAAACATAACAACGTTATACGTCACTAAAGGTGAAACGTTATTGCGTGACCATTATATTGCATGTCCCAGGAATAGTGTGTACTGACGTCTCATCTTTCATTTTCTTTTACATTTTTGGTGAGTTGACCATTGACTTTTTGAGATATTATCATGCAAAGAAAAGCACCTCTAAAACGAATGATGTTTCGCAAACTGGACAACTAGCTATTAATTTGGACCTCCACAAAATAGCTAAACAGTGCCAATTTCGGATCCGATTGCAGGCAAAATGCTCAGAATTAGAATTTGGAAGCTCCAAGTCCAGGCCAGAGGTCAGACAAAACTAATTGTGCTTTGCACAACATACAAGTTTATAACAAATCTTCCCTTGCAATAGTTCTTTTTTCTTCATTGCCGGCCGGCCAATATTAATGGTACTATAATCAATAGGCTCTTAAATTTGGCATAGCAGTCAACATAGTTTTCGGCACGAGCGGCTGACTAGTCGCAGATTGAAGAAACGGCATCGAGGCTCATCCCGGCACGCCGAACCGCACGCGATAACACCCTTGGTGGTGAAGAACTCCTTGATGACGTGACCGGCCAGGCATTGGGATGTGAGGCGGCCATCACCTTTGGTCTTCAAGTAGAACACGGACGAGGCAGCGACTCAATTGGCAGTGGACTCGGTATCGACTGGGTTGACAGTAGACTCGGTATCGACTGGGTTTACAGTGGACTCGGTATCTACTGGGTTGAAAGTAGACTCAGTGTCGACTGAGCTTACAGTGGACTCGGTATCGACTGGGTTTACAGTGGACTCGGTATCGACTGGGTTGAAAGTAGACTCGGTATCGACTGGGTTGACAGTAGACTCGGTATCGACTGGGTTGAAAGTAGACTCGGTATCGTCTACATGGGCGGATCCAGGATTTTTGTAAAGGGGGGGTCCACCCAAGGTCTTAGGCAGGATTTTGTGAATTGGGTGTTTAAAAAAAAAATGTGGGTGTGTAACAATTTGAGTACATGTAACTGGGAAGCATGTACGCGAAGCGCACATCACGAGCGCGTAGCGCGAAGTCCCTGCGGCCGGGGTTCAGGGCCCGCTTAAGGGCCCTGAAATTTTTTGGTTTATTAGGTGCTCTCTGACGCAATCTGAGGCCAATTTCTACCTATTTTTTGTTAATGTTGTGGCAATATGAAGCCTGATTTTTATACCATTTTTTTTAAAAATCTAATATTTACCATTTTTAGCTGGAATGATAACTTGAAATAAATTTTGACCAGAGGAGTATATTATGGATACCGGTATTGGAAGTTTGGATTTAAAAACAGCGCACACTGACTCACACTACGTGTAAAATGAGGTAACGGTTAATTGGTCATAAACCTTAGGCATACTTAACATAGGCAGGATTTGGCTGGGAGCGACCGGCAGTGACTCCATTTAAAATAATAAACAAGTTACAAGCCCTAATAGTTATTAAGTAAGTTTAATTTAAAGTTGTATGTTAAAATAAAATGTTACAAGTTGTGTTTAATCTTTAAAAAAACTACACGCCAAACGCCCGCTTGTGCTAGCGGGGTTTATTCCGACCGTCTCTACAAACGGTGGAAAAAGCGGCGTGTTTGTTCCAATTTAGTAATTTACATAAATTTATAAACACTGTGGTTAGCGCCTATTGCACTCGTTCTGCTGGGGCTACTCAACCGTCACTTCAAACGGTGAAATTCCAGTGTTTTTATTGGCAAGCCTGCCAAGTAAATGGGCCCAGTGGTGAGCCAAGCATGGCATTTGGGGCAAGCCTGCCCCGTTCAAGCTTATGAAAGCGTTTAAAAAATTAAAATATGTAATTGCCTGAAATGCAATAAGAAGGAATAAACAAACTAGCGGCTCGAAAAACTAAGCCAAAAAAGTCAAATCATAGTCTATATGGTTGTTATTTTGTGTGTGTGGTTTGAGAATAATACACGATGTGTGTGTGGGGGTGTAGGGGTGTTTGTTTGTTGGTCGGCTTGTTTGCGTGTTTGATTGTTTGGGTTGTTGGGTTGTTTGTTTGTTGGGGTGTACGTGTTAGGGTGTCTGTTTGTCGGTCTGCTTGTTTGTTGGGTGTGTTGGGGTGTATGTACGTTGCTTGTTAGGTGAAATACATTTTTTTTCTCGTTTTTTTCGTTTTTTTTGTTTTTTTTCACTCAAGAAAAAAGGGGGGGTCCGGACCCCTTGGACCCCCCCCCTGTATCCGCCCATGGTCTAGGTTTACAGTGGACTCGGTATCGACTGGTTTGAAAGTAGACTCGGTATCAACTGGGTTGAAAGTAGACTCGGTATCGACTGGGTTTACAGTGGACTCGGTGTGAAAGTAGACTCAGTGTCGACTTGGCTTACAGTGGACTCGGTATCGACTGGGTTTACAGTGGACTCGGTATCGACTGGGTTTACAGTAGACTCGGTATCGACTGGGTTGAAAGTAGACTCGGTTTCGACTGGGTTGAAAGTAAACTCGGTATCGACTGGGTTTACAGTAGACTCGGTATCGACTGGGTTGAAAGTAGACTCGGTATCGACTGGGTTGAAAGTAGACTCGGTATCGACTAGGTTTACAGTGGACTCGGTATCGACTGGTTTGAAAGTAGACTCGGTATCAACTGGGTTTAAAGTAGACTCGGTATCGACTGGGTTCACAGTGGACTCGGTATGAAAGTAGACTCAGTGTCGACTTGGCTTACAGTGGACTCGGTATCGACTGGGTTTACAGTGGACTCGGTATCGACTTGGTTGAAAGTAGACTCGGTATCGACTGGGTTGAAAGTAGACTCGGTATCGACTGGGTTGACAGTAGACTCGGTATCGACTGGGTATGATACAGTGGACTCGGTGTCGACTGGGTTGAAAGTAGACTCGGTACCGACTGGGTTGAAAGTAGACTCGGTATCGACTAGGTTTACAGTGGACTCGGTATCGACTGGTTTGAAAGTAGACTCGGTATTAACTGGGTTGAAAGTAGACTCGGTATCGACTGGGTTAACAGTGGACTCGGTTTCGACTGGGTTTACAGTGGACTTGGTATCGACTGGGTTGAAAGTAGACTCGGTATCGACTGGGTTGACAGGGTCGACTGTGGGCGGCCTGCCTCTCAGATCGAGAATGACGAGCAAAATTTCATCGATGGCATGACTCGTGGAATTGTGGGCACGATCATCTTGTGGATTGACTGCCACTCAGTATCAGGCGAGTGGGTTAATTTCGATGGTACTCGATGTGAGAACGCTAAATGGTTGACCCTGTCAACCCAGTCGACACTGAGTCTACTGTCAACCCAGTCGATATGGAGTCCACAGTCGACCCTGTCAACCCAGTCGATACCGAGTCTACTTTCAACCCAGTCGATACCGAGTCTACTTTCAACCCAGTCGATACCGAGTCCACTGTAAACCCAGTCGATACCGAGTCTACTGTCAACCCAGTCGATACCGAGTCTACTTTTAACCCAGTCGATACCGAGTCTACTTTCAACTCAGTCTACTCAGTATCGACTGGGTTTACAGTGGACTCGGTATCCACTGGGCTGGTACCTGGCTGGATCTCACAGATAGCGTATAAGCGTTGCGCACACGGCCGGACCTTCTATCCACATGTGGCTATCTCTTTGCCATAGTAAGTACTGTACTGGGACAGCCACTGCACCAATTAGCGTTCCCACATCGAGTTCCATCAGAACGAACCCACTCGCCTGATATTGAGTGGCAGTAAATCCAACAGACGATCCCGCCAATACCATCATTAGTGAGGTGGATTAAGGACAAAAAACACGAAGATCGTGACACGGTGGACAAAAGCACCATTTTTTTTTTAAAGACTCCTATGGGTATGTAGATTAATAAAATCCCATGCTCCAAAAAAATTGCAATGACCTTGACCTAATTATGACGTAATATATTCAAAATGGCCGCCATTTCCTTAAAACGGCATGTTTTTAGTTGTATAATGCCGAGGCAAGTGATTTTAGTAGCGAATTATATGTATCAAAGGCCAAGGAATCGCATGGCAACGTTTGTGTTGCGCTGAAACAAACAGTTTCATCATTTTTGTATTAAATTTGTCTATATTAGCATATGATGGTATAAAATACATCATCATCACCGTGGGAAAATTAGTGGTTTGTATTCAAATATTTTAACATGTTTCAATTTCAGCTCATGGTTGTGATGGCTAGCAGACCAATGTTAGTAACATTTGTAATTATAACTCGGTTTTGGATTGAAATGGTTTTGTTTCAGTTTCAGACAATGCAATTGCCATATATAACTTTGTAAACTGTTTCTTGGGCAACTGGTGTCGAAAATGTCCTATGATGACCAAACCACAGACAGCACGGATACACAAACGAAGACCTAGCTCTCCTTTCTCAAAGGGGAAAGACTCCCGCGGACCCTAAGCGTGAAAAAACAAAAACAATATCCCACTGGTGTTCGTCCTACCATACTACCCACATGTCGCGCACCCAGCCCTGAAACGGGCTATCCTCAAGCACTGGCCCTTGATTAGCGAAAACGAATATCTGAATAGGCTATTTGATACCCAACCCATCCTGGCATACAAACGGCACAAAAACATAAAAGATGAACTTGTTCGATCTAGGACTAAAGCGTCTCCACAATCCAACCAAGAGGAACAAAATCTTGATGAGGAGAATCTGCAAATTATATTGGAACTATTGAAAGAACAAAACAATGGAGTGTCGTGGCCGGGCGGTTAAGAACTCGGTTTTCTGTTCCGCAGAGTGTGGGTTCGAGTCCCGGTGTCGACACGTGTGTCCTTAAGCAAGGCAATTAAACCACTATTGCTTCGTCCTTCGGATGGGACGTAAAGCTGTAGGTCCCGTGCGTTGTGTAATGCACGTAAAAGAACCCAGTAACACTCTTCGCTAAGAGAAGGGGTTCGCCCCGGTGTTCCTGGCAGCGCCTCGGAATAGGCAACTAGATAGATGGCGCATTTACAAATGCATCATCATCATCATCATCATCATCATCATCATCATCATCAAAGAAATGGATCTCAAGACTAAAACAAAATAAATAAGTCAACCCCCCCCCCCCCCCCCCCCCTTGTCCTTGCCACGCGTCATAATAAACCGACACACAAATAAAAACAAGGAAAGTAAAATGAACTATAAGAAGGTGGCTGATGACGTGCATGATATAGCACAGAAAATATGCCCTGCTCCCCTTCCAAAAAAAGGGGAAAAAAGAGGGGACGGCATATTATCACCGGTAAAAATCAATCACTGTGTGAACTAAAAACAAAGGGACCGCTGTGGCAATACACAAACCAGTCATCGCGTCGCCAAAACCAGAGACAGGGTTTAAAACTCCCGCTTTTAGGGAATGTCTAACCCAATTGGCCTGCAGACGTTGATGTATTTTCCCGTCCACGAACTCCAACCACGGACAGTCATCTAGCAGGGATAAGGTGGCTAAAACTGACCCCCAGATGCGTGTCATACGGGAAAAAAAGGGGAAAAAAAGAGTTAAAAATCACGCTCTGGAGAGACCAGTCAAACAGCCACTTTCTAGCATACCCACTAGTTAACGTACAATTACAGATTTATCTTCGGCAGAACAGTCACAAATACAATCCATATGATACTTGTCAGCAGAACCTCTTCCGCGTCTCAAAAAAATAACGAAAAGCACGGAGGGGTTCTGTTGAAACTTGTACACGAAACACCCCCCCCCCCCCCCCATTCCACGTCCTTCACGTTAATGTCCTTCCCAGGTGACCGAGAATCGCTCTAAAAATTAAAAAACCTTGAGTGACATGTATGATTACGCTGCTTCCCAATAAACACGATCCTGCCCCTTTAAGTAGGTGGTTAATGGTAATAAACTGTAAAAAAAACACTATTAACTGTAACTGTAAGATGCAGTTAAATAAATGGTAACACACTATAATCCCTCGTCTACACAAACCAACTGTTATATGCGCTATTCAATATAATAAATATCCTGTCATAACCTATATCCGGTCAGAATCATTGTGTTTCATTGTGTTAATGTGTTATTGTTTTGGTTGATAGTTATTGTTTATTATATCATAATGACATCATGGTATCTTGTAGATCAGTGCCACGGTAATTATACTGTTACCATTTTGAACAAAAAAAAATATAGCATTTTGGTGAAAAAACGGCAATAAAATCTGTTTTTTTCAAATTTTGTGTTATTTGTGTAGTATTGACGATGATGACGTCATATTTACATCAATATACATGTAGTCACCATAAAGGATATTATTTTTTTACAAACTAATACCACCCTCATTGAATTCCTTGACCTCAGAAACATAATTTTGGCATGTAGAAATCCCACCATGGCATTTGCGTTTGCTTTATTACATAACAAGAGGTTATGACGTCATAATGACGTAATTCAAGGTTAACAATTCTCAGATTTTTTGGAGCATGACTTTTTTGAAATCTATGGGTCAAACTGATACTTTGGTGAAAAAATGGTGCTTTTGTCCACCGTGTAACGATTTTTTCCTTAATCCACCTCACTACATGAGGTGATCCAGCACTAGTCATGTCATCGATGAAATCTTGTTCATAATTGAACACAGAGACACCAGGCGCCCCCCGCCTCCCAGGCCAGTGCAGTTAATGTTAGCATTTTCCCAAGTCATCGGTTATTTTGTCATACATTATTATCGACCATTAAACCGCTCCCAGTCAGGGCAATATGTAGTCTTGATTTGTGTTGTTTATTTCGTGATCACTGACACAAACCACCGATGTTATAGAGGGCGATATCTCCAGACGAATCGCACCCGCGAACTGGACTCACTCGAAGGTCTTGGATAAGTTGGTACATTGGGTGCGTGGTCAGACTATTGTAATATATTCATATCACTTGATAATGATGGACGCTTAGGCAAATTCGTGTGAGGGTTATTGTGTTTACGCAAAACGTAACACGCCGCGATATATTGACCCGGCCGTACATGTACATGTACGTACATGTATTCGCATTTTTGTAGCACTGTGGAGACATGGCTTTGTTCTCGTGTACAAAATGGTTAGAAAGTCGAGCACATTTTTCAAAATACTCCCATTTTAACCACAATTATTTTCCTGGGTTGAAAATTCGACCCAATATACCCTATATTGTACCCTAACCCAAACACTAACCCTAACCCGGCCACATCCTAACCCCTAGTTTTAGAGTAATTTAGGTACAATTCAAAAATCGAATTTGTGAAATGGAGACTTATATAGAAATTTCTCTTTGGAGACCTTTTCACTCCTATTGTCCCCATTGTATTGTGTTCACGTCTCCAGAGGGTACCGTATTTCGCACCATACAGTACATGTACATGTACATACATGTACTGTACATTAACAGAGCAAATCATGGCTGCCCCGGCGTTTATTTGTGACTGAGGGTGCAGAGGTGTTTCTCTATGGTGTTGAAATTTGTTATGAGTGAAACCACTTTGCTCTATGTAGTCTTGTTTGCAAGACGATCTTAATCGCGGTATATGCAGCGCGCGTAGGCCGCCGATGCGGGCGTCCTCTAACGTACGCCGTAACATACACGCAATGACCTTCGATAACATCGTCTTGTTTAACTGCTCTAATCTCAGCGCGTGACCTCTATACATAATTCAACAGGGGGGTCAAAAGCATAATGACGCTTGCGCACTGAAGGAAGTTTGTGTTTTAGAAATGAGGTTGTTAGTTAGGTACCTTGCTCTATGGGTACTGTGCGCGCGATAGTACATGTACATGTTCATGAATTATACATGTACACTAACATGTACATCGCGGCAATCAAACGTACGGGTTACGTGGACAGTTATTGATGTCGCGCCGGGTCGCGAACAGACGGTACAATGGCTTCGGCGAAGCCGGGCCCAGGGGCATCTTTGCTGTAACATCGATTGCTTCGTCCACTCGGTCTGACATTTTTTCACTAAACAACGCTATAAACAACAACGCTATAACAACAACGCTATAACAACAACGCACGCGACGCGCTCACATGGTCTATTTTATACTATGTCCACACGTCGCTGCGACGTACAGAAACTATACCAGTGAGTCAGCGATTATGCAAGTTACGTCAGGCGATTTTTCACGCAACGTCACACGCGCATGCAAATGCGAAACAATTCTGCTCGGAATTTTCCGAGCGATTAGAGCAGATAAACAAGACGGTCTTATGGCCCTGTCACACTAGAACGTTTTAGGCCAACGCGTGAGTAGCGCGTTTAAAACAGTTGGTACGCTGGCAAACGCTGAACTTCCACAGAAAAAGTCAAGTGGAACCGTGATTTCAGCGTGTCCATAACGCCCTGTTAACGGGTTCAATGCGTTCGCCAGCGCGTGAGAAACGCGCTAGTAACGCGCTCGACGACTGATGAACGACTGCCTAGCGCGTGAGTAGCGCGTTCCAACGCGCGCCAGCGTACTGCAACGACCACATGGTTAGTTGTATAAAAAGCCGACGCGCTACTACACTAATGGCCCTGTCACACCAGAACGTTTTAGGCCAACGTGTTGGAATTTCGGTAACACGCGGGTAAACGTTGACAAACGCTAGGCCAGCGTTCGCAACACGCTAAACGCGTTACCCACACGCTGGAACACGCTGTCACACGCTGAGGCAAAAATACATTTTTCAACATACCTAAAATGTTCAGCGTTTGCCAGCGTGTGACTGCACACGCTGGCGGCGCGCAGGATGGTCGTTACTCACGCGTCAAACGCGCTAGACGATCGTTACCAACTCACTACTCACACGCTGGCGACCCGCTGTCGTATTTTTACTATAAATCAGTGATACGTTCCTCACACGCTGAGCGCGTTCCTCAAACGATACTCACGCGCTGGCATACGCTATGAACCCGTTATCAACCTGTATGGACACGCTAAAATCACGGTTCCACTTGACTTTTTCTGTGAAAGTTCAGCGATTGCCAGCGTATCAACTATTTTTAACGCGCTACTCATGCATTGGCCTAAAACGTTCTGGGGTGACAGGGCCATAACCAGCGTGTCGCCAGAGTACGCCAGCGTACGCCAGCGTGCGCCAGCGTGCGCCAGCGTGTTAGTAGCGGGTTGATAACGATCGTCTAGCGTGTTCGACGCGTGAGTAACAAACCTCCAACGCTCCGCCAGCGTGTGCAGTCACACGCTGGCAAACGCTGGAAATTGTATGTATGTTGAAAAAAATATGTTTTCCTCAGCGTGTGACAGCATGTCCCAGCGCGTGAGTAACGCGCTCAGCGTGTTGCTAACGCTGGCCTAGCGTTGGTCAGCGTTTGCCAGCGTGTTGCCAAAATTACAACACGTTACTCACGCGTTGGCCTAAAATGGTCTGGTGTGACAGGGCCATTAGCGAAGGTCATTCGCGCGTGGTCTACGGCGTACGTTAGAGGGCGCCCCGCATCGCGAAGATCATCTTGCAAACAAGACTATGCTCTATGATGAAAACCTCCTAAACGAATGCTAATTTATATGGTGGCCCTGGAGGGATATAAAAAGTCGTGAACATTTCGCGACTAGTGAACAAATTTGCAACTAGTCGTGAATTTATTTGCGACTGGTCGTGAATATATTACGTGAATAATTCACGACTAGTTGTCAATATTTTTACGACCAATCCAATCCAATCCAATCCAATCTGCATTTGTAAAGCGCCATCAATCTAGTTGCCTATTCCGAGGCGCTGCCAGGAACACCGGAGCAAACCCCTTCTCTTAGCGATAAGTGTTACTGGGTTCTTTTACGTGCATTACACAACGCACGGGACCTACAGCTTTACGTCCCATCCGAAGGACGAAGCAATAGTGGTTTAATTGCCTTGCTTAAGAACACACGTGTCGACACCGGGACTCTAACTCACGCTCTGTGGAACAGAAAACCGAGTTCTTAACCGCCCGGTTAAATAAATTTGCGACTAGTCGCAAAAATATTTACGTCCAGATGTGAATAAATTCACGACTAGTCGCGAAATAATTTCACGACTAGTTGTGAAAAAAATTGCGACTAGTCGCGAAAAACTATTCACAACTATTTGCGAATTACTCACACCTAGTCGCCAAAATATTCGCGACCAGTCGCAAAAAAATTCGCAACTAGTCGCTAAAATATTCACAACCATGCAGTCGCGAATAAATTCACGACTAGTCGTAAATAGTTTCACAACTAGTCGCGACAAATTTCACGACTTTTATGTCCCTCTAGGGCCACCATAAATTTCCCCTTTTATTGAAGGGAAAGGTAGTTTTTGCAAGTAATTAACTGTTTGCCAAAATGAAGCACGACCTCACTAGATTTGAGGCTAATACTAACATACGTTCGATACACTGGAATAAAAAACCGCGCCGCGCCGCAGCACCATAACATAACGATGCTGCAGCGGGCCGACCGGTACGGTACCGGTGGCTGTAGCTAGCTTGCACTGCCATGCCCCGGAAGATCGGCCACACAATGCTATTAAAAGTCTGCACATTTCGCGCAATGCATATACGTGTATACAGTCACCATCACAAACATGTACATGTACAAGCATTGTACGTTTGTTTATGGTGTAGTCGAGGAGTTTCCTTTGTTCCTCTCGAAAATTTCCTTTGTTTCCGACGGCTCTCATTGGTTTTGTACACGAATCTCAATCGAGGTCGTCCTCGATTCTAACCCTAACCCCAATTCACCTTCGTGTCGCCAGGTATGTGTCCTCCATTTACACCATAAACAAACGCACTGTCTTGTGTACATCAACACAGTCATATCCTGTATTTGTGTATAATGAATAATTCATGATGAGGCTCAAACTCGGTCGCTGATTGGATCCCTCGGATAAGCGAGGGAGAATCGTCGAAAACTAAGGTTAAAGTTAACAATTGCTTGCCAACTAGTGCTAGACCCTTTGGGGAATCCAAAATCATGGGGGCGAGTACGGATCCAGCTGCATTTTGAAAAAGAGACAGCGTTAACGAATCTGCGCGCGCGGGCGCCGAAATAACACAAGGGTCTAGGGCTAGACTAGGCAATATGTAACTGCTCCAACACCGACGAGTACGATCACAATTGCAACCAAAGGTTTCATTTCCAGCTTTTGCAAGACGGCATTCAAGCCATCAATAATAATAAACTGTTGCTTCATTCACTTAAGACTTTATTTTTGAATATATAATGTCTACGCGATCCACGGCTGCGCTTTTAAATGACACAAATACGTTTAGAATTTCGTTTCTTTTGAAAACGCCTTCAATGCAACCACTTTCTCCGTTTGGTTTACACCAATAGTCGGCCGTATGTAGTAATAGTAGTTGCCGATGCCAACAAGCGAGCGGTACTGTATACAATACGGTGAATTAATGTAGACAGCTTAATGTTGCGCCAACTACACGAGAACTTGTGACGCAGTTGCTGTAAATAATATAAAAAGTTGGTACCTCGCGTGTTTTATTGAAAATACAAATCGATGAATTCAATTGAATTCAAAAAGAGAACCTCTACATCATAAATGAACAAATTAAACGGTTGGCTTATTTTTTCCGAAGACAATGGACGGAGTTGTGAGGGCAAGCTTGATGTCTTCGGCGTAATAAAATAAATGTTTTCCGCCCCCCCCTGAAATTGTACATATTGTACATGTACGCGCGACCCACTTCTGGCGTTTCCACGCAGTAACGCACAGCCCATAGCTAATACACACGGATAGCGTCACTTCGTAAAAAATCAAAAATCAGATACGCTGTGTTGGAGTATTTACGAATTGACACTATCCATGTGTTTAGCTAAATGTTTTTTTCTTTTCTTTCTGTGATATAATGTTTACGCGATCCACGGCTGTGCTTTTAAATGACGACTTTCACAGATACGTATATAATTTCGTCTTTGACAAAAATGGAGTAATTAGTCCAAACGTCACTGAATAATAAGATATTCGGGATTGTGTGCGCCTTCAACGCAACCACTTTCACCATTTGGTTTGCACCAATAGTCGGCCGCGCACTGCCGGTGCCAAAAAGCGAGCGGTGCGTGTACAATACGGTGAATTAGTGTAACCTGCTTAATTTTGCGCCAACTACAACGCACATGTGATGTCAATAGGGCAATTATATGTTTTCGTCGAAAAATGTATATAAATAAACATTTCATACAGAAGAAAGACTTAAATATCATGGTCGAAACAAACAAATATTTAAAATACGACTTTAAAACAGATATTTAATTTCACATTATTTTGAGCACCCCTATTTTTTTAATGGAAGAAGTTACACTAAACAGCCGTTTGTACTCGGCTCAGCCCCCTTCGTGCGATACAAATTTAACTTGATGTGCTGACATCAGATAAATGTGCACATAAATCTGCATTATGGGCTTTGCGTCACTTCGTGAAAGGTGGGTCGCGCGTATCATGTAACTTTAGTGTTACTTCGAAGTGACGGTGACGAACTTATGCACAGTCATACCTAGCGCAGTAGGACTCCCTTCGCGTTGAGAAGGGAGTCCAAAATATTAAGCTACAGAAAGTGGGCGAACAAAATCATAAATGTGCTTAGATATATGCGATAACATGTTTGACATTTAAATTCGCGCAAAATGCGCGATATCTCAGAATGATCTGCGATGTGTGATGTCCTTTCAGGTCCACCATAATGCCGGATTAGGAAAGCATCCGATTTATATGTTTGGTTTGTAAAAAGCATCCGGGTTTACAAAAAGCATCCGAACTAAAAGCAACTGAATCAAAAAAGCAACCGAATTAAAAAAGCATCCAATTAACAAAAAAAGCATCCGGGTTGACAAAAAGCCTCCGAATTATGAAATCATCCGAATTAGGAAAGCATCCGAGTTTACGAAAAGCATCCGAATTAGGAATGCATCCGAATTAGGAAAGCATCCGAGCTGTACAAGCACGTCTGATCTATTTGACACTGATTCTGCTTTATACTTTTAAAACTTGATTAGGTATTTTCTTCAACGGTTTCTAGCATTAATATTTCATTAGTACGATTAGTAATTACACGTACATGTACATATAATTTACCTATACTTTGCTCTGAACTTTGCTCTTTATTTAACGTATTATTTGATTTTAATTCATTTCTCTTTTTATATTTCTAATTACAATATTTTTTATATAATTGTTTCTTGTATCCCATTCAGCTTTAGTCAGGTGGCTTAGCAAATTTAACGTTACCGGCCGGACAAAAGTACCAAATTTGGCATGGAGTTTCTTTTCGACCTATCTATTGATTTTATCCGTGGAACCCACTTGATCGGTTCCGATTTTCCAAGATGGCGGCCAAAATCCAAGATGGCCGCCAGAAACAAAGGAAATGTCATATATCTGGCTATAAAAATCGAAGATGAACAAATGAGGTGTCAATGCAAGTGTTTCCGGGGTCACTGAAACAGATGCTGGTCATGGCATGTTGCCCGGGTCACCCATTTCCAAGATGGCGGCCAAATTTCAAAATGGCCGCCCAAAAAAAGGAAATTACGTATATATCTGAATGTGAAAATCGGAAATGAACAAATGAGGTGTCAATTCAGTGGTTTCTGGGGTCACTAAGACAGATGCTGGTCATGGCATGTTGCTCGGGTCACCCATTTCTAAGATGCCGCCAAATTTCAAAATGGCCGCCAAAAAAAGGAAATTACGTATATCTGAATGTGAAAATCGGAAATGAACAAATGAGGTGTCAATTCAGGGGTTTCTGGGGTCACTGAAATAGATGCTGGCCATGGCATTTTGCTCAGGTCACCCATTTCCAAGATGGCTGCCAAATTTCAAAATGGCCGCCAATACTACCTTTAAGATATATGACAGAAATTTGTATATAGAGGTTTACAATTATTTTTAGATTCAGCAAAGCTGAATCTTATAAAGTGGTATGAATATGTTAATGTGATGTAGGATGTGACGGATTAACTCCGACAAAACTGGCAGTCAAAACTGGCGCTTCTTCCTGCACCAGCTTTCCGTCCAAATAAGTGTTCCTTGGTGATGGCTAACCTAATCCCTATATCTGACGGGAAGCCTATGCTTCCTCTCAGGATACCTCCTTGCAGGTTTCCTAGAGTGTCACACCGAGGGAGTGGCCCCTGCAGCAAGTCCACCGCCACTTTCTCCATGGGCTCGACCACCAAATACTGCTTGAGCGGAGAAACTCTTTACTTCGCAGGAGATTTCCTCCTCCCACACAGCTCGCAACATCTAGTCTGATAAATGACCTCACATCCGCGGTCATTCCGAGCCAATAGTATCGCAACTTGACCTTGACTTTGACCAAAGTCTTATTGACCCCTAAATGGCCACTCGTCTGGCCACTCGTTTGGCCACCATGCAGCTCCTGAAGTACGACCTCTCTAAATTTCTCAGGAAGTACCAGTCGCAACCTCACGGACTTCCCATCGCCGGACTCCCAATTTCTAAGACACCGTCCTGCACCTTCAACTGATTCCAAGAGGACCTAATCATCCAACCAATACTTCCGTCACCAAGTTGACCCTCTCTGACTGCATCCTTAGGCAAGTGTGGTTGCAAAGATGCCCCTCACCCTCGCCTCTAGGTTCGGCATGTCAGAGTCAACCACATGGCGACCATCGTCAACCTCACTGATCGTTGTCATCTTGCCCTTATTCGAAGCCTCAACGGTCTCTGACGCTTCATCAGCGTCAGCACGACCACACTGTTCGCAGGCCTTCCAAGACAACCCATCAGCATTTCCATGCTTTCACCCAGGTCTGTGTTGAATTGTCAAATCGTACTCGCTGATCACTTCCAGCCACCTGGCAAGCTGATCATCGGGGTCGTTAAAATTAAGCAACCACCTAAGAGCAGCATGGTCGGTTCGGAGTAGCACCTTCTGACCATACAGGAACTGTCTAAACTTCCTGAGGTAGATAACTCCCACCGGAAGTTCTCTCCGGGTAACACAGTAGTTCCTCTCTGCCTTGCTGAGTTTACAGCTCGCAAAGGCGAGGACCTTCTCTTCCCCATCATGGATCTGAGACAAAACTGCCCCAATCCCATTCCCACTTGTATCTAAGATGTAGTCGCTATCAGGAAGGGATATGCCAACACCGGTGCTGTCTGCAGCCTCTGCTTAAACTCAACAAATGCCTGTTGGGAGGCATCTGTCCACTGGAACTCACGCGACTTTTCACTCAGCGCATGCAACAGTGAAGCAACCTCTGAAAATCTCCGGACAAACTTCCGGTAATAGGAAGCGAGGCCTAAAAAACTTCAAACTTCCTAAACACACTTAGGTGTTGGCCAATCGGCCACGGCCCGAACCTTCTCAGGGTCGGTAGCCACACCTTCAGGCGACACAATATGTCCCAAATAGCCCACTGATCTCTGAAACAAGAAGCACTTACTAGGCTTCAACTTCAAACCAGCTCGCCTCAACCTGGAGAAGACGACTTGCAGTCGTTCAATCTCCTCTTTTACAGTCTTGCCAAACACAATGACATCGTCCAAGTATATCAGCAGGATGTCCCACTGAAGACCTGTCATCACCCTCTTCATCAACCTTTCAAATGTCACAGGGGCGTTGCACAGACCAAAGGACGTGCAGCGCCAGCTGTATAAACCGTTCCGCACTACAAAGGTTAACTTCTGGTTGGCATCCTCATCGAGGTCGACCTGCCAATACCCGGACGCTAAATCGAGAGTGGAAAACCACTCTGCACCCACCAACGCATCTAGTGTCTCGTCGATACGAGGGACAGGGTAAGCATCTTTGATTGTTATACCACGGCAATAGATTGTGAATTTTTATTGGTCGAGAAGCGTTCACGTGACATGCCACAAAAACGCATGTATCCGAGTGTGCCGATGTATGAGCATGGTATGAGTGATGTACGCTGAGTACGCGTGGTACATGAGTTCATGTACCCCACGGGGTACATGAACTTTCTTTTTCCAGGCCGCGGAATTTTTTTTTACACGCTAGCGCATAGCCTGGCCGGCCATTTCTGTGATAAATACCATGGAAGCGACTGATATTAGAGTCTAGCAACCTTTGACATGGCGCTATGTTATATTAGCTGGTACTACGTAAATTGATGTATGTTTCTGTGCGATGTAAACAGGGAACAGTGAAGTTAGCACTTTCGGCAACGACTGACGACCGCCATTGTTGTTTACACCGGCTTTCGTTTATGCTGTTCGTCTGCTTTTTTTCTGTTCCAATTTTGCCTTATTTTCTCCGTAAGAATCTATTACCGTGGTATAACAAAACAATTGTTGCCTGCTGTGACATGGTCCATGGCGTTTTGTACACCCTCGGGGGCAAATGGCACCCTCGGCTTCGCCTCGGGTGCCATTTGCCCCCTCGGGTGTACAAAACGCCATGGACCATGTCACAGCAGGCAACAATTGTATATTGTTACCTTAATCATACCCCGACTAACACAACATTTGCAGCCCAGGGACTATAGGATGGCTCGATAAACCCTCGCTTCTTCAAATCTACAACCTGCCTCTATATCTCCTCCTGATTACACAAGGGATTGCACCGAGGCCTCTCCATGTTAGGCCTCGCATCGCCTGTACTGATGTGGTGTTTCAGAAGAAAAAACATCCTGAAATTCTATCAGGCATGCCTTCACCTCCTCATGATATTCCTCAGCGAGGTTGATCTTACTACGGTCGTATTATATCATGCAGGTAACTTGGCAAGCCTCCTTAAACCTCACACCAACTACCCGCACCCGGCACCACTACCGAGTCAACCTCAACTGTCGCAATTGTTCCCACAGTAATTCTTTGGGTACTCTAGGCACTTCTTCTAGTATTGACGCCATCCACCGAACTAACTAGAAACGGCGCAAAAGGCCCCATAAGTCGCGAAAATGCGCTACGGCGATTGGTCACCACGCGCTAATTATCTATGCAGTTACCGGGCAGAAGCTACGTGAACCGGTAATTGGTTGCTTAACGCTGATCATGCAGCCGTGCGTTGATGATTGGCCGCTGCGTCATGTATCACGCAGTATGAGCGCGTGATCTTACATGAGCAATATATTTTTAGATTAACTAGACGTGCATACGAGTCGGCATATAGGTCCTACCCAGTTCCGTTACGATACATTGTATTGAAGAATTGTAGATAAAATTCCTGAATACTACCAGTATATGTACTTAACAGTGACAATGTGTATTTTTTTGTTATATTGGCCACCATCTTGGAAATGGGTGACCCGAGCAAAATGCCATGACCAGCATCTGTTTCAGTGACCCAAGAATCCCCTGAATTGACACCTCGTTTGTTCATTTCCGATTTTCAGTCAGAAATACGTAATTTCCTTTTTTTTGCCGGCCTTTTTAAAATTTGGCCGCCATCTTGGAAAGGGGTGACCCGAGCAACATGCCATGACCAGCACCTGTTTCAGTGACCCCGGAAACACCTGAATTGACACCTCATTTGTTCATCTCCGATTGTTACAGCCAGATATATGACATTTCCTTTGTTTCTGGCGGCCATCTTGGATTTTGGCCGCCATCTTGGAAAATCGGAACCGATCAAGTGGGTTCCACGGATAAAATCAATAGATAGGTCGAAAAGAAACTCTATGCCAAATTTGGTACTTTTGTCCGGCCGGTAACGTTAATCCTGAAAATTGTCGCTAAGCCACCTGACTACTTGGAGAACCCCTTGACAGGAACAATGTTTCTGGATGGTATTTTGTCTTTGTCTCGTTATGTTTTGTATCTACGGCTTTCATTTTATGCATTTTGTTGTAATTTTGGTCCGTGCATTTGTTGATGTTTCCGATAGAGAATAGATATAGATAATCAGTTTCATCATGAGTCGAGTTCATGTATACGACGTGTGTGGTATGCGCGATGCGCGTGCACGCTTAATATCAATGCGCGCAGCATGCAGCATTGATCGCGGATTCGCAGAGGGCCGGGTGCAGACATACCTACAACCTCGATGTGAAACTGACGAGGAAAGCGGTCTACAAGTTCAACGTTGTTTTGAGTTTATTTTTCAAAAAAACGTCAACCAGCGTAGCATAGGCCTAATAGTTCCTGAATCTCACAGAAAGATAAGAAACAACCAATATTACCCTACAACCATCGGCGGCAATTTCCCGCCAACGTTAGGGTGGGGTTAGTTTTGTTTGCAAGACTATCTTTGCGATGCGGGCGCCCTCCAACTTACGCTGTAGACCACGCGCGCAATGACCTTCGTACGTTAGAGGACGCCATCATCGGCGACCTACACGCGTTGCATACCGCGATAAAGATCGTCTTGCAAACAAGACATGGGGGGGGGGGGGGGGGGGGAGGAGAAAAAAACGCACGACTAATAACAACTTTGATGCTAGTTGTGAAATGACGTCACCCTTATTGTATTTGTTTAATTTGTTTTATTGTTATCAACCACGTACGAAGGTACCAATCCGGTAAAAGTAAGGTGAAACATAACAACGTTATACGTCACTAAAGGTGAAACGTTATTTTAGTAATACAATACCAGCGAGCACGTGACCAGGTCCCGGGCATAGTGTGTACAAACGTCTCATCTTTCATTTTCTTTTAAATTTGTGGTGGGTTGACCATTGACTTTTTGAGATATTATTATCCAAAGAAAAGCACCTCTAAAACGAATGATGATTGGCAAACTGGACAACTAGCCATTTGGACCTCCACAACATAGCTAAATAGCGCCAATTTCGGACTCGATTGCAGCCAAAATGCTCAGAATTGGAATTTGGAAGCTCCAAGTCCAGGCCAGAGGTCAGATAACACTAATAAGTCAATAATATTATAAGTCCTGTCATTTACCTCGCACAACATACATGTACAATTTCATAACAAATCTTCCCGTGCAACAGTTTTATATTTTTTCTTTGCCGTCGGGTCAATATTAAGGGTACTATAATCAATAGGCTTTTAAACTCGGTATAGCAGTCAAAATAGTTTTCGGCACGAGCTGTTTAAAACACTGACTCTGGTAATTATATTTGAATTAATATTAGGCTAGTTAATAACAACAATTATTTTCTTGTTCAAATTTGAGGACACTTATTTTAGCTTAACGTATTTGTATAGAACGTTCTAAAAAAACTGCGAAATGAGAGAAATAATGTACACGAACGACTAGGAAACTAATAAGGCCGCGTCAAAATCTGTTGTCTATTGCAGTTGTCTATAGGTTTTTGTCCATTACAACCTACGCGTGAGCAGGCTGACAATAGACGTAGCCTGTTTCACTTTCAGACACAACCTATTTTTAACGTGCCGATGAGAATGGGACTTTGAATTTCGATGCGGTAGCCCCCCCCCAAAAAAAAAATGCGCGCAAGGACGAGACATTTTTTTCTGACCCTTATATTCTACCCCAACAAACTACGACAGTGTATTAACTACAACAAATTAATTAGCTAGTGTAGAGCAATTAGGAAAACAGAGGAATTAGGAAGAAAGTGTAACAACAGAACAACAGCTACAACCAACTGACTGCTGAGTAATAATGAGTGTATTAGTGTAAAGAGAGGGCGCAGTCATTTCGCACTCTACGTATACGGGAGCACAGTGGTTGAAGATAACGGTTTGGTTTAGTTTGTTGCTGTTTTGTTTTGTTTTGCAATATTGACGACGTACAAACTACGCAACCCATCTACATAGAAATAAACACCACCAATTACATCTTGAAATACAAAAAGGGTAAATCATCCAAGTATAACGTTATATAGGAGACGTACATTTACAAGCTGTAAAACTAAATATATTATATAATTAATTTGAGGCAAACATATGTTTTGTCGCCACGACACACTGAATCTAAATATTGACACAGCGATGGCAAAATATCAAACAGCAAAGCTCTAAAAGTCTCTCATAAGGCCGGGGGTTTCGGGAGTCAGATATCGAAATAAAAGCAAAATTTGTCCACCATCTTGTCATTTTCACCGGCTTCTTGACGAGTGATGTTGTTCAACTGACAGATCTTTTCTCCGCGGCTGACTTGTCGCAGGTTGAAGGAACGGCATCGAGGCTCATCCTGGCACGCCGAACCGCACGCGATGACACCACCGGTGGTGGAGAACTCCTTGATGACGTGACCGGTCAGGCATTGGGATGTGAGGCGGCCATCAGCGTCGGTCTTCAGGCAGAACATCGACGAGGCAGCGAACTTATTGACACCGATTGGGTCGACGGTGGACTTGGTATCGACCGGGTCGAAAGTAGACTCAGTGTCGACTGGGTTGACATGGTCGACTGTGGACTCGGTATCGACTGGGTTGACAGTAGACTCGGTATCGAATGGGTTGGCAGTGGACTCGGTATCGACTGGGTTGAAAGTAGACTCGGTATCGACTGGGTTGACAGTAGACTCGGTATCGATTGGGTTGACAGTGTACTCGGTATCGACTGGGTTGACAGAAGACTCGGTATCGAATGGGTTGGCAGTGGGCTCAGTATCTACTGGGCTGGTACCTGACTGGATCTCACAGATAGCGTAGAAGATGTCCACACACGGGCCATCTATCCACATGTGGTTCTCTCCATGCCACTGTACGCACTTATTGTAAGTCCTGGGACAGCCAGTGCACCATTTAGCGTTCTCACATCGAGTTCCATCGGAACGAACCCACTCGCCTGATATTGAGTGACAGTCAATCCACAAGATGATCGTGCCCACAATTCCGTGAGTCATGCCATCGATGAAATTGTGCTCATCCTTCTCGATCTCAGAGGCAGGCGCCCACAAACCGCCTCCCATGCCAGTGCAGTTAATGTAAGAATTTCCCCACGTCATCCGTTCTTTTGTCATACAATATTTTCGACCATTAAACCGCTCCCAGTCAGGGCAATATGTAACTGCTCCAACACCAACGAGTACGATCACAAGTGCAACCAAAGGTTCCATTTTGTCAGCTTTTGCAAGACGGCATTCAAGTCATCAATAATAATAAACGTTTGTTTTGTTGGTGATAATGTTGACGCGATCCACGGCTGTGCTTTTAAATGACGACTTTCCCAGATACGTCTATCATTTCGTGTCTGACGAAAATGGAGGAATTAATCCAAACGTCACTGAATAATAAGAGATTCGGGATTGTGTGCGCCTTCAACGCAACCACTTTCACCATTTGGTTTGCACCAATAGTCGGCCGCGCGCTGCCGGTGCTAAAAAGCGAGCGGTACTGTATACAATATACGGTCAATTAGTGTAGCCTTCTTAATTTGCGCCAACCACAACGCACATGTGACGCCGTTGCTAGGCAACGTTGCTACCTGGCGTGTTTGGTTAAAAATACAAATCGATGAATTCAATTGAAGTCAAAAAGAAAACCTCGCGGTCGAAGTGTGCAGCTTATCATAAATGAACAAATTAAACGGTTGGTTAAATTTTTGATGGTTTCAAACGTTTTGTTTGTTTGTGATATAATGTTTACGCGATCCACGGCTGTGCTTTTAAATGACTACTTTCCCAGTTACGTCTATAATTTCGTCTTTGACGAAAATGGAGAAATTAATGTAAACGTCACTGAATAATAAGAGATTCGGGATTGTGTGCGCCTTCAACGCAACCACGTTCACCGTTTGGTTTGCACCAATAGTCGGCCGCGCGCTGCCGGTGCTAAAAAGCGAGCGGTACTGTATACAATACGGTAAATTAGTGTAGCCTGCCTATTTTTGCGCCAACTATAACGAACATGTGACGCCAATAGGGCAACTACATGTTTTCGTAGAACAATGTATATATATATATAAACATTTTATACAGAAGAAAAGCTTAAATAATGTTGGTCAAAACAAACAAATAAAGTACGACTTTAAAACAGATATATAATTTCTCATTATTTCGAGCACCCCTGTTTTAAAGTGGAAGAAGTTACCATATAGACAGCCGTTCTAACTTGGCTCAGCCCACCCTCGTGTGATACAAATTTAACTTGATGTGCTGACATCAGATAAATGTGCACATAAATCTGCATGGGTTTGCGTTACTTCGTGAAAAGTGGGTCGCGCGTATCATGTAACATTAGTGTTACTTCGTAGTGACGGTGACGAACTTATGCATAGTCATACCTAGCCCAGTAGGACCCCATTCGCGTTGAGGAGGGAGTCCAAAATATTAAGCTACAGAAAGTGGGCGAAAAAAAATACTTTCCCAGATACGTTTATCGTTTCGTGTCTGACGAAAATGGAGGAATTAATCCAAACGTCACTGAATAATAAGAGATTCGGGATTGTGTGCGCCTTCAACGCAACCACTTTCACCATTTGGTTTGCACCAATAGTCGGCCGCGCGCTGCCGGTGCTAAAAAGCGAGCGGTACTGTATACAATACGGTGAATTAGTGTAACCTGCTTAATTTGCGCCAACTACAACGCACATGTGACGCCGTTGCTAGGCAGCGTTGATACCTGGCGTGTTTGATTGAAAATACAAATTGATGAATTCAATTGAAGTCAAAAAGAAAACCTCGCGGTCGAAGTGTGCAGCTTGACCTCTCAAAGGCGTTCGATACAATTGACCACGATATTTTATTGTATAAGCTTTCGTATTATGGTATTCGAGGAATTTCTCTTCAGTGGTTTAGGAGTTACCTCTCCAACAGATCCCAGTATGTATCTATTAATGGTATTAATTCAAACTCTAGAAACCTTTCACATGGTGTACCTCAAGGATCCATATTGGGACCCTTGCTTTTTTTAATATACATTAATGATTTTATCAAATCCTCTGAGGAACTCTCTTTTATATTGTTTGCCGATGACTCAAACATATTCTATTCTCATAGTAACCTTACTTATCTTATCAATAAGGTCAATATTGAACTCAAATCGGTTGCTAATTGGTTTAATGTCAATAAGCTATCTCTAAATATTACAAAAACCAACTTCATGTTGTTCAGCAATTCTGCCCCTGAAATTCCTTGTGAAGTAAAAATTCACAACTTTGTTATCCAAAAAACGGATTGCTGTAATTTTTTGGGTTTGCTTATCGACTCTGGATTAAAATGGAATAATCATATTGACCATTTATGCAAAATAATATCTAGAAATATTGGTGTGATTAATAAGATAAAAAACTTTGTTCCTACTAGTGTTCTAGATTCTCTTCATAATTCATTAATTTTATCATATCTTAACTATGGAATACTTGCTTGGGGAAACAGTTCAACTACTAAATTGAACAGGCTGTTACTTCTACAAAAGCGGGCATTACGCACTATTAATTTTGCTGACTTTAATTCACATACAAATCCCTTCTTTTGTAAACATAAAACACTTAAAGTTAAAGATATGTATAACTATCAGCTTGGGTCTCTCATGTATCAATCTACCCATAATACTTTACCATCTTCAATCACAAATATATTTACCCACAACCGTGACATTCATTCTCATTTTACTCGCCAAGCCGCCAATTTTCACGTGTCATATGCTCGTACTTCTCTTACGCACAAAACAGTCAAATATGAGGGACCCAAGCTTTGGAATTAGTTAAATGAACAACTTAAAATTGCGAAAAATCTTCCCGTTTTTAAACATGTACATAAGTCTACTTTGTTGAAATCCTATTATTAATTTGATGATTTAATTAATTTATCATGCACATTGTACCTCCATTGCTGACCTGTCGTAGTATACTGTTTATGTCCGTTGTTATTTGTCACTTTTTGTGTTAATATGTCCATTGTTAGCAGCATGTACATTGAGCCCATATTCTTGGGATTAATTACGAGTACACTTGTTTCCTAGTCAACACATCCACATCTACTCGGCTCAATGTACATGCATGCTTTCAGGAGCCCATTCCTTACAAGCTTTGCTTCTTTATGGGCTCCTCCGCAGTATCATCCATTTTTTTCACAATGTACTTATGTTTTGCCTTATCTATACCTTTAATCTAAATGTTTTTCTAAGTTATTGGTACTGTGGAAAATAAACTGAACTGAACTGAACTGAGCTTATCATAAATGAACAAATTAAACGGTTGGTTAATTTTTTTCAGAAGACATTGAACGGAGTTGAATAATAAGAGATTTGGGATTGTGTGCGCCTTCAACGCAACCACTTTCACCGTTGGTTTGCACCAATAGTGGGCAGCGCGCTGCCGGTGCCAAAAAGCGAGCAATACTGTGTACAATACGGTAAAACTACAACGAACATGTGACGTCAATAGGGCAATTACATTTGTTCGTAGAACAATGTATATATATAAACATTTTATACATAACAAAAAGCTTAAAGATGGACTACAACGAAAACTCACACATACAATTTATTATCGGACCTTGTTTATGTTGTGTTCAGGTAACACTTTATTGTTACGGTCATGTTTTTCTCTAAATAATTTTGTTGCAATTTGACTGACAAAATTAGACCTCGATACTTCGATTTTGAAATTTCCCGCCCTGTACTGGTTCCCGGCAAAGATCCACTGAAAACCACAATGAAATCCACGATATAGTACCAGCGGACTTGTAAACCAGCGAAAAGTGATGACGTACTACCCATGAGCAACCGAGAGTAAACAAAAGACGCCATGTTATTCCGTGTGTATTATGTATGCGTTTTCATGCAGAGGCATGAAGTTTTTACGAATCTTTTTTTTATAGTGTATCACTATCACTCAGCTACAATAATGCCAACTTCATGTGTTGTCGGTGGATGCACGAGAAAAGGTTCGAAGAATCCAGAGATTCATTTTGTGCAATTTCCGCGGGATCCTGCGTTATCAAAGGAATGGGTGAAGTTCGTAAATATTACACGAAAGGATTTCACCTTCTCGGAAAGAAGTAGGCCTTTGATTTGTTCAGCACATTTTTCAGAGGACTGTGTTGAACCTTCAAGTGCTTTGAAAAAATCACTGGGATTGACAACAAAGTTTCGTTTGAAGCCTGGATCGATCCCCACATTGAAAGCGCCAAACATCGAGAGAATTCGTACTAGTACTACCACCAGGCCTACTGCTTCTACGTCGGCCGAGTCATCGGCAACCGCCGGGTCTGCCGTGGCCGCAGAGTCATCAGCAGGTGAGCTCCCCTCGTCTGGTGAGCTCCCCTCATCGCTAGAGCTGCCATCACTGTCCTCAGAAGTACCTCCACGAAATGCCTCTTCCTCATCTATACTGTGGTCTTCCCAATACTCGCTGCTATCGGACATTTTTCGCTGTTTTTCGGTCGAAAATAGTTGTACCAAAATATAGCCTAGCTTGTCCGCTGTTATTCCGCATTGCATTGTACCAGCGTGGCCACTCATCAATTTTAAAAATCCCAAGATGAAGGCAGTAAAATTCCCAAGAATTCCCAAGATGTCATAAGATAGCACGAATGATGCTATAACGGACCAGAGGACCCGCGAAAAGGCCCAATTTTGTGAATAAATGTACAGTACAGTCGAACGCCTTTATAACAAGGTCCTTTTACAAATTATCTTGTTATCACAGGTACCTTGTATTATCTCAGTAATGAAAACAAAAGACTCAGGAGCTATTTTGTCCTCGTTATAAGCATCATGATGTATTAACAGTGCTCTTATTATCAGGGTTCGACGTACTACAAAAAAATAATCTAAATAATCTAAGCGCTCAAAGTCGCTGTCATCACTTAAAAAATTGTTTGCGGTTTATATTAGTGCCATAAATAGAAAAAAGTTGTTTGCGGTTAACAAAAATGCCTAAAATGTATATACAAGTTGTTTGCAGTTAACAAAAATGCAAAAATCCCAAGATTTCGTGAAATTTGGATACAAAATCCCAAGATCACAAGGTCTTGCCCAAATTCCCAAGATCTTGGGAAAAATCCCAAGGAGTGGCCACGCTGCATTGTACGGTAAAAATGCACGCACACGATCGACCCGAGTAAATCGTCATGGGTAGTACGTCACACACAAAGTATGAATTATTCATGAGTTAAGGGCTTTTGCTGAAACTGAGTTTTTCTGGGTCGTAGAACGCCGATCAATTTTGGTTTTTTTTTGCATGAAGGAACAAGTTTTATTGAATACTAATGATATATTAGTAATCATTATACATTTCTCGAACAAAAACAGCAACACAGCCTTTATCATTATTCCGTTGTAGTCCATCTTTAAATAATGTTGGTCAAAACAAACAAATACGACTTTTAAAACAGATATTTAATTTCTCATTATTTCGAGCACCCCTATTTTTAAATGGAAGAAGTTACACTAGACAGCCGTTCGTACTTGGCTCAGACCCCCCCCCCCCCCCCACACTCGTGTGATACAAATTTAACTTGATGTGCTGACATCAGATAAATGTGCACATAAATCTGCATTATGGGATTTGCGTCACTTCGTGAAAGTGGGTCGCGCGTATCATGTAACACTAGTGTTACTTCGTGGTGACGGTGACGAACTTATGCATAATCATACCTAGCCCAGTAGGACCCCCTTCGCGTTGGGGAGGGAGTCCAAAATATTAAGCTACAGAAAGTGGGCGAATAAAAACCCATAAAATGTGCTTAGATATATGCGATAACATGTTTGACATCGTTCAAATTCGCGCAAAATGCGCGATATCGTAGAATCTGCGATGTGTGATGTCCTTTCAGGGCCACCATAGTGCCGGATTAGGAAAGCATCCGATTTGCGAATATGTTCGGTTTGTAAAAAGCATTCGAGTTTACAAAAAGCATTCAAACTAGAAAAGCATCCGAATTAAAAAAAGCATCCGAGTTTATAAAAAGCATCCCAACTAAAAAATCATCCGAATTAGAAAGCATCCGAGTTGTAAAAGCACGTCCGATTTTTTGGACACTAATTCTGCTTCATTATTTTAAAGATTGATTAGGTGTTTTCTTCACCGGTTTTTAGCATTAATATTGTATTACATGTAGTACGATTAGTAATTACATGTACATGTCCATATAATTTACCTATACTTTGCTATGAACTTTGCTCTTTATTTAATGTATTATTTGATTTTAATTTATTTCTCTTTTTATAATTATAGTTACAATATTCTTTATATAATTGTTTCTTGTATCCCATTCAGCTTGGAGAACCCCTTGACAGGAACAATGTTTTTGAATGGTATTTTGTCTTTGTCTCGTTATGTTTTGTATCTAAAGTTTTCATTTTATGCATTTTTTGTTAATGTTGGTCCGTGCATTTGTTGATGTTTCCGATAGAGAATAGATATATATAATCAGTTTCATCATCGAGTCGAGTTCATATATACGACGGGTGTTGTATGCGCGGTGCGCGTGTACGCTTAATATCAATGCGCGCAGCATGCAGCATTGATCGCGGATTCGCAGAGGGTAGGGGTGCAGGCGTGTGTGCACGCACCATAGAGCTATATGAAATTATAAGTAATTTAATATAGCTCTATGGCACGCACATACCTACAAACTCGGTGTGAAACTGACGAGGAAAGTGGTCTACAAGTTCAACGTTGTTTTGAGTTTATTTTCCAACCAGCGTAGCATATAGTTCCTGACTGACCTCACAGAAAGATACAACACAATCACTTTTACCCTACAACACTCTTGCCGCCCCCCCACAACAAATATTGTCACTAAATGTGAAACGTTATTTTGGTAATACAATACCAGCGAGCACGTGACCATTATATTGCAGGTTTCGGGAATAGTGTGTACTGACGTCTCATCTTTCATTTTCTTTTAAATTGTTGGTGGGCTGACCATTGACTTTTTGAGATATTATTATCCAAAGAAAAGCACCTCTAAAACGAATGATGTTTCGCAAACTGGACAATTAGCCATTTGGACCTCCACCACATACCTAAATAGCGACAATTTCGGACTCGATTGCAGGCAAAATGTTCAGAATTGTAATTTGGAAGCTCCAAGTCCAGGCCAGAGGTCAGACAAAACTAATAAGTCAATAAGTCCTGTCATTTGCTTTGCACAACATACAAGTTTATAACAAATCTTCCCGTGCAATAGTTAATTTTTTTCTTTGCCGGCCGGTCAATATTAAGGGTACTATAATCAATAGGCTCTTAAATTCGGTATAGCAGTCAAAATAGTTTTCGGCACGAGCTGTTTAAAACACTGGCTCTGGTAATTAGATTTGAATTGATATTAGGCTAGTTAATAACAACAATTATTTTCTTGTTCAAATTTGAGGACACTTATTTTAGCTCAACGTATTTGTATAGAACGCTCTAAACTAACTGCAAAATGAGAGAAATAATGTATACGAACGACCAGGAGACTAATAAGGCCGCGTCCAAATCTATGGCTGTTGTCTATGGCTGTTGTCTATATGTTTTTGTTCATTACAACCTACGCGTGAGCAGGCTGACAATAGACGTAGCCGTAGCTCTGAAAGCCTGTTTCACTTTCAGACACAACCTATTTTTAAAGTGCCGATGGGAATGGGACTTAAAATGTCGATGCGGTAGCACTAACTAAAGAAATATGCGCGAGGACTAGAAACGTTTCTGACTCTAACCCCAATTTCCCCCTATTCTACCCAAATGAAATACGAGAGTGTACACTACAACTAATTAGAGAGAGACTTTTTAGTGTAGAGCAATTAGGGAGAAAGTGTAACAACAGATAAGGACAACGGATAATAACAAGTGTATTAGTGTAAAGAGCATGCATTTCACACTAGGTAAGCGAGAGCTGTGGTAGTCCAGGCAAAATACATAATTTTGTTTTGTTGACCTCAAACAAATTGCAACAAATAGTTTTTCACCACAGTGCACTTCTATAAGGTCCCTAGAATTACATACTAAAAGTCTACAAAAATCCAAGTGGTGGAAATATGTCTAATTTGCATAATTAATCGTTTATCGTTAATCCCTGCTGTGTAATATGTTTATTCCCATATCAGGGTATATATTTTATTTGTATTTTTTAAAAAGTTTATTTTTGCGATCATACTTTAACATCCTTACTTCAATAACATTTTCTAAAGCATGTAAGTGACTAAATAATTATGAAAATGTAGTAATGGTCCAAAATGACTACAATTATACCCTATCATTTGCACGCATTTACCGTGTCTCCAAATATCATCAAGTAGTCAGTATTGACGTGCTTTAAATTCACCAAGTTGTTTACCGGCACAGTTATCCTATTAAAACCTTATGGAAAATCATATGAACAATGATAAAATTGTGATATTTAGCCCAGCAAACAAAAACTAGGAAAAAATTATGTGTCCCTAAATTGGGCTAACAAGTAGGTGAATGGTTGCCTAAGGTGAGAGACGTGAACAAGTTCAAGGAAACCCCCCAAAATTAAAGATTGTTGTTGCTAACAATAATCCTATCTACGTTAAAATGTATTTTGGAGATTTCCTTGAACTTTTTCAAGTCTTCTATGTTAGGCAACCCTTTAACTACTTTTTAGCCCAATTTATAGACACACCATTTTTCCTCAGTTTTTGTTTGCTGGGCTAAATATCACAATGTTATTATTGTTCATATGATTTTTCATAAGGTTTTAATATGATAACTGTGCCAGTAAGCAACTTGGTGAATTTGAAGCTCACCAATACTGACTACTTGATGATATCTGGAGACAGTGTAATGTGCGCACATTTATAGGGTCACAAAGTTGTCATTTTGGATAATTACTATGTTCTCATAATTATTCAGTCACTTATATGCTTTAGCAAATGTTATTGAAGTAAGGATATGTAAGTAGAATCATTAAAATAAACCTTTCAAAAAATAAAAATAAAATATATACCCAAATATGGGAATAAACATATTACAGGGCAGGGATTAACGATTTATGCAAATTAGACATATTTCCACCACTTGGATATTTGTAGATTTTTAGTATGTAATTCTAGGGACCTTATAGAAGTGTACTGTGGTGAAAAACAATTTGTTGCAATTTGTTTGAGGTCAAAACTTATTTTTCCTGGACTATGGTTGAAGTTAACGGTTTGGTTTAGTTTGTTTCTGTTTTGTTTTGTTTTGCAACATTGCCGACTGGTACAAACTGCGCAACCCATCCACATAGAAATAAACACCACCAATTACATCTTGAAATACAAAACGGGTAAACCTTCCAAGTATAACGTTATATAAGAGACGTACATTTACAAGCTGTAAAACTAAATATAATTAATTTGAGGCAAAAATTATGTTTTGTCGCCACGACACACTGAATCTAAATATTGACACAGCGATGGAAAAATATCAAACAGCAAAGCTCTAAAAGTCTCTCATAAGGCCGGGCGTTTCGTGAGTCATTTGTCCACCATCATGTCATTTTCGCCGGCTTATTTACGAGTGATGTCGTTCAACTGACATATCTTTTCTCCGCGGCTGACCTGTCGCAGATTGAAGGAACGGCATCGAGGCTCATCCCGGCACGCTGAACCGCACGCGATGACACCCTTGGTGGTGGAGAACTCCTTGATGACGTGACCGTTCAGGCATTGGGATATGAGGCGGCCATTAGCGTCGGTCTTCAAGTAGAACACGGACGAAGCAGCAACTGAGTTGGTAGTGGACTCGGTATCGACTGGGTTGGCAGAAGACTCGGTATCGACTAGGTTGACAGTAGACTTGGTATCGACTGGGTTGAAAGTAGACTCGGTATCGACTGGGTTGACAGTAGACTCGGTATCGACTGGGTTTACAATTGACTCGGTATCGACTGGGTTGAAAGTAGACTCGGTATCGACTGGGTTGAAAGTAGACTCGGTATTGACTAGGTTGAAAGTAGACTCGGTATCGACTGGGTTTACAGTAGACTCGGTATCGACTGGGTTTACAGTGTACTCGGTATCGACTGGGTTGAACGTAGAATCGGTATCGACTGGGTTGAAAGTAGACTCGGTATAGACTGGGTTTACAGTGGACTCGGTATCTACTGGGTTGAAAGTAAACTCAGTGTCGACTGGGCCTACAGTGGACTCTGTATCGACCGGGTTTACAGTGGACTCGGTATCGACTGGGTTGAAAGTAGACTCGGTATCGACTGGGTTGACAGTAGACTCGGTATCGACTGGGTTGAAAGTAGACTCGGTATCGACTGGGTTTACAGTGGACTCGGTATCGACTGGGTTGAAAGTGGACTCGGTATCGACTGGGTTGAAAGTAGACTCAGTAACGACTGGGTTTACAGTGGACTCAGTATCGACTGGGCTGGTACCTGACTGGATCACACAGATAGAGTATATTTTTTCCGTACACGGGCCATCCACCCACACGTGGCCCTCTCTGTCCCATAGTACGCACTTAAAGTAACGCGTTGGACAGCTACTGCACCATTTAACGTTCTCACATCGAGTTCCATCAAAACGAACCCACTCGCCTGATATTGAGTGGCAGTCAATCCAAAAGACGATACCGTAAGTTAATCCATCACTAGTCATGTCATCGATGAAATCTTGTTCATCATTGAACTCAGAGACAGGCGTCCACAAACCGCCTCCCAGGCCAGTGCAGTAAATGTTAGCATTTTCCCACGTCATCGGTTCTTTTGTCATACAATATTTTCGACCATTAAACCGCTCCCACTCAGGGCAATATGTAACTGCTCCAACACCGACGAGTACAATCACAATTGCAACCAAAGGTTTCATTTTCAGCTTTTGCAAGACGGCATTCAGGTCATCAATAATAAGAAACAGTTGCTTCATTCACTTAAGACTTTTTGTTTAATATATAATGTCTACGCGATCCACGGCTGCGCTTTTAAATGACACAGCTACGTTTATAATTTCGTCTCTGTTGAAAACGCCTTCAATGCGACCACTTTCACCGGTAGGTTTACACCAATAGTCGGCTGTACGTAGTAGTAGTAGTTGCCGATGCCAAAAAGCGAGCCGTATTGTATACAATACGGTAAATTAGTGAAGCCTGCTTAATGTTGCGCCAACTACACGAGAACTTGTGACGCCGTTGCTGTAAGTAATATAAAGAGTTCGTACCTGGCATGTTTTATTGAAAATACAAATCGATGAATTCAATTGAAGTCAAAAAGAGAACGTCGCGGTCGAAGTGTGCAGTTCATCGTAAAACAAATTAAACGGTTGGTTTAATTTGTTCCGAAGACAATGAACGGAGTTGTGAGGGCGAGCTTGATGTCTTCGGCGTAAAAAAACAAATGTTTCCGGCCTCGCACCCCCCCCCCCCCCCCCCCTGAAATATGTACATATTGTAGATGTACGCGCGACCCACTTCTGGCATTTCCACGCAGTAACGCACACACACACGGATAGCGTCTATTTGTAAAAACTCACGAATCAGATACGCTATGTTGGTGTATTTACGAATTGACACTCTCCGTGTGTATTAGCTAAACGTTTGGTTTTGTTTGTGATATAATGTTTACGCGATCCATGGCTGTGCTTTTAAATGACGACTTTCACAGATACGTCTATAATTTCGTCTTTGAAGAAAATGGAGAAATTAATCCAAACATCACTGAATAATACGAGATTCGGGATTGTGTGCGCCTTCAACGCAACCACTTTCACCGTTTGGTTTGCACCAATAGTCGGCCGCGCGCTGCCGGTGCTAAAAAGCGAGCGATACTGTATACAATACGGTAAATTAGTGTAGCCTTCTTAATTTGCGCCAACTACAACGCACATGTGACGTCAATAGGGCAATTACATGTTTTCGTAGAACAATATATAAATATTATATATAAACATTTTATACAGAAGAATAATTAATTAATGTTGGTCGAAACAAACAAAATTTAAATACGACTTTGGAACAGATATTTAATTTCTCATTATTTCGAGCACCCCTATTTTTTAAATAGTAGAGTCATACTAGACAGCCGTTCGTACTCGGCTCAGCCCCCCCCCCCCCCCCCCTCGTGCGATAACAATTTTACTGGATGTGCTGACATTAATGTGCACATAAATCTGCATAATGTACGTACGTGTGTGCGACATGTGCCTAATTGTTATAAAGAATTCTGCACGCTGAGAAATCTGCGCAGAACTCTGCAGTAAAAATGTGCGACATCTCAGAAAAATGCTAAGATATATGCGATAACATGTTTGTCATCGTTCAAATTCAAACTAGAAAGGCATCTGAATTAAAAAAGCATCCGACTTTATGAAAAACATCCGAACTAGAAAAGCATTCGAATTAAAAAAGCATTCGAGATTACAAAAAGCATCCGAACTAGAAAAGCATCCGAATTAAAAATGCATCCGAGTTTATAAAAATCATCCGAACTAGAAAAGCGTTCGAATTAAAAAAGCATTCGAGATCTCAAAAAGCATCCGAACTACAAAAGCATCCAAATTAAAAAAGCATCCGAGTTTGCAAAAAGCATCCGAATTTGCAAAAAGCATCCGAATTTTTGAATTTACGAGGATGTAACAACAAGAGGGCGCTGTTCACCTACACGGTTTCCAGCGGCAAGAAGAAAAACGAGGATCGATTTCCTTGAAAATTTGCTGCCATTGCTAGAAGAACAATTAAAAATGCTAAAAGATTGGACTGGGAACATTTTTGTAATAATTTAAACCTCAAATCTAATACTAAAATAATATGGAATAAAATTAAACATATTGGACACTTTAATAGCATGAACATCAATGCTAACCTTATACGAGAGATTTTCTGGACAAAAAAGTCACCCATACAGTTAGAGAGCTGTAAATCGTCAGTATGCGGAGGTAATGATGACACATTGTTGCGAAAAGGAGAACATGCAGTTTTGAAAAACTTTCTTTGGTTTGTATTGTTATCTTCAATAAATCTTGTAAACTAATCCTGACGAGCAATTTTCATTAAAAAAGTGACAGAATTTTTCTTCAACTTGAACAAATCTAAATCATGTTGTAACCCAGTTCGGCGCCATTTCCTTTCAAGTTTTGCCCTGTCACACTTCGTCAGTTCGTCTGTTGTACCTTTCAAATTTCTGGAAATTACAGGGACAGTATTCCTTTTGCTATCCAAAAAGTAACCAACCAAAGTAACCACCAAATATATTTATGACTCTAAACTCCCTTTGAAACTATTATCTGGAATGTCGTCATTTTGAAGAAAACAACAAAATATGCCTAAAATGCGTCTCTGACAAACATTTTCGGAAAAGTTCATTGAGTAGTGATTTAAAATTGAAATCTTAGATTATAATTTTTTCGGAATACAGAGCATTCACAGTTTTCAAACATCGTCAGGTTTATCTTGAAAGCACCGTTCTTTAGATTTTAGGAACTTTTGCTGCTTTAAACGATAACAATGCACAACTTCATGTACAAATGGTATACTATAACTTAAAAGAGAAAAAAAAACTAACAAAACATGTATCATTGATTGCCTCAATAAGGGTTTTGGGATTAAAATCTGTGGTTTCCAGCAAATCATTGGATATTTCCTGTTCATTCTTTTCTCTTTTATTAAAGCTTGCTACAGAGGAATCACTATCATGTTCTAGGAGTCAAGAGCAGCGCCACGCCAAGTGAAACAAAGACGGCGTATATCTATCCAAAAAGGTCAGGACAAAACTATTAACCAGCTCCCGCCGGATGACGTATATAAACTCAAAGTTTTACCCAGATTTAAAACGGATGACGCATAAACACGCCACGAGCAAGGTCAGAAATGTATGTCAGCAGCGAGCAAGGCCGGACATTACCGGGTTCATGTAACAAATTACCTCTCATAGAATCATGTGAAGGTTTCCTTACTGCAAAAGTTGTTGCAAAGTAGTATTGTTATGAGTTTTAAAAATAGGAGAAACTCCTCTTGCGGTTATCTCGAAAATGCTTTTTCTTGTGTCTCTTCATGAAAACGGTGACGACATTGTGCTTTTATCCGCCCAGTAACGGTAATATTAAGGGAATAACTGTGTGTTCGAGAGGTTTTAATCACTCTGTTTAATACCGCTTGGAGTCTGGGTGCTGATAATTACCCGAGCCGAAGGTATTAAACAGAGTGATTAATACCGACCGAACACACATTTATTCCCATTCATAAATACTTTTTTGTAAAATTCAGCCAAAAAAGCCCCGAAAATTCCGGAAAATTGCCGCAAGTAAATTTCGTTGTTTCGCCATTCTGTGTGTCAAATGACATGTTTCCGCCCCTGTCGCTCTACACAATACATGCAATAAAGCGTATTTACTATGAACCAGACTAATACTGCCATTGGCAACCTCGTTCCCAGGGTGTCGAGCTGTACGCGCTTAACACTACCCACTCTTACTATTGGAGACGAAAAACGGTTGGAAATAAAGTGAGATGGGGACAGGTATAATGCGCGATCGCGAAAAAGTACATCGTACACGCGCGACGTACAGACACTTACTCACGACTGATTGACAAATTAAACTTATTTTGGGACCAAATCATCGATAAATATTGGCAAATTATTGCTAAGTGTCATGTGTCAGTGTTTTAAGTTGACGATGGTGATGCTCGTGGGGCCATATTCACGACGACTTGCCATTGAATGAGCAGTTAGCAAAGAGGGCATCGACGTCATTGCACCTTTGTTACCAGCTGGTTTTAAACACTTCCAGCCATGTCTTTATCGCCCGTTTAATACAGGCCACGTGACGGGCTCTCGACCAATTGGAATGCATAAACGTTCCCAGGTATTTATGAATAAAATATAACACTAAGCCACTTAACTGGTATGGGCGGTACATTGAGCACAAGCGGAGAGGGCACTACACTAATCGGAATGATAATTTATGTAGGGTCTTATAAGCATGAAAATAGCACCCATAAGGTTTTTTTGAAAAAGGAGACCATTTGGCTATAAAAAAGTGGGATAGTGTAAATATAGCCAAGGATCAACTCCCTGGTTTTGGGGATTTCATCTAATAACAGCCTTGATAAAATTACGCTTGAAAGATTGGCCCTGTTTTCCAAAGAAAGTGGAGGGATACCATTTGTAAAATGGCTGCAAGCAGGTTTGGGATGTATCACTTTTCGGGAGTTAAGTTTGTTTGGGTGTGAATTAAACAAAATGTAATTGGCTACCCCACCCAAAATATAAAATAAAATGGAAAGATGAAGGATCATACAGTTTGTTTGAGAAACCCCAACGATGTCGGCTCAATTATGTGATGTGGGTACAGGGGAAATGACTATCTTTCAGCTACTACTACATGTACTACTACTAATGCTATGTACTCCGCCATATGTAGAGCCAATTATAATGTCTATATGAACAGTTTTCGTTCCTCCAGCGCTAAATGCTCAATACATGAGCATTGTAAGCTGAGGTTAATCAAGCTAAACTAACATATGCTAATACATGTAGATGAATTTGACAAAGACAAATAAATGACCAACTACTATCTACTATAGTATAAAGAGCGTTGAAGCGCCGCGCGCTTTATGATCTTTGTATCACATCGCAGGGTCTTTATAACTACGGTCGTGATTACGCCCTCTTGTGGCAGCGGGGTGGGTACCGGAGGGGGGTGTTATCGCGAACAACAGGTGTATCGGCTCTGTATAAAGAATACTAACTGACAGGTGTTCAGGCTCTACAGACACAAAAATGACGTCTCATCTTTTATTCTCTTTACAATTTTTTAAGGGGTTGACCATTGACTTGTTGAGATATTATTATATAAAAAAAGCACCTCTAAAACGTATGATGTTTCGCAAACTGGACAACTAGCCATTTGGACCTCCACGACATAGATAAATAGCGCCAATTTCGGACTCGATTGCAGCCAAAATGCTCAGAATTGAATTTTAAAGCTTTAAGTCCGGGCTAGAGGTCATACAAAACTAATAAGTCAATAATATTATAAGTCCTGTCATTTGCTTTGCACAACATACAAGTTTATAACAAATCTTCCCTTGCAATAGTTCATTTTTTTTTATTGCCGGCCGGTCAATATTAAGGGTACTATAATCAATAGGCTGTTAAATTTGGCATAGCAGTCAAAATAGTTTTCGGTACGAGCTGTTTAAAAACACTGACTCTGGTAATTAGATTTGAATTAATATAAGGCTAGTTAATAACAACAATTATTTTCTTGTTCAAATTTGAGGACACTTATTTTAGCTTAACGTATTTGTATAGAACGCTCTAAAAAAAATGCGGAATGAGAGAAATAATGTACACGAACGACCAGGAAACTAATAAGGCCGCGTACAAATATGTTGTCTATTGCGGTTGTCTATAGGTTTTTGTCCATTACAACCTACGCGTGAGCAGGCTGACAATAGACGTAGCCTGTTTCACTTTCAGACACAACCTATTTTTAAAGTGCCGATGGGAATGGGACTTTGAATTTCGACGCGGTAGCCCCCCCCCCTCCCCCTCCCCCTTATTCTACCCCAACAAACTACGAGAGTGTATTAACTACAACCAATTAATTAGCTAGTGTATAGCAATTAGGGAAACAAAGGAATTAGGAAGAAAGTGTAACAACAGAACAACAGCTACAACCAACTGACTGCTGAGTATTAATGAGTGTATTACTGTAAAGAGAGCGTGCAGTCATTTCGCACTCTATGTATACGGGAGCACCGTGGTTGAAATTAACGGTTTGGTATAGTTTGTTTCTGTTTTGTTTTGTTTTGCAACATTGCCGACTGGTACAAACTACGCAACCCATCTACATAAACATAAACACCACCAATTACATCTTGAAATACAAAACAGGTAAATCTTACAAGTATAACGATATATAAGAGACGTATATTTACAAGCTGTAAAACTAAATATATTATATAATTAATTTGAGGCAAACATATGTTTTTTCGCCACGACACACTGAATCTAAATATTGACACAGCGATGGCAAAATATCAAACAGCAAAGCTCTAAAATTCTCTCATAAGGCCGGGCGTTTCGGGAGTCAGATATCGAAATAAAAGCAAAATTTGTCCACCATCTCGTCATTTTCACCGGCTTCTTGACGAGTGATGTTGTTCAACTGACAGATCTTTTCTCCGCGGCTGACTTGTCGCAGATTGAAGGAACGGCATCGAGGCTCATCCTGGCACGCCGAACCGCACGCGATGACACCACCGGTGGTGGAGAACTCCTTGATGACGTGACCGGTCAGGCATTGGGATGTGAGGCGGCCATCAGCGTCGGTCTTCAGGCAGAACATCGACGAGGCAGCGAACTTATTGACACCAATTGGGTCGACGGTGGACTTGGTGTCAACTTGGTCGAAAGTAGACTCTGTGTCGATTGGGTTGACATGGTCGACTGTGGACTCGGTATCCACTGGGTTGACAGTGTACTCGGTATCGACTGAGTTTACAGTAGACTCGGTATCGACTAGGTTGACAGTAGACTCGGTATCGACTAGGTTGACAGTAGACTCAGTATCGACTGGGTTGACAGTAGTCTCGGTATCGACTGGGTTGACAGTAGACTCGGTATCGACTAAGTTGACAGTAGACTTGGTATCGACTGGGTTGAAAGTAGACTCGGTATCGACTGGGTTGACAGTAGACTCGGTATCGACTGGGTTTACAGTGGACTCGGTATCTACTGGGCTGGTACCTGGCTGGTTCTCACATATAGTGTGTATTCTTTCCGCACACGTGCCATCTATCCACGTGTGGCTCTCTCTTTGCCAATGTACACACTCATAGTAAGCCCTGGGACAGCCACTGCACCATTTAGCGTTCTCACATCGAGTTCCATCGGAACGAACCCACTCGCCTGATACTGAGTGGCAGTCAATCCAAAAGACGATCGCGCCCACACTACCATCAGGTAATCCAGCCTCAGTCATGTCATCGATGAACTCTTGATCACAATTGAACTCAGACGCAGGCCTCCACAAACCGCCTCCCAGGCCAGTACAGTAAATGTTAGCATTTTCCCACGACATCGGTTCTTTGGTCATACAATATCCTTTACCATATAACCGCTCCCACTCAGGGCAATATGTAACTGCTCCAACACCGACGAGTACGGTCACAATTGCAACCAAAGGTTTCATTTTCAGCTTTTGCAAGACGGCATTCAAGTCATCAATAATAAGAAACAGTTGCTTCATTCACTTAAGACTTTTTGTTTAATATATAAAGTCTACGCGATCCACAGCTGCGCTTTTAAATGACACAGATATGTTTATAATGTCGTCGCTGTTGTAAACGCCTTCAATGCAACCACTTTCACCGTTAGTCGGCTGTACGTAGTTGTAGTAGTTGCCGATGCCAAAAAGCGAGCGGTACTGTATACAATACGGTACATTAGAGTAGCCTGCTTAATGTTGGGCCAACTACACGAGAACTTGTGACGCCGTTGCTGTATAGAAAGAGTTGGTACCTTGCGTGTTTTATTGAAAATACAAATCGATGAATTCAATTGAAGTGAAAAAGAGAACCTCGCGGTCGAAGTGTGCAGTTTATCATAAATAAACAAATTAAACGGTTGGCTCATTTTTGCCCGAAGACAATGAACGGAGTTGTGAGGGCAAGCTCACAATGTCATTGGCATAATAAAATAATTGTTTCCCGCCCCGCCGCACCCCCCCCCTGAAATATGTACAAACGGATAGCGTCACTTCGTAAAAACTCACGAATCAGTACGCTGTGTTGGTGTAATTACGAATTGACACTATCCGTGTGTATTAGCTAAATGATTTTTCTTTTCCTTCTGTGATATAATGTTTACGCGATCCACGGCTGTGCTTTTAAATGACGACTTTCACAGATATAATTTTGTCTCTGACGAAAATGGAGAAATTAATCCAAACATTACGAGGCCCGTAGCAAGGGGGAGGGGGGGGGGGGGGGGGGGGGGGGGGGGGGTGCGACGGGTGCGTACGCACCCCCACTAAAAAAAAACATAACCAAATGGTCCACATTTTCCGGGGTAAATAATGGTATTTTGATGAGGAATATTGGTACTGGCACCCGATTTATTTTGGTCCAATTGTTGGTCCCATCAAGTACAAATTCGCACCCCCCCATAACAAATCCTGGTCGGGCCTGGTCACTGAATAATAAGAGATTCGAGATTGTGTGCGCCTTCAACGCACCTATTTCACAATTTGGTTTGCACCAATAGTCGGCCGTGCGCTGCCGGTGACAAAGAGCGAGCGGTACTGTATACAATACGGTGAATTAGTGTAGCCTGCTTAAAGGGAAACTTCACCCATATTTTATAATGGCATAATGTTAACGAGTGTCAATTGCCATTGTGACTTGATTCTTATTTTATTTTTATCGGTTTCGGTAATCATATAAAACAGAGATTTTCTCGCACTGCGCTTACGTCATGCGAGCCGCCATTTTGTTCTGGTTGATCAGTACGCGAAGCCCGATCGATAGCGGCCCTGCACGCGCAAGGAATGCAAGTGAACTCTTTGGTGTACGGCATAGCGTATACATAATGTGTACTGTACATGTGAAAGTGGGCTCAAAATCATACGGAGAAGAACCTGATGCCATAATTACTAGCTCACAGATTTTCTATTCTTCTCAAAAAAATACGAAAATAAACAATAGTTTTCGGCGCGTCAAGTCGATATTCTGCACAGAAATGCAATACGTTTACTCGCAATAGTCGGGCGCCGTAAAACATACGTATGCACAATGTAGCTAGCCGCGTCGAGGTAGGAAACCAGTGCGAACAACACGCAATAAAGCGATGTGCATTGAGGTGCAGACACTACGTCATAATGTCCCGCATGAGGCGGGAAATTTGAACAATATGGCCGCGCCCTTGTACTCCTGAATGGCAAGAAATGTTGAATATAATAGGCGCGTGAGTCGTTCTCGTTAACAAATCAAAACAAATTCTCTGCGGAGTCAGCATGTCACCATATATTCTTTTAGACTAGGTAAAATATTTTTGAGTCTGGAATGTCCCTTAAATTTTGCGCAAACTACAACGCACGTGTGACGTCAATAGTGCAATTACATGTTTTCGTAGAACAATATATAAATATTATATATATAAACATTTTATACAGAAAAATAATTAATTAATGTTGGTCGAAACAAACAAAATTTAAATACGACTTTGGAACAGATATTTAATTTCTCATTATTTCGAGCACCCCTATTTTTTAAATGGAAGAGTCACACTAAACAGTCGTTCGTACTCGGCTCAGCCCCCCCCCCCCCCCCTTGTGCTGACATCAGATAAATGTGCACATAAATCTGCATTATGGGCTTTGCCTTACTTTGTGAAAAGTGGGTCGCGCGTATCATGTAACATTAGTGTTACTTCGTGGTGACGGTGACGAACTTATGCATATTCATACCTAGCCCAGTAGGACCCCCTTCGCGTTGAGGAGGGAGTCCAAAATATTAAGCTACAGAAAGTGGGCGAAGAAAAACCAAACATCTCTTTTAACATTTACCTCATCGCCCTAGTTTTACACCCACATATACTCTTTGTGTCTTTATATTTCTTTCTGGGATGTTCAGGAATTTTATGTGCTACGCTGCTGGCCGACGTTTTTCAGAAAAATGAACTCCAAACAAAGTTAAACTTGACTTTCACCTACTGATTTTTATTGTATTTTATATTTATTTATTATTATTATTTACTATTATTACTATTATATATAAAATATTTTCCTAATTTAAATTTGATTAGATTTTTTTTGTCCCCTATTTATTTATTTAATGTAAAATTGTTATTATTGTCATTATTGTAAACAAAATATTATGTCTCCCCTTTATTAATATATATTTTTTTACCGGTTTTTAGCATTAATATTTCATTAGTACGATTATTAATAACATGTACATGTCCATATAATTTACCTGAACTTTGCTCTGAACTTTGCTCTTTATTTAACTTATTATTTGATTTAAAATCATTTCTCTATTTATTATTATAGTTACAACTTTTTTATATAGTTGTTTCTTGTATCCCATTCAGCTTTAAGAACCCCTTGACAGGACCAATGTTTCTGAATGGTATTTTGTTTTTGTCTTGTTATGTTTTGTATCTAAAGCTTTCATTTTATGCAGCTTAATGTTGCGCCAACTACACGAGAACTTGTGACGCCGTTGCTGTAAATAATATAAAGAGTTGTACCTCGCGTGTTTGATTCAAAATACAAATCGATGAATTCAATTGAATTCAAAAAGAGAACATCGCGGTCGAAGTGTGTAGTTCATCATAAATGAACAAATTAAACGGTTGGCTTATTTGTTTTTCGAAGACAATGGGCGGAGTTGTGAGGGCAAGCTTGATGTCTTTGGCGTAATAAAATAAATGTCCCCCCCCCTTGAAATATGTATATATTGTACATGTACGCGCGACCCACTTCTGGCGTTTCCACGCAGTAACGCACAGCCCATATAGCTAATACAAACGGATAGCGTCACTTCGTAAAAACTCGCAAATCAGATACGCTGTGTTGGAGTATTTACGAATTGACACTCTCCGTGTGTATTAGCTAAACGTTTTTTCTTTTGTGTGTGATATAATGTTTACGCGATCCACGGCTGTGCTTTTAAATGACGACTTTCACAGATACGTCTTTAATTTCGTCTTTGAAGAAAATGGAGAAAATAATCCAAACATCACTGAATAATAAGAGATTCGGGATTGTGTGCGCCTTCAACGCAGCAACTTTCACCGTTTGGTTTGAGCCAATAGTTGGCCGCGCGCTGCCGATGCCAAAAAGCGAGCGGTACTGTATACAATACGGTGAATTAGTGTAGCCTGCTTAATGTTGCGCCAACTACACGAGAACTTGTGACGCTGTTGCTGTAAATAATATAAAAAGTTTGTACCTGGCATGTTTTATTGAAAATACAAATCGATGAATTCAATTGAAGTCAAAAAGAGAACGTCGCGGTCGAAGTGTGCAGTTCATCATAATTAAACGGTTGGTTTAATTTGTTCCGAAGACAATGGACGGAGTTGTAAGGGCGAGCTTGATGTCTTCGGCGTAAAAAAAAAAAATGTTTCCCGCCTCGCACCCCCCCTTCCCCCCCCCCCCCCTGAAATATGTACATATTGTACATGTACGCGCGACCCACTTCTGGCATTTCCACGCAGTAACGCACACACGCAGCTCTGTTTTGACCTGCAATCGTGGACGGGGTATTGTCCGACCGTCTTCCCTCTTTTGTTTATACTCTAACGTTTTTTGATGATCGCCATAGGATTTGTACATGGGAAAAGATCGTGGACGTTGTGTCAATCGTGGACCCATTGTTTGAATCCATATTCTTTTGTCCGACGACCACGATTGCCGGTCAATACAAACGCACGTACACACACGGATAGCGTCTATTTGTAAAAACTCACAAATCAGATACGCTATGTTGGAGTATTTACGAATTGACACTATCCGTGTGTATTAGCTAAACGTTTGGTTTTGTTTGTGATATAATGTTTACGCGATCCACGGCTGTGCTTTTAAATGACGACTTTCACAGATACGTCTATAATTTCGTCTTTGAAGAAAATGGAGAAATTAATTCAAACGTCACTGAATAATAAGAGATTCGGGATACACAATCCCTTTCGCAACCACTTTCACCATTTGTTTTGCACCAATAGTCGGCCGCGCGCTGCCGGTGCTAAAAAGCGAGCGGTACTGTATACAATACGGTGAATTAGTGTAGCCTTCTTAATTTGCACCAACTACAACGCACATGTGACGTCAATAGGGCAATTACATGTTTTCGTAGAACAATATATAAATATTATATATATAAACATTTTATACAGAAAAATAATTAATTAATGTTGGTCGAAACAAACAAAATTTAAATACGACTTTGGAACAGATATTTAATTTCTCATTATTTCGAGCACCCCTATTTTTTAAATAGAAGAGTCATACTAGACAGCCGTTCAGCCGGCTCAGCCCCCCCCCCCCCCCCCCCTCGTGCGATAACAATTTTACTGGATGTGCTGACATTAGATAAATGTGCACATATATGCGATAACATGTTTGTCATCGTTCAAATTCAAACTAGAAAGGCATCCGAATTAAAAAAGAATCCGACTTTATGAAAAACATCCGAACTAGAAAAGCATTCGAATTAAAAAAGCATTCGAATTAAAACAGCATTCGAGATTACAAAAAGCATCCGAACTAGAAAAGCATCCGAATTAAAAAAGCATCCGAGTTTATAAAAAGCATCCGAACTAGAAAAGCGTTCGAATTAAAAAAGCATTCGAGATCTCAAAAAGCATCCGAACTACAAAAGCATCCAAATTAAAAAAGCATCCGAGTTTGCAAAAAGCATCCGAATTTGCAAAAAGCATCCGAATTTGCAAAAAGCATCCGAATTATTGAATTTACGAGGATGTAACAACAAGAGGGCGCTGTTCACCTACACGGTTTCCAGGGGCAAGAAGAAAAACGAGGATCGATTTCCTTGAAAATTTGCTGCCATTGCTAGAAGAACAATTAAAAATGCTAAAAGATTGGACTGGGAACATTTTTGTAATAATTTAAACCTCAAATCTAATACTAAAATAATATGGAATAAAATTAAACATATTGGACACTTTAATAGCATGAACAGCATTCCAGTCATTAAGTACACAATGCTAACCTTATACGAGAGATTTTCTGGACAAAAAAGTCACCCATACAGTTAGCGAGCTGTAAATCGTCAGTATGCGGAGGTAATGATGACACATTGTTGCGAAAAGGAGAACATGCAGTTTTGAAAAACTTTCTTTGGTTTGTATTGTTATCTTCAATAAATCTTGTAAACTAATCCTGACGAGCAATTTTCATTAAAAAAGTGACAGAATTTTTCTTCAACTTGAACAAATCTAAATCATGTTGTAACCCAGTTCGGCGCCATTTCCTTTCAAGTTTTCTCCTGTCACACTTCGTCAGTTCGTCTGTTGTACCTTTCAAATTTCTGGAAATTACAGGGACAGTATTCCTTTTGCTATCCAAAAAGTAACCAACCAAAGTAACCACCAAATATATTTATGACTCTAAACTCCCTTTGAAACTATTCCTTCTGGAATGTCGTCATTTTGAAGAAAACAACAAAATAGGCCTAAAATGCGTCTCTGACAAACATTTTCGGAAAAGTTCATTGAGTAGTGATTTAAAATTGAAATCTTAGATTATAATTTTTTCGGAATACAGAGCATTCACAGTTTTCAAACATCGTCAGGTTTATCTTGAAAGCACCGTTCTTTAGATTTTAGGAACTTTTGCTGCTTTAAACGATAACAATGCACAACTTCATGTACAAATGGTATACTATAACTTAAAAGAGAAAAAAAAAATTTCAAAACATGTATCATTGTTTGCCTAAAAAGGGTTTTGGGATTAAAATGTGTGGTTTCCAGCATTGGATAATTCCTGTTCATTTTTCCCCTTTTATTAAAGCTTGCTACAGAGGAATTACTATCATGTTCTAGGAGTCAAAAGCACCGCCACGCCAAGTGAAACAAAGACGGCGTATATCGATCTATCTAAAAAGGTCAGGACAAAACTATTAACCAGCTCCCGCCGGATGACGTATATAAACTCAAAGTTTTACCCCGATTTAAAACGGATGACGCATAAACACGCCACGAGCAAGGTCAGAAATGTATGTCAGCAGCGAGCAAGGCCGGACATTACTGGGTTCATGTAACAAATTACCTCTCATAGAATCATGTGAAGGTTTCCTTACTGCAAAGGTTGTTGCAAAGTAGTATTGTTTTGAGTTTTAAAAATAGGAGAAACTCCTCTTGCGGTTATCTGGAAAAAAAAATTCCTTGTGTCTCTTCATGAAAACGGTGACGACATTGTGCTTTTATCCGCCCAGTAACGGTAATATTAAGGGAATAACTGTGTGTTCGAGAGGTTTTAATCAATCTGTTTAATACCGCTTGGAGTCTGGGTGCTGATAATTACCCGAGCCAAAGGTATTAAACAGAGTGATTAATACCGACCGAACACACATTTATTACCATTCATAAATACCTTTTTTGTAAAATTCAGCCAAAAAAGCCCCGAAAATCCCGGAAAATTGCCGCAAGTAAATTTCGGTGTTTCGCCATTATGTTTCCGCCCCTGTCGCTCTACACAATACATGCAATAAAGCGTATTTACTATGAACCAGACTAATACTGCCATTGGCAACCTCGTTCCCAGGGTGTCGAGCTGTACGCGCTTAACACTACCCACTCTTACTATTGGAGACGAAGAACGGTTGGAAATAAAGTGAGATGGGGACAGGTATAATGCGCGATCGCGAAACAGTACGTCGTACACGCGCGACGTACAGACACTTACTCACGACTGATTGACAAATTACACTTATTTTGGGACCAAATCATCGATAAATATTGGCAAATTATTGCTAAGTGTCATGTGTCAGTGTTTTAAGTTGACGATGGTGATGCTCGTGGGGCCATATTCACGACGACTTGCCATTGAATGAGCAGTTAGCAAAGAGGGCATCGACGTCATTGTACCTTGCTGGTTTTAAACACTTCCAGTCATGTCTTTATCGCCCGTTTAATACAGGCCACGTGATGGGCGGTACATTGAGCACAAGCGGAGAGGGCACTACACTAATCGGAATGATAATTTCTGTAGGGTCTTATAAGTATGAAAATAGCACCCATAAGTTTTTTTTGAAAAAGGAGACCATTTGTCTATAAAAAAGTGGGATAGTGTAAATATAGCCAAGGATCAACTCCCTGGTTTTGGGGATTTCATCTAATAACAGCCTTGATAAAATTACGCTTGAAAGATTGGCCCTGTTTTCCAGAGAAAGTGGAGGGATACCATTTGTAAAATGGCTGCAAGCAGGTTTGGGAAGTATCACTTTTCGGGAGTTAAGTTTGTTTGGGTGTGAATTAAACAAAATGTAATTGGCTACCCCACCCAAAATATAAAATAAAATGGAAAGATGAAGGATCATACAGTTTGTTTGAGAAACCCCAACGATGTCGGCTCAATTATGTGATGTGGGTACAGGGGAAATGACTATCTTTCAGCTACTACTACATGTACTACTACTAATGCTATGTACTCCGCCATATGTAGAGCCAATTATAATGTCTATATGAACAGTTTTCGTTCCTCCAGCGCTAAATGCTCAATACATGAGCATTGTAAGCTGAGGTTAATCAAGCTAAATTAACATATGCTAATACATGTAGATGAATTTGACAAAGACAAATAAATGACCAACTACTATCTACTATAGTATAAAGAGCGTTGAAGCGCCGCGCGCTTTATGATCTTTGTATCACATCGCAGGGTCTTTATAACAACGGTCGTGATTACGCCCTCTTGTGGCAGCGGGGTGGGTACCGGAGGGGGGTGTTATCGCGAACAACAGGTGTATCGGCTCTGTATAAAGAATACTAACTGACAGGTGTTCAGGCTCTACAGACACAAAAATGACGTCTCATCTTTTATTCTCTTTACAATTTTTTGAGGGTTGACCATTGACTTGTTGAGATATTATTATCAAAAAAAAGCACCTCTAAAACGTATGATGTTTCGCAAACTGGACAACTAGCCATTTGGACCTCCACAACATAGCTAAACAGCGCCAATTTCGGACTCGATTGCAGCCAAAATGCTCAGAATTGGAATTTTAAAGCTTCAAGTCCGGGCCAGAGGTCATACAAAACTAATAAGTCAATAATATTATAAGTCCTGTCATTTGCTTTGCACAACATACAAGTTTATAACAAATCTTCCCTTGCAATAGTTCATTTTTTATATATTGCCGGCCGGTCAATATTAAGGGTACTATAATCAACAGGCTGTTAAATTTGGCATAGCAGTCAAAATAGTTTTCGGCACGAGCTGTTTAAAAACACTGACTCTGGTAATTAGATTTGAATTAATATAAGACTAGTTAATAACAACAATTATTTTCTTGTTCAAATTTGAGGACACTTATTTTAGCTTAACGTATTTGTATAGAACGCTCTAAAAAAACTGCGGAATAAGAGAAATAATGTACACGAACGACCAGGAAACTAATAAGGCCGCGTACAAATATGTTGTCTATTGCGGTTGTCTATAGGTTTTTGTCCATTACAACCTACGCGTGAGCAGGCTGACAATAGACGTAGCCTGTTTCACTTTCAGACACAACCTATTTTTAAAGTGCCGATGGGAATGGGACTAGCCCCCCTCCCCCCCAAAAAAAAAAATAAAAAAATAAAAAATGCGCGCAAGGACGAGACATTTGTTTCTGTCCCTTATTCTACCCCAACAAACTACGAGAGTGTATTAACTTCAACCAATTAATTAGCTAGTGTAGAGCAATTAGGGAAACAAAGGAATTAGGAAGAAAGTGTAACAACAGAACAACAGCTACAACCAACTGACTGCTGAGTAATAATGAGTGTATAGTGTAAAGAGAGCGTGCAGTCATTTCGCACTCTATGTAAGCGAGAGCACAGTGGTTGAAGATAACGGTTTGGTTTAGTTTGTTGCTGTTTGTTTTGTTTTGCAACATTGACGACTGTAGACCATGGGACGAGTGCGATTATTGTGTTCGTTCGTGATCCCCATTTTGGTACAAAATGAAAACATCGAAGTTCATTCAAGTTGTTGTTGCTAAATACAAAAATTACTGTTCATTTTTGCAAAAGTGGCACTTTTGGTGTATTTTTGGCAAAAATATTGACCGATTTTTAATTTTTTTACAAAACTTGCCGTTACATGAACCTAGGCTTTGGCCCGTACGTGGCTCCAGCGTTATTGCCAAACTGCATAACTGAAGCCAAAACTGAAACAAAGTTTCATTTAACAAAACGGCACTCACGTGACTAAACCTAAATTGTGACCAATCGGAAATACTGTGTTGTGAATCTCTGTCGGTATCCAATCAGCGCTCTCGTTACGCACAGTTTCTGACCCGGTGTACAGCAATCCAACATGGCGGCTTCTAAAGACGACGCCGAGCCTTTATTTATGTGCATTTTGCACTGTGATTCTGGAGCCAAAGGCAGGGTTTCACCTTTTTCTAATCAAAGCTGGTCTCGCTTCCTCGAGTTTGCTGACAAATGGAAGAGTTTGAAGGGAAAACAGTCAGATATAGCGAGAGAATTACTGGCCAAACATGACTCCGCGTTGCAGAGAGCGGATGGGTTTAGCATCGGCAGGCTAGGCGGCCGCGGACAACCGAAACATGTTGGATTTTATCGATCTTGCTACGCCCGGTTTACGGACATCAATATGATAGAGCAAGTCACAGCTGTCCAAGAGAAACGACAAAGGACAATCGTTGGAACCGGTAGGTGTTGCAGTAACGTTCAGGCCTAGACTTCAGACTTCGTTTAGGGTGAAGCTTTCACATCAGTGTTTGTTTGTGGTTCCGAAAAAGATTATGATGCTCTTAAATGACATTTACGCCAACAGGCCATATTCTCTTAACTATGATATTGACCCCGGGCCACACATTTGAACACGCTTTATGTTATTATAGTTCTGTAACTCTTTCTTTTGTCATTTGTCAATGTAGAATATGTTATAGAATGAATGTGTTGTCGGTGCTGTGCATGTTGTCGGGGGTCATACTAATAACCGACAACACGCACAGCACCGACAACACATACAAAACATATTTGATATTGACCAAAGAGGAAGTGAACTGTAATAATACAATACAAAAAGTCAAAAGATTGTCATTCAACTCGAGGTTACAATTCATTTTTAAAATGGATATCTTTTTTCACGCGAATTTTTTTCTATATCCAGCATGAACGTTGGCCGCTATTTTGCCTTCTGGCTGCAGTTTGGCATTATGCACGAGTCTATAAAATGTGGTTGTAGCTGCTACCATAGACTCATGCATAATTTCAAGCCGCAGCGAAGTAATCCGGACACAGCCTACAGAAACTCCGCGTGCTAATTTAATAAATGAAATTGTTGGATTCACGACAACTTAGCTACGCATACATGTAGCTCGTCAAATCTCGTTTATGTCAAAAAAAATTAGCCAGCTCTGGCTAAGTACATGTATACACCTATCTTTTATCCCCTTTTTATAAGGGTGGGGGGGGGGGGGGGGGGGGGGGGGGAGTGTTTGAGAAAACATTAGGTGTGAGCAATTTTTTGTTTGTACAAGGTTACAAATAAGACCATACCGGTATCTCAGGAAAATGCATTGTACGGCAAGTTTGCATTTCAAATCGTAAAAATTCCGTTCAACTAAAGAAATTTTATTTCAATTAATTTTGTTGTGGTGGGGGTGGGGGGGGGGGGGGGGTGGGGGGGGGGGGGGGGGGGGAGGGAAGCGTGTGCAACTTTGGCTCCATATTTTTGTGTAGAACATTTAAAAAGAAAAGAAAATAGGGACAAGTGACGAGCTAAAAAAAAATTCTTGTAACAAGTCATTTCCAAATTCCCTCATTGATTGTATTTTTCCCTTCTTTTTTCTCTCTAGATTTAACCTTATATGCAGTTGCTAATCAGGAGACGAGCAGTGCTAATGACAGACCTCCACAGAAGACTTGTGTTTACTTAGATCCAGTGCCAGCCTACTATCTAAGCCCCAACATTAGAAGCATGTCGTACCGGCTATGTGCATTATCTGCCCCAAATCGCATGGGTTGTGAATAATTGTATCAATAATGTGCTCACTTCAGTGATTTTGTGATTGTTATAATTCTTAATTTTAGAGGGAAAAGCTGAGAGAATTATGCTGGAACTGGTTTTTGTGTACTAAATGACTAAATATTTAAGACAAGTCGGGAGCATTTTTCTGAAATTTTTCATTCAGTTAACTTCCACTATCCCTGTTCCAATGAGGGCAACTAATTTCAAGGCTTTTTCTAATTGAAAAGTGTAACCTAGTTAAAACTTATTAGAGCTACATACTGAAACATCCATGATGGAGTATGAATATCCCTCTTACTGAGAAAATATGGTACTCAAATAGGCATTTACACAAATTTAAATGTAATTATTATTTGCAAATGGTGCATACAATTCACCATTTCTGTAATTTTAAATGTTATTACAACCATGACTTTAATCACAAACAATTCAGCTTCCCAGTAATGTTACAGGTCCATTGTAAAATAAACTATAGGGTTGGGGCAGGCACTATCACTCCTGGACCACAGCAACCAAAACGTGGGTACAGGGCCACACATTTTGAACATTCATTTGTTAATTCTCAATTTTCATGTGATTCTAATTTTAATGTCACTTTGCAAGTTATGTTCCATAAAAAAAAAAATGAGTGAGTACTGAAGTTTATGTACTAGTGCTGACAAGAATAAAATGACAAACAATACATATTGTGTGAATCTTATCTTATCATTATTATGTATTTCATTACAAGCTCGCCTTGCATGAAACCCATTAAAATTCCCCTTTAAACAAAACACTGAGCTGATTGACCCACCCCCCCCCCCCAAAAAAAAAAAAAAAAAAATAAAAAAAAATAAAAAAAACATTGCAAATTGAATATAAGCCATTTTATTTATCAATAAATTATATAATAACACACTTAAATGGATCCATCTGGGAACCCATCAAGAGTGATTTACATTTAAACGATGGTAATAGTTCATGTTTGTCACTGGCAACTTTTTCCTGTCATGTACATGCTCTATGAGGCGAGTTGGCTTGAGTCAATACAATATTAGGTTAACAAAAGTATGGGGCGAACTGGCTTTGGGGCGAATTTGTTATGAAAACTAGGCGAGAAAAACCAACTCGCCCCATGTTATTTTCGCCCCATCAAATTTTTTACGTGAAATAACTCTCCAAAGTGCCACTTTTGCAAAAATGAACACCCCAAACGTTGTTAGGTATGCCCTGAAGATCAATTTGTGAAAGTTTTATCATGTACCAAGTTGGGGATCACGAAAATGTCTTTCTGAAAGGATTTTGTGACTTCGTCCCATGGTCTACTGGTACAAACTACGCAACCCATCTACATAGACATAAACACCACCAATTACATCTTGAAATACAAACAGGTAAATCTTCCAAGTATAACGATATATAAGAGACGTACATTTACAAGCTGTAAAACTAAATATATTACATAATTAATTTGAGGCAAACATATGTTTTGTCGCCACGACACACTGAATCTAAATATTGACACAGCGATGGCAAAATATCAAACAGCAAAGCTCTAAAAGTCTCTCATAAGGCCGGCGTTTTGGGAGTCAGATATCGAAATAAAAGCAAAATTTGTCCACCATCTTGTCATTTTCACCGGCTTCTTGACGACTGATGTTGTTCAACTGACAGATCTTTTCTCCGCGGCTGACTTGTCGCAGATTGAAGGAACGGCATCGAGGCTCATCCTGGCACGCCGAACCGCACGCGATGACACCACCGGTGGTGGAGAACTCCTTGATGACGTGACCGGTCAGGCATTGGGATGTGAGGCGGCCATCAGCGTCGGTCTTCAGGCAGAACATCGACGGGGCAGCGAACTTATTGACACCGATTGGGTCGGCGGTGGACTTGGTATCGACTGGGTCGAAAGTAGACTCAGTGTCGACAGGGTTGACAGGGTCGACTGTGTACTCGGTATCGACTGGGTTGGCAGTGTACTCGGCATCGACTGGGTCGACAGTAGACTCGGTATCGACTGGGTTGAAAGTAGACTCGGTATCGACTGGGTTGACAGGGTCGACTGTGGACTCGATATCGACTGGGTTGACAGTAGACTCAGTGTCGACTGGGTTGACAGGGTCGACTGTGGACTCGGTATCGACTGGGTTGACAGTGTACTCGGTATCGACTGGGTTGACAGTAGACTCAGTATCGACTGGGTTGACAGGGTCGACAGTAGACTCGGTATCGAATGGGTTGGCAGTGGGCTCAGTACCTACTGGGCTGGTACTTGACTGGATCTCACAGATAGCGTAGAAGATGTCCACACACGGGCCATCTATCCACATGTGGCTCTCTCCCTGCCATTGTACGCACTTAAAGTAAGGCCTGGGACAGCCACTGCACCATTTAGCGTTCTTACATCGAGTTCCATCGGAACGAACCCACTCGCCTGATACTGAGTGGCAGTCAATCCACAAGATGATCGTGCCCACAATTCCACGAGTCATGCCATCGATGAAATTTTGCTCATCATTCTCGATCTCAGAGGCAGGCGCCCACAAACCGCCTCCCATGCCAGTGCAGTTAATGTTAGCATTTTCCCACGCCATTCGTTCTTTTGTTATACAATATTTTCGACCATTAAACCGCTCCCCGTCAGGGCAATATGTAACTGCTCCAACACCGACGAGTACGATCACAAGTGCAACCAAAGGTTCCATTTTGTCAGCTTTTGCAAGACGGCATTCAAGTCATCAATAATTATAAACGTTTGTTTGTTTGGTGATAATGTTGTCGCGATCCACAGCTGTGCTTTTAAATGACGACTTTCCCAGATACGTCTATAATTTCGTGTCTGACGAAAATGGAGAAATTAATCCAAACGTCACTGAATAATAAGAGATTCGTGATTGTGTGCGCCTTCAACGCAACCACTTTCACCGTTAGGTTTACACCAATAGTCGGCCGTACGTAGTAGTAGTAGTTGACGGTGCCAAAATGCGAGCGGTACTGTATACAATACGGTCAATTAGTGTAGCCTTCCTAATTTGCGCCAACTACAACGCACATGTGATGCCGTTGCTAGGCAGCGTTGCTACAAATCGATGAATTCAATTGAAGTCAAAAAGAAAACCTCGCGGTCGAAGTGTGCAGCTTATCATAAATGAACAAATTAAACGGTTGGTTAAATTTTTGATGGTTTCAAACGTGTTTTTTTTTGTGATATAATGTTTACGCGATCCACGGCTGTGCTTTTAAATGACGACTTTCCCAGATACGTCTATAATTTCGTCTTTGACGAAAACGGAGAAATTAATCCAAACGTCACTGAATAATAAGAGATTCGGAATTGTGTGCGCCTTCAACGCAACCACGTTCACCGTTTGGTTTGCACCAATAGTCGGCCGCGCGCTGCCGGTGCCAAAGAGCGAGCGGTACTGTATACAATACGGTAAATTAGTGTAGCCTGCCTATTTTTGCGCCAACTACAACGAACATGTGACGCCAATAGGGCAATTACATGTTTTCGTAGAACAATGTATATATATATAAACATTTTATACAGAAGAAAAGCTTAAATAGTGTTGGTCAAAACAAACAAATATATAAAGTACGACTTTAAAACAGATATATAATTTCTCATTATTTCGAGCACCCCTATTTTAAAGTGGAAGAAGTTACCCTATAGACAGCCGTTCGTACTTGGCTCAGCCCCCCTCCCCTCTCGTGTGATACAAATTTAACTTGATGTGCTGACATCAGATAAATGTGCACATAAATCTGCATGGGTTTGCGTTACTTCGTGAAAAGTGGGTCGCGCGTATCGTGTAACATTAGTGTTACTTCGTGGTGACGGTGACGAACTTATGCATAGTCATACCTAGCCCAGTAGGACCCCCTTCGCGTTGAGGAGGGAGTCCAAAATATTAAGCTACAGAAAGTGGGCGAAGAAAAACGACTTTCCCAGATACGTCTATCGTTTCGTGTCTGACGAAAATGGAGGAATTAATCCAAACGTCACTGAATAATAAGAGATTCGGGATTGTGTGCGCCTTCAACGTAACCACTTTCACCATTTGGTTTGCACCAATAGTCGGCCGCGCGCTGCCGGTGCTAAAAAGCAAGCGGTACTGTATATACAATACGGTAAATTAGTGTAGCCTTCTTAATTTGCGCCAACTACAACGCACATGTGACGCCGTTGCTAGGCAGCGTTGCTACCTGGCGTGTTTGATTGAAAATACAAATCGATGAATTCAATTGAAGTCAAAAAGAAAACCTCGCGGTCGAAGTGTGCAGCTTATCATAAATGAACAAATTTAACGGTTGGTTAAATTTTTTTCCGAAGACATTGGACGGAGTTGAATAATAAGAGATTCGGGATTGTGTGCGCCTTCAACGCAACCACTTTCACAGTTTGGTTTCCACCAATAGTGGGCCGCGCGCTGCCGGTGCCAAAAAGCGAGCAATAGGCCTACTGTTTACAATACGGTAAAACTACAACGAACATGTGACGTCAATAGGACAATTACATTTGTTCGTAGAACAATGTATATATATAAACATTTTATACATAACAAAAGCTTAAATAATGTTGGTCAAAACAAACAAATATATAAAATACGACTTTAAAACAGATATTTAATTTCTCATTATTTCGAGCACCCCTATCATAAATGGAAGAAGTTACACTAGACAGCCGTTCGTACTTTTCTCAGACCCCCCCCCCCCCCTCGTGCGATACAAATTTAACTTGATGTGCTGATATCAGATAAATGTGCACATAAATCTGCATTATGGGCTTTGCGTTACTTTGTGAAAAGTGGGTCGCGCGTATCATGTAACATTAGTGTTACTTCGTGGTGACGGTGACGAACTTATGCATATACCTAGCCCAGTAGGACCCCCTTCGCGTTGGGGAGGGAGTCCAAAATATTAAGCTACAGAAAGTGGGCGAACAAAACACCATAAAATGTGCTTAGATATATGCGATAACATGCTTGACATCGTTCAAATTCGCGCAAAATGCACGATATCGTAAGATCTGCGATGTGTGATGTCCTTTCAGGGCCACCATAGTGCCGGATTAGGAAAGCATCCGATTTGCGAATATGTTGGGTTTGTAAAAATCATCCGAGTTTACAAAAAGCATTCAAACTAGAAAAGCATCCTAATTAAAAAAGCATCCGAGTTTATAAAAAGCATCCGAACTAAAAAAATCATCCGAATTAGGAAAGCATCCGAGTTTACGAAAAGCATCCGAATTAGGAATGCATCCGAGTTGTAAAAGCACGTCCGATTTTGTTGACACTAATTCTGCTTCATTATTTTAAAGATTGATTAGGTATTTTCTTCACCGGTTTTTAGCATTAATATTTCATTATTACGATTAGTAATTACATGTACATGTACATATCATTTACCTATACTTTCCTCTGAACTTTGCTCTTTATTTAACGTATTATTTGATTATATTTCATTTCTCTTTTAATATTTATAATTACCATATTTTTTATTAATTGTTTTTTTGTATCCCATTCAGCTTGGAGAACCCCTTGACAGAAACAATGTTTCTGGATGGTATTTTGTTTTTGTCTCGTTATGTTTTGTATCTAAAGCTTTCATTTTATGAATTTTTTTAAATGTTGGTCTGTGCATTTGTTGATGTTTCAGATAGAGAATAGATATAAATAATCAGTTTCATGTAAACGACGTGTGTTGTATGCGCGATGCGGGGGGGGGGGGGGGGGGGGGGGGGGTGGGGAGTGGGGGGGGGGGGGGGGGGGGTAGTCCTGCAAGACGATCTTCGCGATGCGGGCGTCCTCTACGGTACGCCGTAGTATATTGAACTCCGGTTTGAGGCTAGCGTGCTTAGCATAGGCGCTGTGTGCCGTTTAGAGAATAGACGGATCGGATCGTTTTAGCCTTTTTACGGACGGCTCCTTTGATCCTAATCTAAACACAGTTGGCTGTGGTATTTACATACCGCAACTTAATTACTCTAAAAGTATTAGACTAAAAAATGGGATCTCTATCTTTTCAGCTGAACTGTTTGCCATTCTTTTAGCTCTTGAATGGGTGGAAGATGTTAAACCTTTAAACTCTGTTATTTTTAGCGATTGCTTGAGTGCTATACAGTCCATCTGCAAACCCTTCCCACACAACAAAATTGCATGTGATATCCGCCACACATTAATTAACATTACACACCAGGGGAACACCGTTTTCTTCGAGTGGGTGCCTGGCCACTGTGGAATTTCAGGTAATGAAAAAGCAGACACTCGGAAACACAACATCGATCACTATGTCCCTTTCTCAGATACTGAAATCAAGCAGCATCTCAAAAAACAACTCAAGGATGAATGGACGAAAAGTATTCCTAAACTTGACCCAAATAAACATTGCAAACTTGATCCATCCTTTTCTTTCACTAGATGGGGGAAAAAACGTCCCCAAGAAGTTACACTTCATAGATTACGTATTGGCATTTGTAAAGGGCTCAAAAAAATTATCTTTTACTCTGGAAAACACCCTGACGGTATCTGTGAAATGTGTGGAGCTAGTGATGATGTTGGACACTTCCTACTTGAATGCAAACGATTTAACAGCCAAAGAAAACTCCTCCAAAAATCACTTAATTTGACAGAATCACAAATGACTCTTACACAACTTCTTGGGCAGAAACGAAACTGTCAACAAATCCCTAACTATGTTCAAAGATGCAACATTAATATAGAATTTGTTTTGTGTGGCCTTCTGATTTTATTGATATTGCGCATGGGTAAGGGTTTAGTGAGGACCATTGTCGCCGGTGATTGACGGGCGCAGTGCCACCCTTCGTCATCCGGAAAAAAAGTAACAGATGGGAGCCTTGTGCCCCTGTCTGCGAAATGGCCGGCCTTGCGGGACCCTTTGTGGCACTGTTTCTCGGAAGATTACTGGCGCACCTCCTGCCCTTACCTTCATGCACCATTCTTTTTTGTTTTGTTTCTCCCCCCCCCCCCCTTTTCGAGCAGCCTTTATAGCACTCCGTTTATCTCCTTTTGCTTACGTCATAATTTCTCATACTGCACTCTGATGTATTAGCTGTTCCGTACTAGCTGAGATGATAGTGCATACTATGCTAATGGCACACAGGGCGCTATGATCGCCATACGTGCCAACCAAACCTACTATATGTACAACAACATCGTTTTAGCCAAGGCGCGGCCAGTGTCAGTCTTTAGCTCCGGTCTTTGTTGGACCATGCAGTGGCAACCATGCAGTACGTACATGTACTACTTAGTTGGGTCCAAAACATAAGTTCCGTGACCATTCTCTGGCTAGGAAGGTTTGACGATGGATTTGACTTCTATGGACCATTTATAAAGAAATTAGCCCCCCCGGTCCCTCCCAAAAATCCCGGCATTTTTCGCTAGAGGGCCAAATCCAAGATGGCCACCGGCGCCATCTTGGAAAATTAACTTTTGAACCAGAGCACCTAGAATCATGTCTGAAGACACTTTTTCGGGTAAGTGGACCTCGAGAATTCCGATTCCGACATCGGTTTGACAATAATGACATCAACTTGACCTAGAAATCCAAGATGGCCACCGGCGCCATCTTGAAAAAATTACTTTTGAACCAGAGTACCTGCAATCATGTCTGAAGACACTTTTTTTCGGGTAAGTCGACCACAAGGATTCCGATTCAGACATCGGTTTGATGCTGTGAAATTATTTTGACCCAGACATTTAAGATGGCCGCCATACGATAGAGAAAATCCTAACTTTTAAACGGAACTATAATTATTCTTTAAAATAAGCTCCTTGTTATAGCTGTAACTTAAATACATGTAGTTATCAAATGAAAGCACAAAAAGCATGTCAATACAAAATCATTTGTTCTTTTTGGTTGTTTTTTTAGAGAAGACAAATGACACCACAGTGCAAAGCAATTAAAACCCATTTAGTATTAGTCACCAATTATGCTTTTGTCTCAGTATGCAACGCATTGTTTCAACATCGTAACAGGTTAATCAATATGACATTGAGAGATGTGATCAGTCTGAATCAGAGAATTCTGGCTCACTAGATTCTGAATCATCAGATTCAGATGAATCCTCCCTCCTCTGTATATCATCATCTCCCTCCTCCTCCTCATCATCATCATCCCAATCGTGCTCATCTTCTTCGCTCTCTTCAGCTGGCCCTGATGCAGGTAGATGCGTCGGGAGAGCAGGTCGCGTATGGCGGACAGGGCGACAGCGACCACCCACCAGCTCCCAACCATGTCCGATTGGTGAGGGGTGGTAATTCAGGAAGGGGACGCACTTCCCACTGGCCATTTTACCCGATATTACCCGGGTTGTAACGAGTAATAACGCTAGTTATTACCATCCAATATTACCACCCAATATTACCCAATATTACCAGAGAGAGTGTAACCGTTATTTCTGGCATTGCATTGTTTTACCACCCGATATTACCCGATATTACCCGATATTACCCGATATTACCCGATATTACCAGGGAGAATGTAACCGTTATTTGCGACATTGCATTGTTATTAACACCCGATAGTTTCCCTCTTTACCCAATATTACCAGAGAGAGATTGTTTTACCACCCGATATTATTATACCCAGGGAGAATGTAACCGATATTTCTGGCATTGCACGTTATTACCACCCGATATTATCCCATTTACCCAATATTGGTTAATTGGATAATTATATTAGTTAATACTAATATTATGATACTACCGGAACAATACTATGTACAATACAATGTATACATCAATGACTCTTCTGCCACTCCTACAATCTTAGCGTGTAGTAAACGCTATATATGTGCCCAATATCACCGCCGTCTGTAATCACAGTTTGCCGACATCTTTTTGTTAATTTATTTGTGTGTTGGCTTTTTAGCAAATTCGTTTCTCTGAGACTTTGAGTAAATAAATATTACACAATTATCTCTACGAAAACACCCTAAAAGTATCGCTATTACGCAAAACATAACGTTCATGTAGGAAAAGTGACAAAATTGTTTCACCAAGGTTTATCACGCCCACTTAGGGTCAGCATGTAAATTGAGGTCACCCGATATTACCCCATTTACCCAATATTACCAGGGAGAATGTAACTGATATTTCTCAATTCACAACACAACTACTGAAACCACAGCATCAGTCGAACAATAACAGAAAGAAGTATCATGTTTGTGATACAAAACTGTACAAAGAGAAACTAATGTGGTGCCAACACTACGATTATGTAGTGACGGTGATTGGTGTATTCAGCGAAGACACAAACTGAAAAGAAAGTGTGCATTGTTAAAATATATCAGACCTTCATTCTGCTGAATACGTTTGTACCCACATACAAATCCAGCCGATATGGGACCTTATACCACTAGGAGCTCACTCCTAGACCCATTATTCATCATATCCGGCTGACTAGGACCTTCATAAATTGCATCAGCGCAATGATTTAACCGATGTGTCCATTCATGTTTCTAGGTGTTCCCTTTCAAAAAATATGTTTTTCATCTATCAGATGGCGGCCATCTTGGATTTCTGGGTCAAATTGATGTCATATTGTCAAACCGATGTAGGAATCGGAATCCTCGGGATCCACTTACCCGAAAAAGTGTTTTCAGACATGATCGAATCTAGGTGCTCTGGTTCAAAAGTAAATTTTTCAAGATGGCGCCGGCGGCCATCTTGGATTTCTAGGTCAAGTTGATGTCATATTGTCAAACCGATGTCGGAATCGGAATCCTCGAGGTCCACTTACCCGAAAAAGTGTTTTCAGACATGATTCTAGGTGCTCTGGTTCAAAAGTTAATTTTCCAAGATGGCGCCGGTGGCCATCTTGGATTTGGCCCTCTTGCGAAAAATGCCGGGATTTTTGGGAGGGACCGGGGGGCTAATTTCTTTATAAATGGTCCATAGAAGTCAAATCCATCGTCAAACCTTCCTAGCCAGAGAATGGTCACGGAACTTATGTTTTGGACCCAACTAACTAGTAGTAGTACTGGGAACTGTGGAACTGCAGTGCAAATCCATTTGTTTTACGGTTAAACTGTTTTATTCACCTTTTGCAACATATACAAAGTGTGATGCATTTTGATGCAAGCTCAACAGCTTGGCCAACTTTAATATTGACATGTGAATGCATGGATATTTGCATATCATTTGCTTTGCGATTAAACCCAGTGGCCGTGTTGGTTTCGCGTTCAATTAGGCGTCTATTTCCGTATGCGAAAACTTCATTTTTTGAAAAGTGTAGGTTGCAGAGGATCAAGATGAACTCAGAATGACTTGCCTTGACTCGAGTGAAGGCTACTAAGACTCGAGTCCCCCAAATAAGTGCAAAACTTTGCGAAAAGTATGGAATACAAACAGTATACCGTTGTGATATAAAATTCAGACTGCTATGAAACTTGCATGTTGTATCGCCCTAGACTTTGTTAAATTTACACTGTTTTCGATGGGGCTTGAGTTTGCAGTGCAACCACGTACTTGTACAAAACCAAATAACCAGAAAGGAAACATTGTAGCGCCCTCTCAGGGGGGGGGGGGGGGGGGCGGAGGGGGGGCCCAACAAAGTGCGCCACCAACGTTGAAATGTATCTCATTCGTTCTTCCACGCTCATGAGCCACACATCTCACACAGTAAATACGTATAGATCGCCCTCTCGAAGCGCAGATTGAAACACGTACAAATTTTGTCCGCGCTCGCTCCCCGAATTCAGTGATTCATATAACGTCCGCAAAGCCAGGTACACAGGCACGATCTACACGAATTTGTTTTGGGGCGATGTCATTTTCTGCCATTTTCGTTCGAAAACAACACGATAAAACGCAAGGGGTTCACAGGCAGATTTTTTTAAAAATTCAGTATATAACTGCTACATCCTTTTTTAACGTATCCATGGAAAAAAGTGAGTGGGTTCGAAGCACGATTTTTCACAATTTATCGATTATTATTGCCCTTTTTAGGGGAGGTATTTGTCAACGTCGTTTGAGTATTTGTGCACAATCTCCACGCGCATCAACGGTACGTCAACGCTTAATTTTTTCGACTGCTTTTTTCATTTTCAATACAATTTTTGTCATTGGATGATAAAAATTAAGGTAAATAACAACCTTTTACAACTACAAAAGACAAGATGCTAAGATTGGATGCCAAAAACTCTTTATTTTTCGCGTGAGAAAATTGTTCCCCCCTATTTTGAGAATGGACGGTACGTCAGCGTTGCGCAATCACAGTCTCGAAGGGCCCCCCCTCCGCCCCCCCCCCCCTGCGCCCTCTATTGAATTTACGAGGATGTAACAACAAGAGGGCGCTGCGCGGCGCTCTACGTAGCTAGCTTAGCAGAAGACGCGACGAGGACCGAGTGTCAGTTGGTGAGCTAGAGACGAGATCCACATCAGTTCAAAATGATCACATGTAAAATAATGATATAATTTGACGGTTATTTATGTTGTCTTGTTAAATAATACTTGCTATCGTAGACCGAGTAGCGCCAGATGTTAAAGAAGCGATAACTAGCTAGAGGCTGGTCCGAGTAACTTGGACCTAGTAAATCACCTTTTTCAACATTTGGACATAGTCGGGTGATACTATTACTAGGTCCAAGCAAGAGCCCTTTGGCTTTGGATCGCTGTACGAAATGTCTGCACATCGATCCCCCATGACCTCCCACAATTATCGCCCAAAATGTCACAGAAAACGGCCACTAAATGCTGCTAGTCCCCAGTAGTGCAGGCACTAAGGATCAATGAAGACACTAACACTATCGGTGTGTTCTTACCTTTCAAAAAAGTGAGAAAATCAGGCCTCAAAATGTGGAGCAATGTTCACCGATTCAAATGCAGGTTGCAAATGTTTGAATGTATCAATTATTTACCTTGACCCACCCACCCACTATTTCGACCAAAAGTCGAAATTTTAAAACATTGAAAATTGGATGGGATTGTCTTCCCAAGTGCCTATTTGGAGGTAAAAATACGATCTTAAAATGTTATTATCTTAGTTTAAAACATTGAAAATTGTGAATGGCCCCTAACTAGTAACTGTCAGTTAGGGGCCATTCACAATTTTCAATGTTTTAAAATTTTGACTTTTGGTCGAAATAGTGGGTGGGTGGGTCAAGGTAAATAATTGAAACATTCAAACATTTGCAACCTGCATTTGAATCGGTGAACATTGCTCCACATTTTGAGGCCTGATTTTCTCACTTAAAAAAAAAGTAAAAACACACCGATAGTGTTAGTGTCTTCCTTGATCCTTAGTGCCTACTGGGGACTAGCAGCATTTTTGTAAGTGGCCGTTTTCCAGGACATTTTGGGGGATAAGTACGGAAGCCCGTTAGGGCCACGTACCTCTTTCTCTTTCACAGAGGTTCGTTTCTCTTTCACAGAGGTTCGTTTCTCTTTCACAGAGGTTCGTTTCTCTTTCACAGAGGTTCGTTTCTCTTTCACAGAGGTTCGTTTCTCTTTCGCGGTGGTGCGTTTCTCTTTCAGAACGTGTGTCTCTCTCTTTCAAGGGGCAAGTCCATTTTTCACAGGGGTGCATTTATCATGTATTGCGATTAAGTCGCGGCCGCGAGTTAGTATGTCGCGGCCGCGACTTAATTATGTCGCGGCCGCGACTTATTATGTCGCGGCCGCGAGTTAGTAAGTCGCGGCCGCGACATAATTAAGTCGCGGCCGCGACATAATAAGTCGCGGCCGCGACATAATTAAGTCGCGGCCGCGACATAATTAAGTCGCGGCCGCGAGTTAGTAAGTCGCGGCCGCGACATAATTAAGTCGCGGCCGCGACATAATTAAGTCGCGGCCGCGACATAATAAGTCGCGGCCGCGACATACTAACTCGCGGCCGCGACTTAATCGCAATACATGATAAATGCACCCCTGTGAAAAATGGACTTGCCCCTTGAAAGAGAGAGACACACGTTCTGAAAGAGAAACGCACCACCGCGAAAGAGAAACGAACCTCTGTGAAAGAGAAACGAACCTCTGTGAAAGAGAAACGAACCTCTGTGAAAGAGAAACGAACCTCTGTGAAAGAGAAAGAGGTACCTGGCCCTAACGGGCTTCCGTAGATAAGTGTGGGAGGTCATGGGGGATCGATGTGCAGACATTTCGTACAGCGATCCAAAGGGCTCTTGCTTGGACCCTAAATCACCCGACATTTCCACACGTTGAAAAAGGTGATTTTAGGGTCCAAGTTACTCGGACTCGGACTACTAGAGCCTTCAAGTAGAGGGCAGTAACTCGGTCTATTGCTATCGACGCATCATCATGACAAACATTAGGCATTGCACTAGTCCGAAATATTAGGCCCTCTTAACTTATTTGATTTGTATAATTTCAGGTCATTCCAGCCAGTAAGCAGTTTGCAGCAGTTTTAATCTTATTCATCAAGGAATATTGGCGGTAAACGGATCGAGTACAGCTATGGATTCAGCACTAATGATGTGTGTAAAATGTCAGCGACGACTCGGGACAATTATTGGCAGACCGTTCTCTGTGGACATTCACAGGTGAGCCAAATACAACAACCTCAGATGCATTGAGTCTGCACTTTAGATGGATTATTGTAGGTGATAATAATAATAATATTAATATAATATTATTAATAAATAGGCACTTGGGGAGACAATTTATCATAAGTTTTTAGGTAATATGGAGACAGTGGCACTTAGGGAGACATTTCAGTGTCTCCCTAAGTGTCTAGCTACCCTAAAACACGATATTTGGGGGTTATTTTTGTCCTAGAACGACAGATTTTGGTCTAAATAGCATAAATCTCGAAGATCATAGAGAAAAGGGTTAGGGTAAACAAGTTAGGACTGTTTTAAGTTTGTGTACATCTCTATGGGATTGTCTCCCCAAGTGCCTATTTGGAGGTAAAAATACGATCTTAAAATGTTATTATCTTTAAAAAAAAAATTATCATTTTTTTCAAAAAGACAAAAAAGAAAAGAAAAAGGAGGCGGCCCCAAAAAGGAAGCTGGCGGTGACGCTAAACATGTTTTTTAAAAAATTTGGCCTTATTATGTTATTTTTGTTTTTTTGCGAATAATTATTTCGGAATAATTACAGGATATCTAGCGCAATCATTTTGCTGGATGCCTAGAATCATTATTTACTTTCAAATAAGTAAGATATTTTTTAATAATTCGGTAGTAAATATTTGCGATATCTGCAAATGGTGTATCCTACCTTTAAACACATACACACAGAGTTTCAATGCGCTGTACAGAGGGAGAAAATTAATCAACATTTGGTAAATGGGTTTTGAGAAAGGCATTTAAATTGATGCAAGGTTTGTGCATCTTTGATGTTTGTGGGGGAATTTGTTTCAAAGATTGGGAAATGACATAGACAAAGCACGCTGGCCGTATGTCTTTGTCGATGACAATGAACAGGTGAGTAGGGATTGAGATTGTGAGCGCAGTTTTGTAGGAGGTTCATATTTGTGAATCAGATCCTGTAGATATGTTAGCGCATGACTGTGGATGCAAGCACAAGTACTTTGTACACAATCCGATGTCTAACTGGAAGCCAGTGCAGGTTGCCGAAGATGGGGTGAAATGTGGTCACTACTTTTGGTTCTTGTGAGCTACAACTGGTATGTGTTGATTCTAGCCGTTGTGAAATGTAGGGAAAGACATGCACCTAAATCTGTTGGGCACTATCAGTGGATCCGTGTATCTGTGCTATCAAATAAGTTAAGAGGGCCTAATATTTCGATCTTAACAAGATCTTCTTCAGAGACTAAATGACTGTGTACAAGAAACAAACATATATAGGGCAATATACAGCATGATGCACATCATGGACGCTGAGAAAACACAAAAGAAACAAAGCGGTCGATAGTGGAAAAGTGTTTTGTAAAAGGGAAGTTGAAGTTTGAGATTTTCTTCCAGATCGGCAGATCACGCGAGTGTCCCGGACCCCACGCCGTAAATGGCTTCGCGCTCGCTAGGCTCAGAGTAGGCAAATTCACTTATACCCCCCCCCCCCCCCGCCCCTGGTAGTGCCTGTGCATCGGAACCGGGTACCATTGATGTACGAACCAGCAGAGTTGTATTCAGTCCCTGCAAGTCCATCACAAGTCCCTCAGTATCAAGTCAAGTCACTAGGCTACTAGCTGTTCAGATGAGCTTTGACAATAACATTCCTTTGTCATTGTTCAACCAGTTACTTGTGACTGGCTTTACGACTGGACTTGTGACTGGCTTTGTAACTGGACTTGTGACTGGCTTTATAACTGGACTTGTGACTGGCTTTATAACTGGACTTGTGACTGGCTTTATAACTGGACTTGTGACTGGCTTTATAACTGGACTTGTGACTGGCTTTATAACTGGACTTGTGACTGGCTTTATAACTGGACTTGTGACTGGCTTTATATCTGGACTTGTGACTGGCTTTATATCTGGACTTGCAGGGACTCATACAACTATGGGAACCAGTTCCAAAAATATAAATGCGCACAAAAATATAAACGTCCCAAAAATCTAAGCAATTCTTCACTGGCAGAGATGGACACAAATGTTGTTTACAAATCAACACAAATAACCATTTTTGGGGCGTTTATATTTTTGTGGGCGTTTATATTTTTGTAGGCTTTTATATTTTTGTTCAGTGTACATGTATAACTTTAAAGAGAGGAAATAAGAATAAAAACATGTATCATTGTTTGCCAAAAAAATTTTTGGGATTAAAATGTGTGGTTTCCAGCAAATCATTGGATAATTCCTGTTCATTTTTTCCCTTTTATTAAAGCTTGCTACAGAGGAATTACTATCATGTTCTAGGAGTCAAGAGCAGCGCCACGCCAAGTGAAATAAAGACGGCGTATATCGATCTATCCAAAAAGGTGAGGGCAGAACTTATCTAGAGAGCTGAACTTTATTTTGGGACTTGCAAGCCAAGATTAAAGTTGTCAGTAATACAGAGTGAGTAAAAAAAGAACGGAACCCCCCAAAAGAAATATTTTTCTTACAAAAACAACAACTATGAAGCACCAAAATTAATTATGAATTGGAAGCCCTTTTATTAAAGTACTTTTAAACGTAGAACACACCATTGGTAATTGCTTTTTTTTGAGGGGGTTGTCCGAAGTTTCACAATCATGGATGACGAGAAAAAAAGAATAAGCAGCATTCGTTTTTAACCGGTGTTGGGCAGTGGTTCTTATGTTGTTCTTGTTTTCTTGCGATCAATTTTTTAGAACAAAAGCAGGACATATAAATTTGTATGTTATGTTTAAAAATTCAATTTTTTGGAACAATGACAGAATATTTAGCGCAATCAGTTTGCTGGATGCCTATTTACTTTCAAATAAGTAAGATATTTCTTAATAATTTGGTAGTATTTTTAAAAAAAAATTCTGCAGATGGTGTATTCTACATGTACATTTAAGCGAGAATATTATTTCAATTGTTCTACTCGTTAATCCTTTTTCACTATTTCAAGGAAATTAATCCCCCTAAAATCAGTTTCGTAAAAAAATGCGATTTCAGTGAGTGTCTTACAATTGTCACCAGCAATAAAACCTCAGTTTAACCAGTTTAACTCAGTTTTTTTTCAAAACTTGATCCGAGGCGGGGTTCAAGCTGATAGTACCGGGAAGCACACCCACGCATTTCCGGCCCTGCTCGCTGCTGACAGACATTTCTGGCCTTGTTCGTGACGTGTTTATGCGTCATCCGTTTTGAATCTCCGAAAATGTTTGTTTGTATACACCGTTAAGCCCTCCGGCGCGAACTGGTTAAATGCACTGCAGCTTGTTAGAGTGCATTGGCGCTGACATGTACCACTGACTTGCAATAAACAACTCTCATAGAGCAAGGGTTAACATATTTGTTGTCTCCAGTTACATCCTGATGCCAGTTTGAGTAGAAGGCACCAACGCAAACAACAGGACCAGCACAGTTCTTTTGTTGAACTCCACCAGGCCTATGCAGTACTGAGCAAGTCACTGACAAGACGACAGTACGATTTCAGCCTGAGTAATCCCGGTTCCCGGACGGGTGGTGTCCGGGTCAGGAGAGCTGCACATGCCACAGTAGATGATCCGTTTGGTGCAACAGAGGGAGAGAATGATTGGTAAATAAAGGCATTTAAACTCAAGAGGGGTTGTATAAAGTATAGGCTTCAAACATACCGGGTGTATTTTGTTTTTCCATGTAGCCTAGTGTCATTTTCAAAATTCAAAGCAAATGACATAGACAACTTTTCGCTTTCATCGTCTTAAAAGTTACTACTAGTTTGTAAAATAGCCTACAGGTACTCGAATCCATATTCTAGAATCAGTTCCTGACATCGGGTACCAGACCTGATCAGACAAAAAATCATAGAAAAACCGGCCTGAACCGACAAAATCGGAACCGAACCCCCCCAAAAAACCTAAATGTCTGGCTCGGGCAAATCTTCCTAAATTTCACGAAAATTGTGTCTGTATTGTGCCTGATCATATACCAGTATCGCATGAATATCGATTGGTCAAGCAACGCCTGCCTGTTTAACTTACTATCCCATGGTATGTGTATCTTTTTGTGTGTGCGTTTCCTGTCTATTCCGGTCTACTGTTTGCCGCTACAAATTGTACATTTTGCTGTAATCTAAAGCTGTAAAATAGTGAATACACTTCGTAAACTTCCCTTTTGTTTTCTTTTTTTTTCTCCTCTTCTTCTTTTTCCGCAACATAGCTTAAGCGCTCAACCGACTTGACCCGACCCGACCTGAAAATCACAAACGTATAACCGAAATTGACTCGACGGACTGAAATGATGAAGAAACCGAGCCGGCTCGACCCGAAGTCGGTAAAGCTATGGTCACATTACCCAAAAGTAACCTGCTCGGCGGCCGAGCGGCGAGTTTTTAACCAATTTTGCCCGGCCACCGAGCGGCGGCCGCCCAGGCACCGCTCGTTTTTAGGGCATCGCTCGGTCGCCGCTGAAGTTTTAGCGCGGAGTTAAAATTTGGGCGGCGCCTGCTCACTTTTCACTTGCCGCCCAAAATACGCTCGGTGCCCGGGCGGTCGCTGCCCAGGCACCGACCTAATCGAGCGTTCGCCGCTGAGCGATTTAAGTCAAAAATCAAAGCGGCTAGGTCAGAGGCTGCCGAGCGGTCGCCGCCCGGTCGCCGGTGGGAGATCAATCGGTCACTGGGAGGCGAGTTCAAAATCGGTCGGCGTCCAGCAGCGCCAGCTCCATTCACCGCGACGTCTAGCCCCGTCGATTACCGGCCGGCCGCCGGGCAATTTCTTTAAAATCAGCCGGTGGCTGATGGGAGACCGCCCGGCAATCGGAGGGTCACCGGTCGGTCACTGCCGGGACACTGCGCGAAAAAGCTCCGCGATTTCGCCCAGTTTTGACCTAAAATCGACCGGCGACCGACGGGAAATCGACAGGTCACCGCCCAGGCATCGCTGGGGCTCTACAGCCTGCTCGACTTCTCCAAAAATCGCTGGGCGATGCCTAAATTCCAGCAGCGACCGAGCAGGCTACTGATCGGTCGGTCGCTGCTCTGATTTGTGACCATAGCTTAAGGGTCAGATCGGTTTCCGTTTTTAGGTCGACTTTGCGCCACATTATTATTCAGTCGCCTTACTCTAGAGGAGCTGTTTATTTGAAGTTGAACCCTGTCATACTGACCAATTAGTTGACTTGTGAGTTGACTGTGTGATCAACAGGTATGATCAACAGGTAGTCAGGTTGCAGTGGTTACATACTTCCCTCGCTGTGGCCCGGGTTCGATTCCCGGCCTGGTCCACATGTGGATTGGGTTTTTAATCCCTGCTTGATTCCATGCGTTTACCCTAGAACTTTCTTCTGGGGTTTTTCCTCCCACCTCTAAAACGGTAATGGTCTCTCCATGTCATCTCCACAGGTTTCTTCATGCCTACGAGCTTACAGTGCCTCTAGGGCACTCTTGAGGATTCCTTGTTTCAGTACCAGAAATATAATAATATTAATAATAATAATAACAACTTGTATTAACCAGTTCGCGCCGGGATTATTTTAACATCACCGAGCCAAGGGGCGAAATTATTTTTAACGAAACGCGACCCGAAGCGGGTTCAGGCCGATAGTGCCGGGAAGCACACCCACGCATTTCCCGCCTTGCTCGCTGCTGACAGACATTTCCAGCCTTGCTCGTGGCGTGTTTATGCGTCATTCGTTTTGAATCTGGGGAAAACGTTGTGTTTATATACGTCATCCGGCACGAACTGGTTAAGTGACTTGCAATTGAATTGTGATAATCTACTTGTGTTTGAATAGTGATTGGCTTATGCTTGACTTGTCATCTGTTTGTGTTTGACCTGTGATTGACCTGTGATTGACCTGTGATTGACCTGTGATTGACCTGTGATTGACCTGTGATTGACCTGTGATTTGATACAAACCAGCTTGTTGTCTATAATTAATTGCCAATAATTCCATATTTCTCCCCTTGATGTTTTTGTATGTGTAGGTACAGAGACCTAGGTGCTGCCGGTCGTCGTAGAGACATCAACGACGCTGGATCCTCGGATAGTTACTATGGTATCAAGGGCATCCCTAAAGTGGACACTGTCTACATTGTCTATGGCTGTATTTTATTCCTGGTTGTTGGAGCTGTGGTGCATTTCATTATTTTCAAGTAAGCGCACTCTCATTGTTTAACCTATTTATTATGTGCAAGGCAGAGTTGTATTGAGTCAGTGAATTTTGTGAGTCGAGTGGCATCGAGTCATGTAAAAAAAAGTGACTCGAGTCGAGTCATTAGGTCAAGAAGTTGTTAACTCAGTGTTATAAGTGGAGTCGTCTAGTCTCAACTCAAGTGGCTCAAGTAATTTGCTCGCTCTCGAGTTGAGTCATTTGCTTGAAGTGACTTGAGTCAATTCATTTGTTCATAGTGATCCGAGTCGAGTCCTTTGCTCGTAGTGACTCGAGTTGAGTCATTTGCTTGAAGTGACTTGAGTCAATTCATTTGCTCATGGTGACTCTCGAGTCGTGTAATTTGTTCATAGTGATCCGAGTCGAGTCCTTTGCTCGTAGTGACTCCAGTTGAGTCATTTGCTGGAAGTGACTTGAGTCAAGTCATTTGCTCATGGTGACTCGCGAGTCATGTAATTTGTTCATAGTGATCCGAGTCGAGTCCTTTGCTCGTAGTGACTCGAGTTGAGTCCTTTGCTTGAAGTGACTTGAGTCAAGTCATTTGCTCATAGTGACTCTCGAGTCGTGTAATTTGTTCAAAGTGATCCGAGTCGAGTCCTTTGCTCGTAGTGACTCCAGTTGTGTCATTTGCTTGAAGTGACTCCAGTTGTGTCATTTGCTTGAAGTGACTTGAGTCAAGTCATTTGCTCATAGTGACTCTCGAGTCGTGCAATTTGCTCATAGTGATTTGAGTCGAGTCCTTTGCTCGCACTGACTCGAGTTGAGTCCTTTGCTTGAAGTGACTTGAGTCAAGTCATTTGCTCATAGTGACTCTCGAGTCGTGTAATTTGTTCAAAGTGATCCGAGTCGAGTCCTTTGCTCGTAGTGACTCCAGTTGTGTCATTTGCTTGAAGTGACTTGAGTCAATTCATTTGCTCATGGTGACTCTCGAGTCGTGTAATTTGTTCAAAGTGATCCGAGTCGAGTCCTTTGCTCGTAGTGACTCCAGTTGTGTCATTTGCTTGAAGTGACTTGAGTCAAGTCATTTGCTCATGGTGACTCTCGAGTCGTGCATTTTGCTCATGGTGATCCGAGTCGAGTCCTTTGCTCGTAGTGACTCGAGTCGAGTCCTTTGCTCGTAGTGACTCGAGTTGAGTCCTTTGCTCGAAGTGACTCGAGTTGAGTCATTTGCTCGCACTGACTCGAGTTGAGTCCTTTGCTCGAAGTGACTCGAGTCAAGTCATTTGCTCATAGTGACTCTCGAGTCGTGTAATTTGCTCATAGTGATCCGAGTCGAGTCCTTTGCTCGTAGTGACTCGAGTTGAGTCATTTGCTGGAAGTGACTCGAGTCAAGTCATTTGCTCCTAGTGACTCTCGAGTCGTGTAATTTGCTCATAGTGATTCGAGTCGAGTCCTTTGCTCGTAGTGACTCGAGTTGAGTCCTTTGCTCGAAGTGACTCGAGTTGAGTCCTTTGCTCGAAGTGACTTGAGTCAAGTCATTTGCTCATAGTGACTCTCGAGTCGTGTAATTTGCTCATGGTGATCCGAGTCGAGTCCTTTGCTCGTAGTGACTCGAGTCGAGTCCTTTGCTCGTAGTGACTCCAGTTGAGTCCTTTGCTCGAAGTGACTTGAGTCAAGTCATTTGCTCATGGTGACTCTCGAGTCGTGTAATTTGCTCATAGTGATCCGAGTTGAGTCCTTTGTTCATAGTGACTCGAGTTGAGTCATTTGCTCATAGTGACTCTCGAGTCGTGTAATTTGTTCAAAGTGATCCGAGTCGAGTCCTTTGCTCGTAGTGACTCCAGTTGTGTCATTTGCTTGAAGTGACTCCAGTTGTGTCATTTGCTTGAAGTGACTTGAGTCAAGTCATTTGCTCATAGTGACTCTCGAGTCGTGCAATTTGCTCATAGTGATTTGAGTCGAGTCCTTTGCTCGCACTGACTCGAGTTGAGTCCTTTGCTTGAAGTGACTTGAGTCAAGTCATTTGCTCATAGTGACTCTCGAGTCGTGTAATTTGTTCAAAGTGATCCGAGTCGAGTCCTTTGCTCGTAGTGACTCCAGTTGTGTCATTTGCTTGAAGTGACTTGAGTCAATTCATTTGCTCATGGTGACTCTCGAGTCGTGTAATTTGTTCAAAGTGATCCGAGTCGAGTCCTTTGCTCGTAGTGACTCCAGTTGTGTCATTTGCTTGAAGTGACTTGAGTCAAGTCATTTGCTCATGGTGACTCTCGAGTCGTGCATTTTGCTCATGGTGATCCGAGTCGAGTCCTTTGCTCGTAGTGACTCGAGTCGAGTCCTTTGCTCGTAGTGACTCGAGTTGAGTCCTTTGCTCGAAGTGACTCGAGTTGAGTCATTTGCTCGCACTGACTCGAGTTGAGTCCTTTGCTCGAAGTGACTCGAGTCAAGTCATTTGCTCATAGTGACTCTCGAGTCGTGTAATTTGCTCATAGTGATCCGAGTCGAGTCCTTTGCTCGTAGTGACTCGAGTTGAGTCATTTGCTGGAAGTGACTCGAGTCAAGTCATTTGCTCCTAGTGACTCTCGAGTCGTGTAATTTGCTCATAGTGATTCGAGTCGAGTCCTTTGCTCGTAGTGACTCGAGTTGAGTCCTTTGCTTGAAGTGACTCGAGTTGAGTCCTTTGCTCGAAGTGACTTGAGTCAAGTCATTTGCTCATAGTGACTCTCGAGTCGTGTAATTTGCTCATGGTGATCCGAGTCGAGTCCTTTGCTCGTAGTGACTCGAGTCGAGTCCTTTGCTCGTAGTGACTCCAGTTGAGTCCTTTGCTCGAAGTGACTTGAGTCAAGTCATTTGCTCATGGTGACTCTCGAGTCGTGTAATTTGCTCATAGTGATCCGAGTTGAGTCCTTTGTTCATAGTGACTCGAGTTGAGTCATTTGCTTGAAGTGACTTGAGTCAAGTCATTTGCTCATAGTGACTCTCGAGTCGTGTAATTTGCTCATGGTGATCCGAGTCGAGTCCTTTGCTCGTAGTGACTCGAGTCGAGTCCTTTGCTCGTAGTGACTCGAGTTGAGTCCTTTGCTCGAAGTGACTCGAGTTGAGTCATTTGCTCGCACTGACTCGAGTTGAGTCCTTTGCTCGAAGTGACTCGAGTCAAGTCATTTGCTCATAGTGACTCTCGAGTCGTGTAATTTGCTCATAGTGATCCGAGTCGAGTCCTTTGCTCGTAGTGACTCCAGTTTAGTCATTTGCTTGAAGTGACTTGAGTCAATTCATTTGCTCATAGTGACTCTTGAATCGTGTAATTTGCTCATAGTGATTCGAGTCGATTCCTTTGCTCGTAGTGACTCAAGTCGAGTCATTTGCTCGTAGTGACTCCAGTTGAGTCATTTGCTCGTAGTGACTCAAGTTGAGTCATTTACACGTCAGGACTCGGACTCTGGTGCAAGGTGGTTATCACCTCACACACTTTCTCGCTGGGAGTACCAGCTCTGACCAACTACTATTAGATGAACACACCCATCTCCATGTGTAGGTAGTCATAGGCTACTACTTCCATAGACCTTTACTTCTCTAGTTTTGTACTCTTCGTTTCTATTGAAATCTGAAAAATGATTCCACAGTGCTGTAGGGCTGTCCCGAATATTCAAATAGCTTTTTGCCAGTTTGGGTTTATTAAAAGACAAACGTATGCATGTGTACACACGACTGTGATGGCATTCAATCCTAAAATTGCCTCTTTTGGGTCGACAGTAACTTGTTGTCCCATTATTTTAGAGGGGTAAATTTATAAAGTTATGATAGTTATGAACTACAAAACACTATTATAGCCCATTATGCCCATCGCCGCTAAACATTTTAACTGGCGCATTTTGAACACTTTTGACTAGCGAGTAAGATCGCGGCAGTACATTATGAATATTTGAATATTTTATGGAGTCGGAGTTGAAAAAAATAAGAAAAAAAAAGTTGAAGAGTGTGTAGCATACTTTGTATGCTATAATGCTGTACCACTAACCTCTACACTGGATTGGCTGTGAAGCTTCACGATTGAAGCCACGTGCAGCCATCTTGCTATATTCTACAGTGGCTGTTTTCCCCCATCTCAAATTTCAGCCCATTTCATGCATGAACGCGGTTAGTGAATGGGCTGAAGTTGTAACGTAGCCAAAGCCGGGGGCTTGAAAAAGAGCCATGGTATTGAATATAGAAAGATGGCTGCACGGTGGCTTCAATTTAGCATCTAGGCAATCACTGCTGCGCTGTAAAAACAGTGTATATCAGTGGTGCTATACACCATCATGTTGTGACTTGTTAAATAGCGCCCTCTTGAGTTCAGTAGTTTCTTTCTTCAAAGATCGTGTCAATAAGTGTGAGGGGGGGGGGGGGGGGGGGGGGGGTGCGTGTGTGAAAGCGTTGGCTTAGAAACAAGAGAAATCTCTCAAACCTTTGTTTCTTGTTAACAGGCAAAGTAGTGACTACGCTATTAGCAGGTTAGATGAGAAAGACCAAAGAATAGCCGTCATTTACAATGAAGCAAAAGCCAGAGCAAGGTGAGTAATGGCTGTGTCTGAATTACTTGGCTACTGCTTGTAATTACACACGAGTCTTAAGAAGTAGCCGCAGCTACTACCACAGACTGTGTAATTTCAAGGCCTGACTCAAATTTCCTGTAAACCTCTTTGGTATGGTTTTACAGCTTTACTTGTACAGTTTTTCATTGACAAACACGGGGTTCCAAACTTTGGCACCAGTTTTGGGAATTTCAAACTCAAAGGTTCTGCAGCAGATTTCATGAAACATTGCGTAGCTTACGTCGTGCGTAGGATTTATGGCAGCAAATTTGTCGCCAATCCACCAGAAACTGAAGATGAATTTTACAAAACTTTTGTGTAGCTGCACAACATTTAAATAAATTCAAACATCTGGGGCCAATTTCATAGAGCTTGCTTTAGCACAAAATGTTGCTTAAGCACAACAAAATTTGCTTGGTAAATCAGGTTAGGAGCCAAAATCCAATTTGATTGTTATGCTAAGCTAACAACAGCTAAATACCAATCACAAATAATATACATGTACATCACATGGAGTTGTGGCTGGTCAGCTGGTTTTACTAAGCAAGACTGTTTTGTGCTTAAGCAGCTCTATGAAATTTGCCCCTGGAACAAGGACAGAAACAGCTTTTGCAACATATATTGTGATTTATTAATGTTGGGAAATTGGGCGACATTCATCGATTGACTGCTGTACTAAACCCTAAAACCCATTGCGCCATTTTTGCCCCGTTCGTGCCCCGTCTTTGGCCCGTTTTTTGCCCGTTTTTACCCCGTTTTTTCCCCTATTTTTGCCCTATTTTTGGGAAGATTTCCAGCTCTATTCAAGTACCCCTTTTTCTAGTTTTAATTAAAAAAAAATTATATTACTGATTTCAACACATGAACTGGTATTTGTGAGGTGTTCTGGTTTAATGAGACAGAGCTCGACAGAGGCCGAAATGAGGGCTTGCATTATTAGGAAAGAGAATAATATTTGTCTTACAATACCGTTTGTTACACTTCAATCGGACATTCTGTCGACAAGTTAACCAGTTCGCGCCGGATGACGTATATAAACGCAAAAATTTTCCCAAATTCAAAACGGATGACGAATAAACACGCCAAGTTCAAGTTCGGAAATGTATGTCAGCAGCGCGCAAGGCCGGAAATGCGTGGGTGTGCTACCCAGCACTATCGGCCTGAACACGCTTCGGATCGAGTTTCGTTAAAAATAATCCCGCCCGTCGGCTCGGCGATGTTAAAATAATCCCGGCGCGAACTGGTTAAGGTTGTTAAAATTTTGCATTTATCCACTTGTCCACAAGTCAACAAAAAATGAATATTGAGAAAAAAAAACCAGTTGAGAAAAAGGCCTTTAAAAGATCGTGAACTTTAAAGATGATAATTGTTTTTCCCTGAAAACTGTTTTATTATAAGATTTTTATATTATTTCTTGAAAATATGTGCAGTATATCAAAGATTACAAATATCAACGAATCTAAAAATCTAAAAATGAACAAAAATAATTGCTATTTTCTATTTTTCAAAGTGAACAAAGAAATTGACAAGGCGGGATTTGAACCAGCGACCTCCAAATTACCGGACCGGCGCTCTATTAACTGAGCTATCTTGCCCTATGTTGGCGGTCTCCCAAATTGTCCAGATCATTGTTCGAGGTACATGTAGCTAGTCAGAAGTCATAAACACCAGAATGCCGTTTGGCCAGGGATCACAGCCAATTTTACGATGCAACTCAGTTGGTTGAGCACAGGTTCAAAGGTTAAGGTCGCAGGTTAAAATCCTGCCTTGCCAATTTCTTTCTTCACTTTGAAAATTATGCAAATTTACCGTCAGTTTCCATTGTGGTTTATTTGTGTATTTGCTTTTCTTGCATTTTTCTCCACTTTGCCCAGTTTCACCGTCTTATTTTGCCAGAACGCCTCACATTTTTCATTGAATGAGTTGACAAACCGGCTACTGATTTGAGTTATGCTCGTGATTTAATAGGTGTTACCTGTAATTTTATATTATTGATGTAAGTTACACCATAAATTATATGGAACACCTGTTAAAATACCCTACTTGTACTATTTATTTGGGGGTGGGGGGGGGGGGGGGGGGGGGGGTTTGACAGATAATTTATTGATGTTTCTTGTGGACAGGTGTACATGCTTGTGTCAATAATGTCTTTATTAGCCCAAGCAAGGCCTGCATTGTGAGACATACAATGTAGGAACATGACACACATGCAGGAAGACTGTATGTTCCTGGGAGAAAAGCAGAAAGCTTGGTACATGTACATGTTTGGGCAATGTAGCCTCGGAAGTATTGCCTAAAAATTCTTAGCGCCTTTAAACCTCGCCCCCCCCAAACAAAAAAATACCCTAAAACAAATACAAAATAATAATAATACAATCATTAAAAGTGAACATCCAAAATGTCCACTCAAATTTTGTACTCACTACTTCTAATAGTAATATGGGATATACAGTGGAACGCCAGCTATTATGAATAATCGGCTATACGGAACAGTATCCTTGACTCCTGATTACATACCAAATATTGTTAAAAATATGTCAACAGATTTTTAGGCCATGCTTATATTCCCAAGCATCCAACGGCCGGTGCTTTATGTTAAAGAGTGACAGGTGGTTATTATTTTCCCAATGAATAGAAGGGAAAAGCCAACCGTTGCTTCAGAATTTGGTGTGGAGGATAAGAATTCCTTGTGATGAATAAAAGAAGGTTCACTTGAAGTAAGCCATAGAGGGCACTATTTAAAAGGAAGGGCGCCATCCACTGTAATAAAAGTGCTTGTTTGATTTTGATGGACTCGGTACACATGGTTTGACAACAGCTGTACTCCCCAATGGACAAAATGAGTCCGATTTTCCAAGCAGTGCTTCAGTGATCCTGGCCCATGTCCATCATAATCCATCAACATTTTGCCAGGCCTGCAAGACCATTATTACATCCCCAAGATCCACCAAAGTAAGGAAATGGATATTTTGGGAAGGTTCAACCTCGTTCCCATGGTGTCGAGCAGTCCCCTCCCACCACTACCTGCTCTCTCACCCTGGTATTGGATCAAAACAAATCTAAGATTGTTTTGAACATCCATGAAAATTAAAAATAGTCAGGTGCCTGGCTTTGCTTCAAATTAATGCGGTGTCAGAGGTAAAAACAGACTCCAGGAGCCAGTTCGGTATTTTCAACTGTGCATGTGCATAACAAGATTCGATGATTTTTGTTCTCGGAATAAACCCGGCAGATAAATGCACACAAGGCTATGGGGGGCGTGGAAAACCGAATCTGCATTCTGTGAAATTGTTCGTACAATTGAAAAGAAGTTGGAAACTTTTGTTTGAACAAAAGTTTGGACACACAGAACTCCTGAAAACACTTTGCTTTCCATTTTCTTTCTTTAAAATGTTACTTCATATAGAACATGATGACAATCTTTGTAAATCTGCTGGTACCAGCTATGCTTTTGCATGCATTATGATGAAATGTTCATCTCAAATTGAACTGACTTATTAGCCTTGATGTAAGATCCCAAAATGCCTTTTCTTCTTCAAATTTTAACATTGATAATGTAAAAGTTCAAATATCCAGAAAAAAGGAACGTATTTCAAATGAAAATAACTGGCATGTGTTTGAAGCTTGATTCAGTATAACAAGGCACTTTGTATATGGAACTGAGGTAATATGCAGACATGTTCTACTCATCATTGACAAGTACTGATCGGTTCTCTCTTATTTGTTGATTTGTGTTGCAGGCAAAACGGCAACAAGAAACAGATTGAGTTGCTGAGAGCAAGACAAGGAGAGTTGAGCCCGAAGCAGAAACATGATCAGAGGTGATGTCCATCTGGTATCTTCTAGTGATAAGTGAGCTACACATTGCCTGCCTCGCTCTGTTGCCCCACCATCATTGCACTGCTACCTGTTGATAACCATTTATATACAACCTTAGTCTTGGCCCAAGACGTCAGTGATTGACAGTGATCGTTGTGGAGCATCAATAGGGATTGGATGTAGTACCACGCCATCGCACAACTGTTTTAGACTGTACTTTTCTCGTACCAATATCTTAGTTTACCAATGGGGCGTGACCTTTTCATGCAAATTTGACCATTGGGGTACTTCATGCAGTCAACTACCCATTCAGCAGGCGTGCAGGCCTACATCGGGAGTAGTCTAATCGTGTTGTTGGCAGGCGCACTGCATGAAAAGATTTTATGTGCATGCACAATTAAATATCGAATACTGTCATTGGCCAAAGACTAATATAACAAAAAAACAGTATATTCAGTAAACCATTCGCAGATTACAAACCAACTACTGGACATTTCCCAACATTTGTGTATGATTCGCATCTTTGGAAATGACCTTTTATTATTTTCTTTAAAATTACAGAATGCCAATAGAAATAATTTCACAGGGAGTTTAGTGTCAATAATATCTTTACAACTAGTAATTTAATAATTAACGGTATTTTGGTTGGTTACTTTTTGGATAGCTACAAAATCTATCGACCTTATTCACTAGGAAGCCATTTTGGTCGTGTTTCCGGAATACATTTTATGAATTGTGAACTGTTAAATGGAATGGTGCCAGACTTTTTTTTGCATTCTAGCCTCACTTTCAATATTTTTTTAGATGCAGCTTAAAATATTAAGGTATCAACATTTTTAAATATTCATCAGAGAAGATTATGTATAGGAGAATACACGAGAAAGTGTGGATTCGTAATTACGAATTCACGAGGCGCGAAGCGCCGAGTGGATTCTTAAATACGAATCCACACTTGCGAGTGTATTCTCCGACTTAAACCATTGCGTCAAAAGAAGTATTGTCATTAACTACCCAGTTGAGTGGAGATGAAATGGCATGCATGTATCGTGGCCATAGACGTAATTTACATAAGGCCAACTAACAAAAAAAAATGTTTAGCGTCACCGCCCGCTTCTTTTTTTCGAGGCCGCCTCCTTTTCTTTTTTTTCACAAAAATAATAAATTTTATTATCTTAAAAAATAATAATAATAATAATAACTAGAACTACGTCTGTTCGAGGAACAGAACATAGGGCCTTTTCGCATTTTTTTCCCCGTAAAAAAAACATTCAAAAGGAATTTTAAACACATTAAAAGTAATCAAAACGAATTTAGGTTATTTAAACAGATTAAAGGTAATTTAAAGTGATTAAAACGATAACGTCACACATTTGTAAACTTTTGGTGAACTACCTAACCAACCCAATACACAATTATTTTTATTTTAACATGATCCGTTGCTGAGATATGGCTTCAAGGTCTTAAAACGTAATAAATCACATACAATTGAATGATGGCTTCAAGTCTTTTCATTCTAACTTTCGGTCTGGTGACGTCATATTTTGTTTTCTCCCGGTCAAATTGTTTCTAACATGAAGCTATTATATACATCAATTATAAAGTGATTTCAGCAAACTTCGCCACACACATCAACTGAATATTAATTTTGAACCTGCCGCCAGAGGGTGCTATAACATGTTATGACGTCGCCGGTAATTGTTTTTGAAAAGTACATCTAGCCAAACACTAACATCGTTTAAAGTATCAAGTTCATATCATTTTTAACTTTCAAATTATAAGGCACTTTCGGTTTGGACCGAAAGGAAGGGTCACGTGATTTCTCACACACGAGATAAAATGAAGATCCTGGATTATCCTAGCAATTGCCACAAACCTAAAGTCCCGGTCTTTTGCGCATGATTTGTTATTGATTTTTCAAAGATTAAATAAATTTAATATGACGTCACGTTACCCCCTGATGTCTGTCTGCTAGACACGAGCTCACTATAGGGTCTTCACTTGGGTAAAGTTTTGTTTGGATACGACTTGTTATGAAAGGTGCTTGTACGAAAGAAAGTGTACAAAGTCTATTGCATTTTGGTCCCAAAAAGAAAAAGAAAAAAGAAGTAAAACAAAAATCAGAACAAAAACAAAGGCTTTTTCGAAAAGATAATACAATTTTAAGATCGTAATTTGGACTTTAGCATCACTGTGTACATGGTGTGAAAATATATTTGTTTTCTAATGGGAAGGCTAGGGTGTTACGTGTATGGTGCATACATGATCGACCCACGTGAATTTTGATTTGTATTCGTGGGTGAGACATGTTTTAATTTCAAATAGAAAGATAGGGCGTGACATGTTCACTACATGACCCATATTAAAATGTGTCGAGCGGCTATTAAAAAAGAAAGACAAAAAGGCCTCCTCCTTCCTTCTAAAAAAAAGACAAACATGTTTTTTAAATTATTTGGCCTAAAGGGAGGTTCTCGAGGCTCTTACGTAATCAGGGTTGGATTAGGGTTGAGGAATTGAATAACCGTGGATTCGTAATTGTTACAAATGCAGGCAAGATAAAAACCGTTCCGAATCCACACTTTACTAAAGATTCGTAGATACGAATCCACTGTTATTGTCCAAAGCGTTGATTCGTAGATACGAATCCACACTTTTAACAATAGCGTGACGTCATAGCAATGGTTTAATTGTAATTACTTAAGTTCAAAAAATGAAGATTTTACCTCGCTTATGTAATATGGCCAACTCATGAATAAAGCCCACACTTCAGCCTAAAGTCATTATTAACTAGTACTTTAGTGGCTTTGGGTAAGGTGGTTACAACCAGAGGGTATTGTGTTGATGTAAAGTCTAAGATGTCGCTTAGCTTGTGAAGCTCAATCTCCTTGATGTCCAAAATGGCTCATTTGAGCAATCTTAGATAGTCTTGCCATCAGATTATGACTAAAGATGAATTCTCAGTTGTTACACTTTCTTGACATCGCTCTCCTGTCTACACCATCATCACGCGTATTCGATGAAAAGTAATTGTGTCATGTCTTTGGCAACAGTAACCTACGAATCTGGCTTGTCATGCGTAATTTGTCAGGATTCTGTTGTTTTTGTCCCAAGGAACGTCCAGTTATAAGTTGTTTTCGGCGTGATTTTTGATGACTTGTCCAATCAGACAAAAGGACGACGTCTCTAGAGAATCGAGCCAAATTTCAAGTTGCCAACGTTGACATATTGTGTGAGCTCCCGCCCCCTGATCCGCACCGGGAAGGGTAAACACTCGCTGAACCCAAGACGATTCTCACTGCTGCTCTTCGAACAAGAAGTGACAGTCCACTTCCAGACCGTCACTTGTCACTTTCTGATGCGCATCTGTGATGAGATGTGCGGTTTTGAATCAATTCCACTTATGGCAGCCGCTGGCAAGAGGAAGCTATTTTAATGAAATCGTGGCTTCCGGCCTGTTTCCAATTTAATAGAGACTGCTGTGTCTTTTCAGTACAAACGGGATTACTGGTCATAGTCTAGTCTTTCTTTCATACTCTTAAAATAATGTGAGTCCGATTCAATTCTCTAGTGCCCCTCCCCCCCTATAAAACAAGTCTCCTGACAAGCGTCAACTTCATGACAGATTGATATGAACTTTTGGGGGAGCTCGGGGAAACTGTGGTTTTACTGGCGTTGATAAGTCGAGGTGAACACTGTGACAGGAATTGACAGTGTGAAAAACACCAGGATCTTTTTTGGGGGAAATGGGGTCAGTTCATGTGACACACATCGCTTGAGAAATTGTGGAGGTGCATTCACATTTGGATCAGGTGGCATCACCTGGATGCGCGATTTTTGTCCGTACCACTAACGCGTCAGATCGGCTAATTTTTATTCCGCAGAACGACTTGGTCAGAGACTTTTATACCTTTTTTCTATAAGACCCTATCTAGATGAGATTATTAACCAATAATTTTGGTTAATAGAAAAAGGTATAAAAGTCGTGTTTACGAAAAACTATGGACTGTATACAATTAACTAGGGACAATATCTATTTATTTTGGTGAATTATGGCTGTCAACGTCGTTTGTCTTCATACGTTCCGCGCGTATCAAAATCGATTCGAATTGAAGCGCGCGCTTTGGTTTCCATTCAAGTCGCCCCATTCCAATTAAACGGCAAATCTGACGCGTTAGTCGTACGAAAAAAAAAAATCGCCACCCGGATGATCTTTTTGTGGACACATACAAATGTTATTATTTAATACCAGTCTGTATAAATTGAGGAGAAATGTACTTGGGCGTCATATTTTCTTGAAAACACACATTTCTGTCTTTCAACCTGTTTTACTCGACTTTAAAACTAAGAGTTGACTCGGTCAAACCTGGACTAATCCTTAAAAGCTAGATTTGTGAATTGGCCCCAGGGGTACTTGGTACTTGTGTCACTGAACTTAACACGTTTAGTGCGTCTTCCCCTAGAAACCTCGGGGGATTTTGGGGAAACTTCAACAAGTTTCACTAAACCGACTAGTCATCAGGAATGCTAGTTTATATCATGACTTTCGAGAAAGGAGGGGGGGGGGGGGGGGGGGGGTTATGAGGGAGGCATTAACTGATTTATTCCTAGTGGCTGGGATCGAGTGCCATTAGGCGCCTGATGATCACCCCCACCCCTGGGACAATATGACAATGACATTTTACTGCAGTGGTTATGAGGTGTTCCAGCAGTGATATCAAGCACGTGCATGACAATGCATATTCATGAGAAATGTTACTAGCCCGCGTTTATTAACATATGAAGCACGATATGTGGCAGAGAACCCCCTGCCCCCTCTTTTGTGTTCACCATTGTGTTCCCGGAATCTCAGGAATTCTTTTAGGTTTCATGGGGGGGATGGGTTAGGTTACAATAGTGTTGAGTGCGTATAAAGTATAGGGATAATAGGGGGGTACCCCTCTGCCACATATCGTGCTGGGTATATTTATTAACGTGCCAGTATAGTAACTTGTTGTTTTATTCGTGATTTGCCTCTCATATTAAACATCAGGCGGTTGTTTTTTCATTGAAGTATTTTGTTAAGTTGCCACAGGCCAGTTAAATGATATTTACTATAAACACGACCCCCAAATCCACCCATTCATGCTAATTCCAGCAATTACAATGGTGTATTCTACCTTTAATAATGTCTTTATAGCAGCTGTTTTTAGCTTCCTAGAAACGATCTCCCTTGACACTTGCACGAGTTACCTAGGCTCCATGCCCCATAATGAAACATTTCCTGTCATCTTACTAAAATCACAAACACGTGATACAATTCACCGGGTACATATAGTTGAGTGATATAGGTCGGCGTTGGTTGTGGGACTAGCGTCTTTTATTTGCACTTCTTGCCTACCGTACTCGGCCCCTCGGTGCCGGTGAGTTTTCTCCCGTGGCCTGACCCACGAAGTACCGGTGTTGTGTTGACTACAGCCGAGGTACGGTAGGTGATGTGTATTCCCCTGGAGATCGGTGTTTACGCTCGGCCGTAATGAGAGGTTAGCACGCAACATAGGAAAGGTGTACACGAATGTATCAGAACAGTACCAGTTCCGTGTTGATTGAATTCGATTTTCTCTTGCCCCGAGGGTTTGAGTTGATTCAATGCGGAGACGATCATGTTTCTTCTGGTTCCCCTTCGTCTCATTTGCCCCCTCACCTAGATAAAAATATACCTTTGCAGGAATAAGGGAGTAACTCCCCTAGAGTGTTTTATTGACTAGTTTCTCCGATAATACCCTGTCAGAAATTCAATTTTTGTTCGATCCAAAAGTAGGGTTTAAAACAATTGTAGCAACAATCTTATAATTATTTCTGCAAATCTATGGTGGGGACTTCCTAAGTGTGGAACTTGGTTAGAGCTATTGTAGTAACTGGATTTCAACGTGTCTTCCAATAATTGTAAACGTTTGTCAGTATATTATAGTGTCAGGCAGATTGGTGTACAACATGATAGAATTGTTCACTTGATGTTAAAGGGATCGTATACGTTTGGTAATCACTCCAAAAATGTAAGGCAATAAAAACTTACTTGGTAAGAAGTAGAGCAGCTTTGGATAGTATAATGCATTTTAAAAAACCTTTCACTTCGAAGTGAGAGAAGCGTTACTGCAGTGACGTTTCTCAGAGTGTGTATTCCAATGCAGATTATGCTTCCTGCGTGGACAAAACCGTTCCAGAATTTCGGCAATATCTCAAAATCGCTACCACCTTTTGAAATGATTTTTTTACAGGTTAGTTTTATGGTATATATCTATAACTATATAGGATTGAAACAAACAATGGGTTCCAATTACCAAACGTATACGACCCCTTTAAAAACATGTAACTGGGCACATAGTCGGAGTTTGTCAGGAAAAAGGACATTTGGCTATTGGGCCATCGCAGATTTGACCTTTAAAAGAATATAGAATAACATGCAATGGCAACAATTTTGAACATTTTGCTTATTTTACCGATTTTCTTTTTAAGGACGATGGCCCTATAGCCAACTTATCCTTCCAATTCTCATGACATACTATGATTGGACATTCTTTTATCATTGAAATTATTTTTCACCAATCTGCCTGATCACTGCAAATATGACCTCTTAATTACTTTGGATGGATTCCATGTGCACATGCGTTCATTTTTCAAGACGATAAATTTAAAATGCACATTTATAAATACATATTCTGTATAAACTAATATAAATGTGTGTATAATTAGCTATATAATATAAAGTGACAATAATAATACAGCATGATATTGATTTGCGATTTGTAGGCCTAAGAGTTATTGCAATAAATAAAATACTCGACTGGTGTTAAGACGAATGTCTCGATATAGCACTGATTGTCTACTTATTTCAAAATTCACGTATATAAATAATCTTACTTGGAAAGTTTAAAACCTGAAAAGGTTCCTCTTCTGAACGCAGCCGACCATTGGACGTTTTTGTGCACTGCCCAAGACGCAAGACACCTTTTAGCAGCGGAACTGGTTCCAGTTTGATTCTATGAAATAGGAGAACAGCTCAATGGAAATGTATTATTCCGTTGCATAAACGATTATGTATACAATTACCTGAACTTGAGAATGTTGACACGTACCGTTTGTCAAACCAATCGGGATACTTGTATTTTGTTTATGCATTCCATGTGTCTCGAAATCTTTCAGCTGAGATGGGGTATTGTATCAACATCCATATGTATTGATGACGTTATACGCCCACTAATAGTCCATGGGTCAAACCATTATTGGTACCACCTCAGAGGCAAAGAATAATGGTGTTTTTAGATAGGTTAATGTCTGTAGATAATGAATACATGTGGAACCTGTTCAAATGAGCAGTTATCACATCAAAATATATCCGACACACGGACCATTCCGAAAATCATAACTACACTCGAGGAAAAAAGAAATGCACCACTGATTTGTTTTTATAGTTTTGCCCGAATTTTGTGAAATCAAATGTATGAATCGCTACAAATAGGGTTAGGGGTTAGGGTTAGGGTTAGGTTGGCGGACACAAGCGTCGGCGTACCGCTCCTGGCGTCTCCTGTACACCCGCTCCCTGCCATCGGCCCTGAAGCGCTGGAACATCTTCTCGTCACTGAAAACCACCTGCGACCATCTCTGCAATGTCCAGCGGCGGTGTGCTGTGCACCATTGGACTGTCCGCTAACCCTAACCCTAACCCTAACCCTAACCCTAACCCTAACCCTAACCCTAACCCTAACCCTAACCCTAACCCTAACCCTAACCCTAACCCTAACCCTAACCCTAACCCTAACCCTAACCCTAACCCTAACCCTAACCCTAACCCTAACCCTAACCCCTAACCCTAACCCCTAACCCTAACCCCTAACCCTATTTGTAGCGATTCAAACACATACATTTGATTTCACAAAATTCGGGCAAAACTATAAAAAAAAAATCAGCGGTGCGTTTCTTTTTTTCTTGAGTGTGGTATACCAGTAACTAACATTTTGAATCCCGGCCCATGGACTAACTGTTTACCACCGTATTTAGGTCGAAAACCGATCATGACGGCATTTTGCACGTAAAAGTATAGCGAGCGTGTACCCCACTAAAAACGTTAGGGCTGTGGAAGTTCAGTATCACACGCAGCTTGTTTTTATTTGTGTAGGCCTATGTTTGTGTATTCTGTATAAGAGAAAACAGAAGTCGTTGACAGCCTTAATCTCCAAACAACATTACGGCAGTTAATGATAAGTTTATAATATAATATCATTATAAATAATGCCGTTGCGTCAAGGCCATGCACGCAATGTCCACAATCCCGCTACTGTTTCTGATCAAGAAATCATTCGGTTGCACTGAATCATAACTCCCTTCATCGAATCGTGTAATTGATAGCAAACATTCGCGGTTGTTATTTCTGACGGTGCCCAGACCCGCTTCAATCTTTTGGCTGTTGGCCTTCACCTTAGCGCCATATCTTTCAACGGAGATCCTCAGCTTTGCCGGAAATGAGGCGGATGTAACGCTGAAGGGTATATCTTTCAGACCCAAACAAGTGGCGGAGTATACTGTTCAGCGAGGGGCAACAAGGGTATGGGCCCTAGCTATTATACACACGCACATCCCTGCAAACAGGTTTGGACTTGGAACCTGGAGCAATTTTACAGTTGAAAAGGTTCAAATGGGGGTTGGCATTTCCGTTTGCGGAATACAACAGTAAATTACTGTTTCCACTCTAAGAATAGGTTGTATTCCCCCCATGATGATGATTAAGATCTTGATGTAGGAGGGAAGGGGGAAAGGAAGAGAGGTCCGGATCAACTGCTCCAGAGATATCTAGAAGTAGCCTGAATATACGCAGAGATTCAGGAGTGATATTTCCGAATGGAAGCATGTTTCCCTCCGATTCCTCCTCAGATCTGGCCTTGACCTCAGGATTGCTCATGGGCTACGAAGAAGAAAAGGACATCTTTAGAAGCGGAATCCGAGTGTGACCAGAACTGCAAAGAAGCTATAGAATAATGATGCTTCTCTGCATGATGACCAGCAGGAGCAAATTAACAATCCATCTTTTGAACCAGGATCAGAGCAAGATCCATGATTCTGCCGTGGCCTCGTGATCTGGAGCATTGAATTTGTAATCTGTAAAGCTGCAGGTTGTGGGTTCGAGTCCGGTCTGGGACTATTGTACATGTGCCCTTGGGCAAGGCACTTTGTCACTCATTGCTTCTCTCCACTCAGGAGTAAATGGGTACATGTGAGGGCAGAGATGGTTATTGTGGTTGAAGTTTCGCTTCTTTGCGCCGAAATGGCAGCATCGAGCTTAATAATCCCCAGGGAGCTGAAATGGTATTTGGAATTTTTTGTGGGCCAAATGACCGGGGTAATAATGTGACATCATTTGCAATTCAGCTTCACAGTTGCAAGTAAGGATGTACTGAACTGTGGCGGACTAGTTTTAACTGAGAGGTGGGGGGGGGGGGGGAGGGGGGGGGGGGTACCTGAGCGTGCCGAAGGCACGCCTTGCTAGGGGGTCTGGGGCATTCAACCCGTAAAGCATGACCCCCCCCTACGAAAAAATTCACTGGGCAGCCCAAGGGGGCGGGGGGGGGGGGGGGAGTTAAACCCCCACCCGTAGATCAGCCACTGCTGAAAGTTCCTTTCGCCAAAAAGAAAATGCTAGGCTACAACCTTTACTGTGAGTGGTGCAAATTTTTTGAATAATCTGCCCCTAATAATTGCCTATCCCTGTTCTCCTTACGCACATTTAACTAGGAGACCCGTAATGTTATCCGGTAGATATTTCTGCCCTTGGTTGCCTCTGCTGTGTGGAACCGGATGGAAATTCCCCCTTTTTATTTTAGTTTCCCCCTAAAAATTGTTTTCGCGGGTTTTCGACTTTCCCGTAAATTCGAATTGGCCCTAAACAGGTTCTCAAAGTTAGTGTACAGACTTAATGGTATTTTTGTTCTGTATTTGCGTAAATATCCTTGTACGTCTGTAAATATTCTGTATTTCTATAATGCATTAATGTTTGTTGTCCGTTTAACAGATCTACGTTTTTGTTGAGGACTCGAGTTGATAAACAAAAATCGGTCCAATTGTATTTAATGTGTGTTTGCAGGACCCCAATCTGGAAACCAGTTTTTAAACTGTTTGGGCACACCTTGGGTAAACAAAAATTGTAATAGATATATGAGGGTGGTCGCACGACGCGCACGCGTTAATGAGCGTTTGCGCGTCATCGCGTCCTGAAGTCGAACTGGCTTTATTTTGCAACAGATTGTTGTGCGCTAAATTAACGGCAAAAACAATTCAAATAGGCCTGCATTGTTACTGTTTTGCAGACTCTTAAAATGCAGTATATCCTTTAACAATGCCTGCATTTTTGTTTCTTAAAGGTAGGATACACCATTGGTAACTGCTCGAATTATCATGAATGGGTAGATTTAGGGGGGTTGTATTTTAGAGTAAATATCATTTAACTGACCTATCCGAAGTTTTACAATCACGGATGCCGAGAAAAGCAAGAAAAACAGCGTTTGTTTTCAATTCGGGCGATTCACAATGCAGTGCGCCACCAAGCGTTTGACTCAAAAGAGCCACTTTTAAACTTTACGGTCGACTTCTTCCGTATATCATACTGTAGTGAAATATCTATTCTTCATTGTTCATGCGAGGTACAACACAAACATAAATGTATCCGGAAGCGTCGTTGATTAAAACATTGTTATTTGCAGAAAAAAATTTGAACTTTAATCGTGCGCGTCCAAAAAGACGTAAAAACTGATGAGTTCATGCAAAATGAATACCGTTTTTCAAACTGATGCCGACTTTTTCCCATGATGCACCGCGGGTATAGCAGGATTTGCGCCTCCAACGGCAGCTTCTAGGTATTGTGAATCGCTCGAATTGGCGTCGAGCAGTTATTCCTATTTTATCTTTATTTTTCTTTATACAATTCAATTTTTTTAAGAATACTTACAGGATATCTAGGGCAATCATTTTGCTAGATGCCTAGAATCATTATTTACTTTTAAATGAGAAAGATATTTCTTAATAATTCGGTAGTGAATATTTTCGATATCTGCAAATGGTGTATCCTACCTTTAATGTTGTAATCCTTGAAACAATTTTAATATTGTCTTTTTAGGCGAACTTAATTTATTGGATGAAGAAACTCCAAGTAGTCCAGGAAAAATAAGTTTTGACCTCAAGCAAATTGCAACAAATTGTTTTTCACCACAGTGCACTTCTAAAAGGTTCCTAGAATGACATACTAAAAATCTACAAAAATCCAAGTGGTGGAAATATGTCTAATTTGCATAAATCGTTCCCATATTTGGGTATAAATTTTATATTTATTTTTTGAAAAGTTTATTTTGGTGATTCTACTTACATATCCTTACTTGAATAACATTTGCTAAAGCATATAAGTGACTGAATAATTATGAGAACACAGTAATTATCCAAAATGACAACTTGTGACCCTATAAATGTGCGCACATTACACTGTCTCCAGATATCATCATGTAGTCAGTATTGGTGAGCTTCAAATTCACCAAGTTGCTTGCTGGCACAGTTATCATATTAAAACCTTATGAAAAATCATATGAACAATAATAACATTGTGATATTTAGCCCAGAAAACAAAAACTGGGGGGAAATGGTGTGTCTATAAATTGGGCTAAAAAGTAGTTAAAGGGTTGCCTAACATGGAAGACTTGAACAAGTTTAAGGAAATCCCCCAAATACATTTTAACGTAGATATGATTATTGTAAGCAACAAAAATCTTAAATTTGGGAGGTTTCCTTGAACTTGTTCAAGTCTCTCACTTTAGGCAACCCTTCACCTACTTGTTAGCCCAATTTAGGGACACATCATTTTTTCCAAGTTTTTGTTTGCTGGGCTAAATATCACAATGTTATCATTGTCCATATGATTTTCCATAAGGTTTTAATAGGATAACTGTGCCAGTAAGCAACTTGGTGAATTTGAAGCACTTCAATACTTACTACTTGATGATATCTGGAGACAAGGTAAATGCGTGCAAATGATAGGGTATAATTGTAGTAATTTTGGACCATTACTATATTTTCATAATTATTTAGTCACTTACATGCTTTAGAAAATGTTATTGAAGTAAGGATGTTTAAGTATAATCGCCAAAATATACTTTTCAAAAAATAAAAATAAAATATACCCAAATATGGGAATATAAACATATTACACGGCAGGGATTAACGATTTATGCAAATTAGACATATTTGCACCACTTGGATTTTTGTAGATTTTTAGTATGTCATTCTAGAGACCTTATAGAAGTGCACTGTGGTGAAAAACAATTTGTTGCAATTTGTTTGAGGTCAACAAAACACAATTATGTATTTTGCCTAGACAAGAGGCAGACAGTTGCTTGATAAAGCGAACTTGTCACTGTGATAATAACGCGTGTACACCTGCTCATTTTGTATTCAGACTTTCATGGAATGTACAGATTGGAATGTATACCACCTGTGGGTTCAATGAACAACCGTCAACAAATAGGTCTCCATTTGTTTTTGATGCCCCGAGGATACATAAAACTAAAGAATGTTCTGTCCCGACAGTGTGATCTGTTTTGAAAGGTTTGTTATACCCCGAAACGAACCTATTGATTTAATTAATTAATTAATTAGCGAAATCTTACCCAAGGACTATGAAATACCCTGTGAAAGTATTCGCCAAAAATGATACCGTTCGGATTTTAGTCGTAGCAGATATATTGACGTGTGCCCGCATTGTACCCTTTAAAGGTAATATACAAAAGAAGAAAAAAAACAACAACATCTACAAATGATTATGAAATAATCCTACTTTTCTTGACTGTATGTGAATAATATACTCTCAAGCATCCTGTAAAATCACGGCACCTGGCGTGCTGCCATTTAAATAAAAAAAGTGGAATTTCTGTATCGACTTTTTCAACGATGGTCGGCTGAAAAGTGTTGGAAAAAACTGACTTTTTGTTTTAATCACTGCCCATAAAATGTCAAATTTTCGAGGACACTAACGTTCGAATGGTATAAACTTGGCCAATTCTATCCAACATCCAAGACAAATAGAAATAAATATCCAAATAGTTTAGTAGATAGATGGCATATAACTTGTGTATTATAGCCAAATGTCCCGCGTTGTGTTCCAACCTCTTGAAATTATTATACATGCACATGGTGGCTATATGAATCATTCTTTCATAATTTCCTAAAGGCTACAGACCAATAAATAAACTGTCATATGCCTCAGTGATAAATACCCCACTTCCCAAGATTAAATTTCAATTTTAAGTTTTCAATTTTTAGTGTAATTAATCTGATGACTTTTGACAGAAAATTCTATCCGAGAGCAGTCACCACTAAAGGTCATCGCCATTTTACAGCCAAATACAGCAACATTAGGGCCTAGGCCTAATCATTCATCCAAATTTCACAGAAATATACAATCTCGATAACCTTATCACGGCTTCAATCGTTTTCCATGATTTCAACGGAAACATATTATCATTATCAAAAACGCGGCGTGGTTTACGTTTTCACTTTTGATTTCAATCTTTTTTTTTTAGGTTGATTGATCGTTCTGATGATTGATGGCGATGATACGATGTTCCCTATAGGTTACTATAGGTGTACGCGCTATGGATAATACGGACACTTGATTTGTTTTCATTATAAGTCCCGGGTGTGGGTCATAATGTTGGTTAGTGATTCTTACTGCATGATTACAGGGGCCAATTTCATGGAACTGCTCAGCTAAGCACAACATTTGCTTAGCACAAACAAGTGTTGTTTAGTAAAAACAGGTTACAGCCCAAACTCAACGTGCTTTCCATGCTAAGCAAAAACCAACTGAATATCAGTTACAAACAATGTACATCACCTGAACTTGTGTATTTGTCAAGGAGGAATGTTCATGCTAAGCAAATGTTTGTGCTTAGCAGCTCTATGAAATTGACCCCAGGTCCGGGGCTAAGTTAGAGAGGGAGTTCGAGGGGGTTACCCTAAACGACATAGCAGAATAGGGTGTGTATAAGATTTCGGACTTTACTTTCCCTAAAACAATTGGGGGGGAGGGGGGGGGGGGGGGGGTGGGGATTCGGACCAAATAAAATGTTGGACTTTTTTTCCTTTTTAAAAAAATCACTAAAAATATTACTATTAAAAGTTCAGAGGGCGCTCAACAATCTATTTATTCTGCTATGTCGTTGAAGGAAAAAAAATCGTAGGCCGTTCAGCATGGACTAATGTTATGATAGTGATACTACTATAATAGCGCCAACAATTGACTCAAAGTTCCTAAATGTATTCTCAAAAAATTGCCTTAGAATGCAGGCGGAAGCATTGTAGATTTCAACACTTTCCGAGGAAGGAGGGGGGGGGGGGGGGGGGGGGGGGGTGCGGTTTCCCCGGACTCCTCTTAGTAGGGCGTGCCTTCAGCAGCACCCCTCTCCCTGTTTCCCCCCCCCCCACTTTGCTCCAATTTAGATCTGCGCCTGAATGTCACTGATATACTGGTGTTATGACTTCAACCATCAACCGATATCAGTTTTGTACACAGCCTCCTTGATTGCGTCATAGTAATGAGAATTGACCTAAAGTTAATATTTTGTATGGATATCTCCGGAAAACTCCTAATTTTGGGTGATATCCAATTCTATCCGGCTAAAGATGTAGGAATATCTAACCGGAAATTCTGTAAAAATAAGGATGAGTAATTTATTTTTGATTGATGGATTAGATGTATTGAGTAACGGATTAGCTTGGGATTACATACAAACATTACACTATTTTGTCAGTCGGTTGTGTATTTTGTTGGGGGGAGGGGGGGGGGGGGGGGGGGGCAGCGAAAGTTGCTCAAAATATAAAGAATGGGGATTGAGAACCGACCCGACGAAGCTATTTTATTTAAAAATGACAGCATGCCAGATAGAATAATTTCACAGGGAGTTTTGATCCATTATTATCTTTTAAATCAAGTAAACTTTTGAACAATAATTTTGGTTGGTTATACTTTGTTGATAGTTGCAAAAGGTATAGGCCCTATTTCCCCTTTAAAATTGTAAGTCTTTTTTTATTTTATACAAAACACGAACTAATTTTGCCGCGTGGCGCTGATCTAATTAATGTATAGGAAATTGGCCATTTGCGTGTAGAATTTGAATAATATCTGGTACACTGACTTGTTCACACAGCTTGGCACAGTTTACATTTAAATTCTCCAGACCAAAGACACTGTTGCTATATCACGTGATTCGGGGCAAGCCTTACGCTAGCAACCCCTGGAATGGTCTGGTGTCTTTGTACCATTCTCAGCCCTTGTGAACAATGTATTGGTGCTGAGCGTCTCTAACGTAACTATGCAAGAGCTTGCCCCGAATCACGTGATATAACAACATTGTATTTGGTCTGGATAATTTAAAGTCAAACTGTGCCAAGCTGTGTGAACAAGTCAGTGTACTAGATATTATTTAAATTCCACACTCAAATGGTCAATTGAAGCCAAAGTTATCTTGTTTATCTTTGTCGTTGATTTCTATTAGTTTTTATATTTTGTTAAATGCAAAGTTCATTTTTTATTCTGATCAAAACGAAATTTTTAATCGAAATTGAATAACAATAATTGGTGTTTTTTAACGATGTATACGTCGGCGTCCACGTATGACCACACATTTGGTTGTTGCGCGATCAGGGCCCAATTTCTTGGCTCTGCTTACCGTTAGCGAAAAATCTCTGCTTACTATAGCAGAAAATTCGGTGCTTACGGTAAACGTATTTCACGCGTTAGCGAGGAGTTTTGGTCTCTGAGCATGCGTACATCCCGTAACTAAGGATTCTGTGCTTACAGGGTTAGCGCAAAATTTTCTGCTAGCGCGGTTAGCGAAAAATGGTGACCGTAAGCGCGGAATTCTGTGGTTAGCAGAGCCAAGAAATAGGGCCCAGTTTAAAACAAAAACTGCTTCATCTCTAACATGACATCCGTTTGTGCCAAAACACCCCGTCCCTTTGAATACACGACCCAGTTTTCCCCTTCCATCCAGCAAGCAACAGATTCCGCGCGGTAAGGACGCACGTTGGCGACACACGGGCCCAGTCGAGGAATGATTGAATTCCTTTCAGTCATATTTAGGGGAAGAAGCATGGAGCCTGCAAAATTAAAGAGGAAGGATATAGGCTGAGTGGTCTGGCCCCCTCGAGCACAAACCTAGAAGGACTTGGCCGCGGGTTCCTCCTTCGTTCTCTGTCAGTTAACAACATGCATCCGATAAATGAATTTCTTGGAGCCAAAATTGTGTGAAGTATATTAAAAAAAAAAAAAAAAAAAAAAATATTCAACTGCCAACCTCCTGTCAAAGTCAATATCTCTACCCAATAGTCCAAGGAGTCGTTATTTGGGGATTTAAATTATTGGGCTATTTCCCACCCTCCTCATTAGTATAAAAACTCCCCGTATCCAACCCCCTGCACCTCCTATAAATTATCAAGGGAAAGTATGAATTCCTCAAAGCTCAAGGTGAACGTACGCCGGCCATTTGACCATGCAGACACCAAGTTCGACTTGTTCATACGAGACATAAACATAAACCTTATTACAAATGATGCAAACTGCTTTCTGACTGTAATGACATCGAATACATCAACTGGAAAATCTTAACACACAAATAAACCACAAGGGAAACTGACCAGGTAGACCGCTAGGTGGACCGCCAACATAGCTCAGTTGGTAGGTCGCAGGTTCAAATCTCGCCTTGCCAATTTGACCATTTGCGTGTGGAATTTGAATAATATCTGGTACACTGACTTGTTCACACAGCTTGGCACAGTTTACATTTAAATTATCCAGACCAAAGACACTGTTGCTATATCACGTTATTCAGGGCAAGCCTTACGCTAGCAACCCCCGGCTCTGGAATGGTCTGGTGTCTTTGTACCATTCTCAACCATTGTGAACAATGTATTGGTGCTGAGCGTCTCTAACGTAACTATGCAAGAGCTTGACCCGAATCCCGTGATATAACAACAGTGTATTTGGTCTGGATAATTTCAAGTCAAACTTTGCCAAGCTTGGTGAACAAGTCAGTGTTCTTTTATCGTATTACGATCGAGGATCGAAACACAAAAAAGAACAAAGGGAACAAAGGATCCCCGAAGGACGATTTGCTTGTCCGAATTCGGTCCTCGATCGTTGGGGCAAGCGCTAGGTAATGGGGTTAGGGTATAGTAAAAGAATAAAGGAAAACACAATATTGATCCTCGGTCGTTATGTGGTTCACGACTGGGTGTACCAGATATTATTTAAATTCCACACGCAAATGGTCAATTTTTTGGTACAAGAAATAAATAGGGAGTGTGGTGGGAGAACCAACAAAGGATCGGGTTAAACCCAAAGGGAGCTAAATGGACAGATGGATAAGGGATATGGGTGGAGATCAAACAAATATAAGGGATTAACTATAACAATCACTATACAAAAATGAAAAAGCTTGTCATATCTCACGTCATACATCGTGTATTACCGCATTAACTGCATAATGGAGCAAGATATGATGATCCCCCCCCCCCCCTGCTCTTTTGTGATGGTCATTGTATTTGCGGAATGTGGTGGTTTCTCAGGAATTCTTGTTAGGTTTTTACAAAACAAATACCGGTATGCCTTTCTATGTTTCTATTTCCGGTGGCCTATTAACACGGGGAAGTTGTTGCAGGTCTATGCAAAAACTGCGTCGATATTCACAATATTAATAAAATAAAGCAAGGGGCAGTAACGCTTTAGACATAAAGACGACCCTCTGGTGTAGTAGTATGAAACTTGAATCAACTCCTTAAAAAAAACCACCAGAGCCGACTCGAGTCATGACATTTCATCCAAGCGCAAGCCATTCTCATCTCGTGAACTGTACCAAAGACATGTCTTTGTCATTGTTCAGGCACCGTGTTAATACCTTTCATGCAACCACCGACTTGTGAGTAACCCAATCACTATTTGAAAATATTTGACACTAAAATACCTTGACACAATTTAGGACCAGTTGAAGAACTGAAGACGGTCATTAGGCAATTTAAAGGTAGGATAAACCATTGGTAATTGCTTAATTTGTCACGAATGGGTGGATTGTTGGGGGGGGGGGGGGGGGGGGGGGGGGGGGGGGGGGGTGGGTGTATTTTATAGTAAATGTCGTTTAACTGACCTGATCACGATTTAAAAAACAACAACACCATTTTCGGAGCAATTACAGTAAATCTAAAGATATAATTTTGCTGGATGCCTACAATCATTATTTACTTTATCACCCACCGTCTTTTTTAAGTACTTGGTAGAAACACTTTTGGGGTTAGGTGTTATTGCCCACCGTTACAGATACCACAGAGTTAAGATCCCCATTTTGAATAAAAAGCCTCACATTAGACTATTATTCTTCGTTATATGGAATGGTAGTAGGCTAGCTGACCGATCCATCCCACAGGCCGAAGCACTGTAGATTTCAAAAATGCTCTATAACCATCGCTTGGATATTAACACCCCTCCCGTTTGCTTAAAGCTAGATCCAATAGCCGGCGTTTAAGGTAGGATACACCACTGGGAATTGTTTGAATTATCATAAATGGGTGGCTTTCGGGGGTTGTATTTCATAGTAAATATCGTTCAACTCACCTGTCTAAAGTTTTACAATGATTAACAACGAGAAAAGCAAGAAAAAGGCGTTCGTTTTCAAACGGCGTCGGACAGTGGTTTTTATGCTGTTCTTGGTTTTTTCGCGATCGCCGTCCGGCGATCGTGATTTCTTTTTCAATTCGATTTTCGGAACAATTATTGGATATCTTGCCCAATCATTTTGCTGGATGCCTAGAATCATTATTTACTTAATTAGTAAGACATTTTCTTAACAATTTGATAGTAACATTTGTCAATATCTGCAAATGATGTATCCTACCTCCGAACAAACTTCCCCCATACCAAGGACATATGATCGAGATAATAAATTCCAGTTTCTTATGAATAAATGATGTTATAATGAGCTAGATATGCGAAAAGAAACGATTTCGCAAACTTCGAAAAAAAATTCACACTTAAAATTTCACCGAATTTCATGTAGGGCCTACACTGTTTAGTAAAGTATAAAAGTCGATAATTTTTCTTTAATCTCATACAATTTGTCATCAAACCGCAAAAGATTGCACCCCCCTCAAAAAAGAAAGAAAAACAACCCATATCAGTTACATTTGGCAAAGAAACTACACATGTTCCCGACTTTGAGTCATTATTGACATAAGCTTCACTAACCTAAACTGACAAGCAAAGTCATGATTTAATTTATACCGACCCCAACAGTGCGCAACATCCTGACAGAAAGAACCCAATTAATTTCAATTTATACTGGACTTCCTCATCAAGCAGCGAATGAGCGAGTCTGGGTTCCATGCGCCTATAGCCGGCTTGTCTGGCGGATCAAATTTCACATCCATGCACGTGAAGAGATTATTTTAAAATGATAACAACTTTGAGACGTTTTATTTGTGCATTAAAACGCATTTACCCTTTTCTCAACAATATTAGGGACCATTAGATTTGATACACGTGCTGGGTACGTATTGGAAGGTAGGATACACATTTGCAAATATCAACAAAATCTCACTTCTAAATTAATAAAAAATGTCCCACTTATTTAAAAGTAAATAATGATTGTAGGCATTCAGCTAAATGATTGCGCCAAATATCCTGTAATTGTTCCGAAAAATTTAATTTTTCAAAAAAAAGTACCGGTAATGATTGCCGGACGGCGATCGCAAAAAACAAACAAGAACAACTGCACGACGCTGGTTGACAACGAACGCAGTTTTTCTTGCTTTTCTCAGCATCCATGATCGTAAAACTTCGGACAGGCCAGTTAAACGATATTTAATATAAAATACAACCCCCCACCAAACAAAATCCACCCATTTATAACAATTCAAGCAATTACCATTGGTGTAACCACCTTTAAGAATGCCGACTATTGGATCTAGCTTTGAGCAAACGGGGAGGGGGTGTTGATATTTGAGCGGATGGTTACAGAGCATTTTGAAGTCTACAATGCTTTGGCGCTGGCCTGCATTGTTAAGATAATATGGGATGGTTAGCTAGCCTGCTACCATTTCATGTATTATTTTGGCCCGATTTTGGTAGTATCATATTAGTCCATGGCTAAACGGGTGTTTGGGCCAAAGCAAATTGCGCTCATGTGTCTTGCTTAAGGACACGAGAATCAGAATCACGATATATTATGCGACCACAAATATTCAACTGAATACAAATGTATAGATCCATCAAACAATGTTACTCAAATTTAGCCAACGTATTAGCGCTATGCTGAACATACAAAATGCTAAGCACGTTTATTTGCTATATGCAGGGCTCTGATAACGCAGTTTATAAGAACAAAAGGCTGAATGCCATGATAGTTTAAGCTAAAAAGTACACTCTAAAAAGTCCCGGGTCAAATTTGACCCGGTATCCGGACCCCGCGGGGCCTGACCCTTTTTTTCCGGGTCAGAATAAAACTTTTCTAGATCAGAATGACTCTTTTATGGGTCAAAGTGACCCGTAAATCGAGTCAAAGAAGGGTCATTTTGACCCGGAAAAGTGTCTTACTGTTCCGGGAAAAGGGTCAGGCCCCACGGGACCGAAATTCCGGGTCAGTCTGACCCGGGACTTTTTAGAGTGTAGTGTGTTCCTGAAAGACCAATCTAAATCTGTGCTCAGCATGTTACCTAATGCTTAGCAGAGTTCTTAAAATAGTCCTTGTGAACGAACTGTCGCATGCACACAGAAACAAAACCCTTTACAAACCTTCTACACGTACATGTAATTTTTTTAATTCAATGTTTTTCCCTTGATAATACTTACACTTTTTACAGGCAAAAGCAGAAATTCATATTTTCTCAAAAAGAAAGGCATTATCACTAATATTCTACAAATATATATCAAACAATTTAATGCCTGTCGTACACATGTATGTTTATACACTGACTGCAAAACTGTAAAGTTGGCTTTGTATATAATCATTTAAGCGCTTCTTACACTGCAAACTATTAAATTAATAACAATAATAACTTGCACGCCTTGTACGAGTTATTTTTTATTCCCGATGACGAGATAGTTTTAAGTCTTTGGATAACAATTGGTTAACTCTCTTCACACTATATAAGAAATATATTCAAATTTGTGTCGTTCTTTTTTTATAACACAAAGCTTGCATGCTTTATATGCCTATAGTTTCCAAAGCCGTCTTCAGAATTAATACAGTTGTACATGCATTTTAAATACGCATTCTCCAGATAAATACAAATTACAAAACTGCCTTTCGACACTTACATCAATTTACACTTCTCAGATTCAAGGACTATGTACATAAATAGGATACGACTAATTAAAAGAAAACCAATGAAGCAGTGAAGTATTTTAATTTATTCAATAATATAAATACCTTTGGATTTTCAACTTTCCCATTTAAATTCAATATTTCAATATTGGAATAAAGTACAAGATCAGTTTGGAGCAGTAATCTAATGGCAATAAACGGGATGTTTTTGATGGGGTAGGGGTAGAGGAGGGAGGGGGGAGGGGGAGGTATTTATAGTCGCCGTTTTGTTATCCGTAAATTCACATCCGTAAATGGGAGCGAACCAACAATAGTATAGTCCCTTAACCAGGGTCATTTTGCAAATCCCCATCTTCGGTTTCGTCTCTGGGACCCATCACCATTGCCAAACTGCATGAACGAAGCTAAAACGGAGACAAAGGTGGGGTTTGAAACGGCCCTGATAATTCAACGACGTCTATAAATTACTCTGTTTCGTCTAAAGTAGGGTAAGAACCAGACCACAATAATTTAATTTTGCTAGGTTTTCCAGCAAAAACACCCCTATGAACAGGTCAGTGCAGACTAACAGTATTTACTTTAAATACTAATTTCCTATTAAATCCATCCATTTTTGAAATTTACAGCAAAGATAAATGTTGTATTCTACCTTTAAAAACAACAATTTGTTGGTGTTGGAAGCTTAATGCCAAGTGTCCGTCTACATTTCCCATTTGTTCCGTCTACATTTCCCATTTGTTCCGTCTATTGATCCCCTGCACTCAGCGGATAATCCTTGACACCACAGCTGCGATAAAACCAGCCTCGAGCGTTGTATCTCTCCCCGCGAACAACAACTTGGCTTTTTGGCAAAAAAAACCCGCGTGTTTAGGTCCTTAGTTATACAACGAAATCCAATGCATCCAATTGGTTCCCTTCGTCTGAAGACATTCCACTTGTTTTTAGGTGGCATCCTCTTTCGCGTGGCGAATTCAATGTACACTCCAGTTCCACATTGTTAGTTTCTCCAATAGCATCGTCGATATCTCTGATATTTTAGGCAGCTTTAAGGCTGTATGCTCGTTGCTCATACTCATAGTCATATTGCTAAACTCGCTGCGAATTGAACAACTCAACGTTTCACCAAGTACTTTTCTCGCCACAGAGTTCCTAAACACCCTCCACTGGATCCATTTTTAGTCTTCCATCCCAGAAGTGCTTTTTTTAGTCTGTTAACCGAACGTCACTGCCGTTACAATACATTGTACCAATCTAGCTGGCATGCGGACAAGACGATGCATGAGGACGTCTTCGTGAAGGCATGTCTTACAAACTACACAATCCCTTTAGTTAAGATCAGCCAGCCAGTTGTTAACATTAATCCTTACTCTGCAGTCTATATTCAGGGGCGTGCGAAACTCGGCACCCTTTCCCATCACATCAAGCGGTCAACTGAGAATGAGAGTTTTTAAGAGAAAACAATTGTTAATGCATACAAGGTATTCATATAAAATTGTTTCGCTGAAGCAAAAGTAACTTGGGCATAGATTTTGGAAGGGGTTACAACTTAAGACACTAAAAACCAATACAGATTCGAGAATGAAAAATTAAATTAACCAAGGCAATTATTCTCAGTATGGTAGCTGTTATTCAAATTAGTCAGGTAGAATGGTGAATTTTTTTTCTCAATCAGATGACAAAAGCATGGAATTTGGCACACAGTTATAGTATGTCATGAGAAAGATATTTGGCTACAGGGCCATCGCAAATTTTATCCTTCAAAACAATATAGGTAGAATAACAAACAAAAAATCTACATTTTCAAAATAGCTATATACATGTACTATAATAATACCTAGGTCAAATCTACGATGGCCATAGCTAAATATCTTTCTCGCCCCATACTCTGACAGTGTGCCAGGACCCTTCGCACGTGACGTCAACTTCTAACTTTCGCTACTGCTATTTTCCAGCATATACTTTTTTTTTTTTTTTTTTTTTTTGGGGGGGGGGGTACTTTTCTCTCCCCAACCCCACCTCCCTCCCCTCCCTGGCAGCCCCCCATAGAACCGCGCCAGCAGAAAAGTAAAATATCACTCTTTCGAGGAGCCATAATGGAGCTCTAGAGGGAGTAGTCTTCACTCTTTTGGGAGTAGTTTTCACTCTGAAAAACTAAATTTCAGTCTTTTTATAGTGTTTTTTAAAGAGATTCACTTTTTGTTTTGAGTGAACTAACTAGTCACTCTTTCACATTTAGAGAGTATAGCATTTCTGTTGTACATTCTGTTGTACATTTATATGCAATAAATGCCACAACTGTGTGGTACTCCCTTTTTGGCGATATTGGAAATGTGCTCAATATTTAGCTAATGATTACACGAACATAATGGATTGCACATGCGGAATAATTACATTTCTACAAAATGTACCAGCTGTTGGCTAATTCTATAGGTTAAAACAAAACTATTTCTAAGTGTGGCATGGAACAGATTTTAGGGTTTTTGTCTTCGTTCACTTAATTGAAAACATCCTATTTATGAATCCAAAGATATGACACTGTGAGGTTACAGTCAGGCAGATTGGTGTAAATATTGTTCAATTAATTAGGCCTAAAGAAAAAACAAACATGGAATTTGGCACACAGTCATATGTCACTTAATAGCTCCATCACTTTGGAACGCCCTGCCACCGATTATCAGGGAATCAACGACCATCAAGCTGTTCAAGCCTCGCCTTAAAACTCATCTTTTCAAACAGTATTTTTGTAACGTTGTAACTTATTGAAAGTTTTTATTCAATTTGTACAACTATTTTTGCAATTATCGACGTTTTTAATTTATTTTGTTTAATCATTTGCTTGTATTCAGCGCCTTGAGGCGGAGCCGATCTGCAACTGTTTGCGCTTTATAAATGTCTCTTCATTATTATATTGTTATTATTATATGTCATTAAAAATATATTTTGCTATAGGGCCATCGAAAATGCTGTCCTTTGAAAAAATATAGGTAGCTAACAAGCATTTTTCATTAAAATGACTGCCATTGCAAATCTGCGATAGCCCTATGGCCAACAATAATTTATTGTTTTTATGACATACTCTGACTGTGTGCCAAATTTCGAGTGAACAATTCTATCATATTTTTGCACCAATATGCCTGACTATCAGGAAATTGTTGAAAATGAAATAGAGAAGCACATGCTGAATCGGTTGTGAGTGATGGCGGATGGATATCAAGATACTTACTGAAAGGGTTGGGGCCAGATGGAGGTTGTGAAGGGTTCCCTGAAAAATAAGAGAAACAAAGTAGAGCAGTTGGGCTTGGTTAGCCAGGGATAATGAAGCATGCAGGGACATTAAGCAAGAGCTTTGTGTTAATGGTGCTGAACATGGAAATTCCCCAAATTTAACAAAGAAAAAGCATTTCTTTGTTAAAATGGATTTTATTAATTATTACTGCTTAAAGGTAGGATACACCATTTGCAGATATCGAAAATATTTACTACCGAATTATTAAGAAATATCTTTCTCAATTGAAAGTGAATAATGATTCTAGGCATTCAGCAAAAGGATTGCGCTAGATATCCTGTAATTATTCAAAAAAATAGAATTTTATAACAAAAAATTCGCGATCGCCGGACGGCGATCGCGAAAAAACAAAGATAACATAAGAATAACTGCTCGACCCCGGTTGAAAACAAACGTTGTTTTTCTTGCTTTTCTCGGCATCCATGATTGTAAAACTTCGGAAAAGTCAGTAAAACGATATTTACTATGAAATACAACCCCCCAAATCTACCCATTCATGATAATTCAAGCAATTACCAATGGTGTATACTACCTTTAAAGTGACCGTCTACGATTTCGAATTGCACAAAAACCCTGGTTTACGCCGCCGAGTTCGGCATCGCCCCTGTATTTTAGGGAAGTCACTCAAAACTAACAGTGTAGCGGTTCTTGTTGTATTTTTCAAGGCACTTATGTACCTAACCTGGTTTTCCCTTCAACCTTGTTCTATGGTTAAAATAACCCATAAGAAAATGTGTCAAAGAAAAAGACAAACGTTAACGATAGTCGGATTCGAACCACAGACCTTTCGATCTATATCTCTCCTCTCTACCAACTATGCTATTGGCAAGTTGGTTAAGGAAGCCGTTCTTTTTAATTCTTTATAGTTCTTTGTTGTATATAATTTACCATTGCTCTTTCTCATGAATATACATTCACGCACCATCTAGATCCTAAACAAATACAATTTGCGAACCGCTACACCGGTTAGTATTAATTATATTGTCTTCCGTATTTTAGCTGTCTACATGTAACCTATATCATTATGGAAAGACGTCGGGTTATCTGTTAAGAATGAATGGCTCTAATGTCTTGATTTGGTAGTAAATGAGAAAAGCATTAATGTGATGGAATGAAAGTGTAGATTCATTCACGAAAAACTACCGTACAGGCCCAAAGAGCTGTGAATTGTTTCACATTATAACAATTTCTCCATTACATGAATTTCAGTTGTTTCAAGCTCACCTTCGGCAGTTCCAAGTAAAACAATGTATAACGATACAAGTTGTTATACCTCCAAATATGCACTTGGGGAGACAATTCCATAGAGATGTACACAAACTTAAAACAGTCTTAACTTGTTTACCCTAACCCTTTTCTCTAAGATCTTCGAGATTTATGCTATTTAGACCAAAATCTGTCGTTCTAGGACAAAAATAACTCCAAAATATCATTTTTTTAAATATAATGCAGGCCTAGCCTATAGGACAGTGCACTATGTGTGTTTGGGCATGAGTGTAGTGAACACTCCTCGATCCCGTTATTGCAACACGTGTTAATTTACACGGGCAACTCAGTTGGAGGCCACCGACTACACTGAAAGGTTGTATACCTTTAAAAAGGTTGTGTATAATATAAACGCCATTTTCAAAAATAAAAACTGAATTAAGTTATAAAATACCTCACCCGACTGTATAGTGAATATAGGGAAATCGTGGCACGTGGTGTACTGCGTTTCTCAATAAATTTATATCAATTTCTAACGATTGCCGTTGAAAAAACCTAAATATTTTCAAACGGTTCCCCCAATTTTATTTTATTTAGTTAGTCCACATTGTATTTGCAATGCGGTTACACATTTGTGAATGGGTGACAGCTAACTAGTCTAGTTTCCTAACCTGATAATTACCTGGCGCCAAAAAAACCCGAAAAACAAACCGAGAACTGCACTACGCCGGTTCAAACCGAACGCCGTGTTTCTTGCTTTTTTATCGGCATCTATGATTGTACAACTTAGGATCCGACAGGTCAGTTAAACGATATTTACTATAAAATACAACCCCCAAAATCTATCCATTCCTAATAATTCAAGCAATTACCAATGGTGTATATCCTACCTTTAACAGCTTGACCTGTTTGTGTCGATTTTGTTTATTTTAATGTAATAAACACATTTAACCAGAATGATTGTTAAAAGTTGCCAATATAAAAATGATGCCTTAAATGGATGCTGGAAAAGTAATTTCAAGCTGTTTTTGTAGTCTGGCTTCTTGACTTCCTTCAGACGACTACGGAGCTAGCAATTTATAGACGTCCCGAAAATTACCAGGTATCGGAAACCAGACTAGTTGGCCGACGCCCATTCACGGATGTGTAACAGTATTCCAATTAATATGTGAACTAACTAATTTTAATAACAGTTCTTAACAATAGTCAGGTTTTTCCAACGATTGTCGGCCGGCAATCGTTGGAAATGTATTTCAAATTTCACTTTTTATTGAAAACCACAGCACACCATGCTGGGATTTCACAGAATTCTTCAGACTGTTATTCACTTACAGCCAAGTAAAGTATTTCATAATAATTCAGCATTTTTATATTTTGATGTTTGCAAATGGTATATACTACTTTTTAAGAAACGGTTTACAAATCTTGGACAGTCAACTTACCGGTTCTTACTTTCAGACACGTCAGCCATTCCCCCATCGACAGGTCCTTGTTGTCGTCCTCGTCGCAGTACTCGATGAAGTTCCTCCGGCATTTCTTGGAGGCGGCGTGGATCTTCTTGAGTTCCTCTTTGAAGTCCAGGTACTCTCTCCTCTCCAGAAGGTTGTTACCGCTCACGTCCATCTGTTGAAACTTCCAGCGCGCCACTCGCTCGGGCGACGTGCTGCTGTGTAAATTAAGAAGGCAACAGGTGTACAAGTCAAAACTGAGTACAAATTAACAAAAATAAGTCAAACATAAGTTCTCTCAACTTAACAAAAACTATTTAAATTATTTCAAGAACTATTTTAGTAAACAAATATAAAAACAAATTTAAGTGCATCTCATAGGCCGTATTATTGAACGTAGAGGGCGCTGTGCTCAAGGTATTTGGGGTATAATTAAAAGTGATTAGGAGATAATTAACGTCAGTTTAAATATTCTTACAGCTCCAAAATATATATTTTTTCTAATATTCAATTTTTAGATAAAAGTAAAGTTACTAAAACTACTTCAAAAATGGCGTCTTACAGCGCCCTCGTGCGGCCAAATATACGGCGCATTGTTGGTCTACTGTGACAATTTCAAATTATTTGCGAATGAATATAAAACCTGCAAAACACAGCTGTTCACTCCACGTGTGGTATCACATGTGATATCAGTGTGCGTGAGCGTGGTATTACGTGGCTGCTGTCAGTGAGCTTACCGAGACGTGAACCCAAGACAGAGGTATAACAAAACAATTGTTGACTTATTACAGCAGTCGATAATTGTTAAATGTTTTCCTTCAATTTTATTTAATTCTCTTTTCGACCAACCGGCCCAACTTTAAAGGCAAAATAACTGAGGAAAACTAATGAATAGTAAATACGTCAACCACTCAAAACGATTCTTAAAATTCAGGTCGAAACTGGTTAAACTTTAAAGACTAACTTTCTCATAGTTAATTTTTACAAAGAGGTGAATAATTACGCAGTCCAGTGAAGAGTGCAAGAAAATTAAACAGCATATATCTTTTAATGTACCTTTTTAATCCACATTCTTGAGTTTGACACGCTCTTTTAATACGAGTGAAAAGCTCACTTTCAGAAAGAGTGAGTTTCCTGACCATACAAAAAAAGAGTGAAACGAGGTTTTTCCCAGCGTGAAAACTATACTCCAAAACAGAGTACAATCACTCGTAAATGTTCACTCTTTCAATGAGCCATGTGAAGAACAGCTCAATTTTAGAGTTGGCCACAAGGGAGTGGCAATATTAATTATTTTTTAGATTGGTTTTCACTCTTTTTTGAGTAGTTTTTGCTCTGAAAAACTACCTTTCATGTTTTTTTAAAGTAGTTTTATAGATAGAGTGAGCTTTTATTCTTTTACACGAGTGCTACTACATGTACTCTCTTTTCCTCCCGATTTTACTTTAAACTCGTAACTACTTCCGGACTTGTGCTCGATACACTTCTTTTGACTCATCGCACTTATGAGACTTTTATTTCAACCATCTTTCATCACCACGTGTTCCATGATGACACCCACCAGTCACACGCGTATCAGATCCGATTAAGATTCCATATTGTTTCTATTATCTATAGCCTTGACGACTTCACCATCAGACAGCGAGCTGCAATTTTGCAAATCGAAATGGATACTTTGATTTTCACACGTGTTTGTGTGGCCTTGATTCTCAGTGAAATGGGGCGCGATTGCCTCATCAGAAACTGGGGCAGGCATAATTAATACGATATACTGAACATTATGGATAAAACAAAAGCACCAGCTGCGACCAGGGAACAATTTTTATGGCGCTGCTAAGCGTAAACATTTTCTTAGCACGAAAGTTCTCCCTCGGGCAAAAGCGGTTACAAACCGACTTTCAGATGATGTATACACTGTTTGGTTTTTGATTGCCTTGGCATGAAGACATGGAGTTTCGGCTGGTAACCTGTTTGTATTGAGCAAGACGTTTTTGTACTTAGCAATTTTGTTTGCAGCTTCATAATGTTTATCACCCACAACATTTATAGCACGGTGTTTCAGACAGCGACAACGACTTTCCTTCTATAACGAAAGTGTCCCATCATACTCGAGTATTATTAGAGAAAGCTCTTTAAAGGTATCGTATACGTTTGGTAATTGGAACCCACTGTTTGTTTCAATCCTATATAGTTTGATATATATATATACAATGTATATATATATACCATAAAACTAACCTGTAAAAAATTCATTTAAAAAGGTGGTAACGATTTTGAGATATTGCTGAAGATCTGGAGCGGTTATGTCCACGCCGGAAGAATAGTCTGCATTTGAATACACATTCTGAGAAACGTCACTGCAGTAACGCTTCTCAGATTAAATTTTGTTTGGATAAAAAGTGATATCTTTTTCCATAACCGCAGTACTTCGAAGTGAAAAGTTTCTAAAAATGCATTCTACTAATACTATCCAAAGCTGCTGTACTTCTTGCCAAGTAAGTTTTTATTGCCATAAATTGTTGGAGTAATTACCAAATGTATATGATCCCTTTAAATTATGCTGCCTTTTGAGAAAACGCGTAATGACACTCTAGACCCCTCTAGGCCCGCGAAGAAAGTTCACAAGTTTGGCATCAGCAGGGTGCACCTCCAATGACTCATGTACCAGCGCAGCAGGCTTCCTCGCTCGTGGAGTTTGTTCCAAGTTCACAACATATTTTTTGTTTGCGGGCACGTTTCCTACTTCCACCGCAATATTCAAAGCAATAAATCAAAAGCCGGGAGCCAAAGGTAGCTTTTTACGGAATGCGTGACTGAGTAGCGTAAACTATTATTGAATCTGGTCTGTCAGTAACAGGCCGCTAATGTAGACTTGTCAACGGGCAATGATGTCAGGACCTATTGAGGTTCGCATAGTCTAGTCGCGGCCTCATACCAACTCCAATTTTGTTGCACTCCATCAATACTAGTCTGTCTCTCAGCCCAAACATGTTTGCATTCAAGTATCATGTCTAACACTGCCATATAGCTTAAAGATAATGGACACCATTTGCAAATAAATGTATTTTTTTCCGAATCGAGGTCAAGGAACAGGAATACACTAAAACTAAACGTGGTTAAAAAACATTCCCCAATTGCGTTATGAAAAACATTAGTATTTCTCGACAGGATACTAACATTCTTTCCAGAACCCCCCCCCCCCTGTTTTTTTCAGTGGTTTGGTCCTAAACAGATATTAAGAAAAGATGCCGTTGCCTCGTGGTCTGGAACATTGAAGTCGTCGTCTGTGGGTATAAGATCAGGTTGCATGGGTTCAAGTCCGGCCTGGGACTATGGTGCGTATGCCACTGCGCAAGGCACTTTGTCACTCATTGCTTCTCCCCACCCAGGAGTAAAATTAGTACATGCGAGGGCGAGATGGTTGTTAGTAGTTGCGCTAAAATAGCAACATTGAGCTGGGTACTCCCCCAGGGAGCCGAGTTGGTATTTGGAATGTTTCGTAGGCCCAATGAGCAGCCGAGAGTATAATGACATAGCGGGGAATTGAGTACCAGTCTTGGAAGATACGTGCGCTTAAAACTTCTTGTTTTTCCTTGAAAATTACAGCATAGGTAATGTGACCGGCTCTACAAAAAGGTGTGCACTATCATGTAATGGCCCGCTCAACGTTGAGAGGGTAAACATTTCATCAAAATGTGATTTTCATTTTTTTGTCATGAATGACATCTTTAATACCTATAGTTACAGGTTTCATTCAAAGAAATGTTGAATAAAGTAGACAAAACTAACATTTTGTTGCATCATTCTGTTGTAGTACAACAGAGCCGGCTATTTCAAAGCCTGTTTTCTTAGTTGTATAATTTGAACTCCAAGGAAGTAATCAATATGTAAACACGTCATATCTCTAAAATAAGCGGGTCTATGGAGCTCTATTATAATATACCAAATGAAAGTTTATGTTGTGGGCGTTTCAACCATGTATACAACTCAATTTCTTTTTTGTGCGACATAATACACCTTTTTGTAGAGCCGGTCACATATGACAAATGATGCCCGATGTTATTATACAATTACGTACAGGGCATTAACAAAAAGAAACATTTTAGCAGTTTCGTTTTCGAACGTTTCTCCCCTAAATCATGTCCACTTTTGTTATGGATACCAACACCTGTTCACACCTAAAACGAAAACAAAAAACGTAGATTGGATTGGTGTGCAGAGAGGTTGAAACATGGCCACGTTATAAATGGTACGAGAGACAAAAGGCCACAATGTGCTGACGGCTGTGTAGATTGGTTGCACGCCAAGATCGATAAACAAAGCGCGCTGCATGATATTCGGATTCCAAGCCGACAGGCGAGAGTTCTATTTTTGCCTGTAATCAATACAAGCTTTCAAAACAACCAAAAGAAAAGAAAAGAATACAAGGTGCCCCCAAGAAAGGAACAAAAGTGACTGTGCCAATTATACCGTACACTTCGCCCCGGGAAATGTTTGAATCTGGATGCTCTGTGGTGGAATCTGAGATGATTTCGGGCCGCTTTCCTCTTAAATTACGTAATACATGTACATCGATACTACCGATTTTTTGGCAATGACTAAATTTTGATCAGCAGCTCAATATATAAAACTGACAAATCGCATGACGTTAAAGAGAAATATCGTGCCGAAACTTGATCTCTCAATTTCAAAAATCTAAAATACATGTGGACTAGTGGAATCGATGCAGTACAACGATGAAAATGTATGAAATAATGTTGTGGCAGCCATGCCAAACTGTATTTTTCGGGGGGTGGGGGGGGGGGGGGGGGGGGGGCAAAACGTTCTGTGGGTGGGTGTATGCAGTGGTTGCCTTTTTGTGACGTCAGTTATTTTTTATTTTTTACATTTTGTCGTTTCATTATTATAATTGTTAATTTTTAATTTTAATTTTAATTTTAAATATTTGGGGTTTTTTTGGGCTTTTTTTTTTTGGGGGGGGAGGCTAGGTGCTGATCTAGATCTGCAGTTAGACTATAACTTACCCATCTATTACGGAGTCGTCTATCGACATCTCTACGGTAAAGATGTCCAGTAACATCTCAAAGAACTCCTCTTTCTCGTTACCGCTACAATCTGTTGATGCAAGAACAAAATACGGACAAAATACATGTATGTCATAACGAACTCATGAAATCATAAATTGTATCGCTACCCTTTGAGTTGATGCGACTGTTTGTTTCATACACGAGATCATACAATCTACCGCCGTGCGAAAACAAACTCAACACCAGAGACGTACGTCGAATCCGAACACACGATACGAACTTCGTCTGCTTCGAATTAGTAGGCCGATAACTAAGACCAGCTATTTTCTGATATCCGAAATTGTTATGAACATTTTATAAATCGTTCAATCGCAAAAAAATATATTCTAAAAGAATATAGAAGAAGTGTTGTCACATAACCTTATTTTATGGTTCAAATCTTCAAAGGTAATCAACTGTTCTCTTTTTCGACATCTTCACGGCGAAATCACCTCGCGAGCAGGCCATGTTATAGGCCAAAACTACATGCATAGCCCACATAGAAACGCAACTTAAGTTTTAGTGAATATAATCTTGTATGGTACACAATACTGCCTTAACTTCACAAAACCAGCCAGCGCTGGAAAAAACTAAAAACTGACCCCCAGGGTTTTCTGTAATCCTATGTTCATTACATTTGACAGTAAAGTTGTGTGTTTTTGTTTTGGCGATTACAGAACTCGATCATTTTTAGCTGGCAATACTCTCTGAAAAATAATGAAGAATGTTTCAAAGACGACAGAAAATCAGAGATGACATTAGCTGAAGGAATGAAACACACGAACTTAAACATTACGAGGTCTCTAGGCGTACTTGGGGAATGGGCTAATCAATACACGTTTTCTGACTGTCGTCTTGATTGAATGCATCGCAAATCACACCAAACTTCACTGCTGACAAACTACAGTATTCTTGAACGTCAGTGCTCCGTTTCCTGCAACTGTCACTGACATAACAGGCTGCTTGTCTGTAGTTTTCAGGGGAACCGGACAGGATGATAATGCGCAGTTTCGTTGAACTCACACAGGGAGTTTTAGTCAAGTCGACAACGCGGGTTATTTCCGCAGTTTAGCCCCGGCCGAGACATTCACGCATTCCTCCCTCGACATTCTGACACCTGTACTTCATGCATGGATTCGCAATTGCACCACGGAGGAAGGAACTCTTCTGTCAGTAACAAAACCATTTCTCCACCGTTCACAAGTAAATCCTAAAACACCGTGAATCGGGGAGTGTTGGACTGAAGAGGGGGCACAACCCCACGAATATACGTTAAAGCTTCGTACGGTTTATGGTGTTATTTTTTGGCATTGAAGATATACTGGCCGAACACGCACCCCACCCAAAAATAATATTACACAAAAATACTAAATTATTATGAAATACTTTAGGGCCTAGTACTAGACTGTAAGTGAATAACAGTCTCAAGCATCCTGTGGAATCACAGCATCTGGTGTGCTGTGATTTGTATCAAGTTTCCAACGACTGCCGGTCTTCAATCATTGGAAAAACGACTATTTTTAAACACGGCCCCCAATTTATTACATTTAGTTAGTCCACATTTTATTTACAGTTCTTATTACACATTTGGAAATGGGTGCCAGGCTAGTCTGGTTTCCAAACCTGATAATTCCCCGGACGTCTATAAATAAGTAAATGAACCACACTACAAAACAGCATTAAATATCTTGGTTTTTCCAAGCATAATGAACACAAAACTTAACAAAAATAATATAGGTCAGCGTCACAATATGTCCTATAAATATGAACCCCTAACCTATATATTTCCGAAAATTACAGCAAAAGCAAATGGTGCATACAACCTTTAAAGAAAGGTACTACAAAAGTTGTTGCCATCTCAAGGTAACGAGTCTCGCCACTAAGATATCAATCAAGCATGCTTTCATGTGTACAAAAAGGACTAAACATTTCAGATGGGAGATGACGTCTAAAAATAAGGGAAATACTGCCATTTGTTTGTGGCGGGGATGGGTAGTCTAGTCCATAACAATTCCCTACACGTCCATCACAAGTCCCCTAGTCCCAATTCAAATAACAAAACTATTCAAATGAACCTTGACAAAAGCATTCCTTTGCCATTGTTCATCCAGTTACTGGCAACTGGCTCATTATGAAGCACGATATGTGGCAGAGAAACCCCCTCTTTTGTGTTGACCATTGTGTTCCCGGAATCTCAGGAATTCCTTAGTTTTAGGTTTCATGGGGGGGGGGGGGGGGGGGGGGGGGGGTGGTTAGGTTACAATAGTGTTGAGTGCGTATAAGGTATAGGGATAAGAGGGGGGGGGGGGGGGGGGGGGGTAAGAGGGGAGGGGGGGGGGGGGGGGGGTGCCCCTCTGCCACATATCGTGCTGGGTATAAACTGGCTTTATAGGAAATGGCTTGTTACTGGACTTATATCCATATGATGCAACCCATGGTACCCCCCCTCTATTGAGTTGACCATTGTGTTCCCGGAATTTCAGGAATTCCTTTCAATCGTGACCTTTGTGCGCGAGACAAAACACGGTATAACATGGTTGAAATATCTGCCACATTCTTACTGGAAATTGTCAACGGACTCAGCTTGCGGGGACTTACAACTCTGGTTCAAGGGGGGGGGGGGAAATAAAGTAGGTAGTATGGATAACACTAAGTTTACTATTTTCCGGCTTGTAATATATATATGGGCGCATACACCATAGGTAATTGTTAGGAATGGGTTGATTTTGGGGGGTTGTGTTTTATAGTAAATATCGTTTAACTGACCTGTTCGAAATTTTACAATCAGGGATGCCGACAAAAAAGGGCAGGTAAAACGGCGTTCGTCAGTTTAGCCGGCGTTGGGCAGTTGTTCTTGCTTTTTTCGCGATTGCAAAAATACAATTTGTCGGAACAATACAGGATATCTAGCGCAATCATTTTGCGGGATGCACGGTGTATCCTACCTTTAAGCAGATAGCTAGTTTAAGCATGGAGGAATAAGAAGGCCTGTATGCTCATGTTTTTCCCCCGGACCAGACTATAACTATATGACATGATGTGCACATGCTTTTTTGTTTTTCGTATACATAAATACATAGGCATATATAACGCTTTACACCAGCAAATTCCGATTATGTTGACATCGGCAGGACTGATGATTGACGTCTGAAGGACACATGCTATTTAGGCGCTACAGCAAATGTATTGGTCTCATTTCAAGGCTGAACTTGAATGTGTTATTAACATGGTTTTTATTTACGTATTCTCCATGAATATACATGTATCAAACTGCTTTTCGAAAACTATTCCGTTCGCCAAGCAGACATTTGTTTTAAAGGAAACCACTTGTGGAGTCGTAATAAACTATTTCAAGATTTAGGCCTTTAGGGCTACATGTGTAAATGTTAGGCGCAATTATTGACCACATTGTCTTAATTGGGTAATTCCGTGGCCAATCAAAAACACTTTTAGGCACGGTCATGCAATCTTACCGATTTACTTTAAATTTGCTTGAATCGTTTGGCCATAATTAGCGGGAAAATCCAAACGAGTTAGCATAGAGGTTATTGACCATGCGATTTTTCACTCTAATTTTAACCATCTCTATTTCCGCTCAGGAATGTCGGACAAATATTAATAACAAACGTAACATTTTTGCAGGAGATAAAGCAAAACAAACTTTGACCCCGCGCTAGCTGAAACATGGATTTAGCTATATTTTGTCCAACGATTTTGTCCACAAAGAAACAATGGGATCTCAACTTAGCGGTTGCGTTGAGACGCAACGAGATGCAAACGCTTTTAGATGCACCATTTGCCGATAACGACAAATCTTACTTCCGAATTATTAAGAAATATCTTACTTATCATGAACGTAATTATTAAACAAAAATCGCGATCGCCAGGCGGCGATCGCGAAAAAAACCCTAAGAACAACATAAAACCACTGCCCGAAGCCGGTTGAAAACGAACGCCGTTTTTCTTGCGTTTCTCAGCGTCCATGATTGTAAAAGGTCTGTTAAACGATATTTACTATAAAATACAACCCCCCCCAAATCCATTCATTCCTAATAATTCAAGCAATTACCCATGGTGTATCCTACCTTTGACAACCTTGTCAAATAAAAATAAGTATATATAGAGACGCCTCATAGTTCAATATTTATAATTAATTTCAACTTTATCGCACGGAAAGGTTAAGATTAAAAGAAAATTGCGCCTCAATCGATCATTGCCATTATTCTCTTAATATAATATACGAGATGGGCAATTTCGTTTATTATGCGTATTAATTTACGTTTTCTGATTGACTTACAGACAACGAGCATTTTTCCAAAGCCCATTTCATGAAGCTGCTTGCTTTAAGCACAACAACATGCAAGCGAAAAGAAACAATTGCTTACCAGTCACAACTCCACTTGAATGAAGTCTGTTTGTGTTTGGTATTTAGCCGCCGTTAGCTCAGCATAACAAATCACATGGAATTTGGGTCCAACAAGCTTGGACTAATTTTATAGAGCTGCTTAAGGACAATCGCTCAAGCGGGAAAAAAATACACAAAGTACATTTGTACCTTGATTAAAACCAGCTTATCTGTCACATTTCCACGTAAAGTCTATATTTTGTGATTGGTATTTCGCTTCTGTTAAAACACATAGAATGTGGGCTCTTAATTTGTTTTTTCTAAGCAATGAAAGCAATTTTGTGTTAAGCAGCTCTATGAAATTGGCTTTTGATGATTCGTGAAGGCAATTTCATTACAACACGCCTGCGCAATTATAGACTAATGTAATTCCACTAGACTCTGAAAGGTTACCGTTGATTAAAAAGTACATTTCACAACCTTGTAATCTTCAGCGTGTTCGATTATTCACCCACGCTTGATGTGCCTCTAAATCGGGAAACGGTTGTACGTGCACAGTACATGATAGTAAACGAACGATCTTGGGTCACTCGACACGACGAGTAAAGTTCATACGTAAATACGCGGCCACACGCAATTCACAAGAGTGATAACAAGCATTTTTCTTCCTTGAAACTCTCGTCCAAACTAATTTCGATTAAATAATTTACTTTTTGGATTTCCCACCGCTGGCGCATCGGTGGAAGTGGCAGCCATGTTTTAGTATGGCCTTATGGGAAACTTCTTCACGGTAACCGATTCGCGCCAGGCCCGAATAAGCGCGAGAATTCACGGGAGCATCAAATAAAAATGTGTCGCGCTTAAATGAGTACGCGCGGGGAAAGTAATCGAACACGGTACTTAATACTGACGCACATCCGCGTTGTTTCACTGTTCTTGTTTTCGTCTAGTGACATTTCAAATCGACTTTCATGCTAATTGGTAAGAATTCGATCTGTGCACTTTACAAACAAGCACCAGGGGGTATACACGTGCGCGCGTGTAAGTCGGCCTTGGTCATTAGCAAGGTTGGGACTGACCTTTCTGAATTGCCAAGATTCGAAAACAATTTAACCCTGGATTCATGTGCATGCAAATTAAAGAAAATAACGCTGGAATGCATTTTGTTCTTAGCCTGTCCACTCGAGTTGGAGATGACATTTTGATATACATTTACAGTGTTTTCGTATGTCAATTGGCACCACAAGGGCTAGTTTTGTGGACAGTGGATCCACTTATGCCCCTTTCCCACATACACGATTTTTATATTACATGTATTTAAAATCGCAACTGCGTCGTACACATGTTTGTGGTAAATCGTGGTCCACCGTAGCGCATCGTATAGTGCAACGTGTTGCCACCGTGGAGGAGCACGATTTTTTCTTGAATGTTCAAAATAATCTTTGGTGGAATGGTCGACAAAAAAATCACGGCCTACCGCAGCAGCATCGTATGAGAGTCGTAACGTTGTCGTGACGTTGTCGGGGTATGTAGTGACGGCGTCTTGTTCATTGTTCAATGAGTACTCATTCGTAGTGGCCACAACAGTCAAGACTTCGCTACGTTGCTGATACGATGCCACTACGATGGTGCTGCGATCCAGTACGACTTGAACAAGACGCCGCCACGAACGTATTTTGTATCACGTGACTCTTGTTGATCGTAGTGTTTGTTTGTTTGTTTGTTTATTTCCATTGTAGAAACACACACGGTGCCATGCCGAACTTGAGAAAAACGCGCAAAAGGGGGCTTCCACTTGTGGGGCTCGAAAAATGATCCTTCCATGGAACCATTTTGAAGATTTAGGTTCACACGAAAACTTCCCGAAGAGTCACCCCACACAGCCTATAGACTCGCATAACACGCCTAAGCACGATACAATATTCAAGGCATTCGCCTCTATTGTTGGGCGCAGAATTCCTTCGTTTACTTCAGGCCGCTCATTTAGGTTATCAACACCCATACCCGCGATATGTTATCAGTACAAATAGGGGTAAAAGTACATATTCAATCTGTTATCGCGTCCCGGCTATTGTCAGAGGTGCTAAAGTTTCTGAAACAGGAGTGAAATATCTGCTAGCAATGCAAACAAAACATGTGTGAATTGGTAAGCCGTGAACTAGACTATAATCTTGAGATTGTTGGTTTTGTTTAATCTGTATACAGACGTTGGAGGCAAACATAATGGCTCAACGGTCAACACACAAGTTCTTGTTCCTCTTCCCCCGAGGATATTAATATGTTTCTAATAATGTTGTTTCTAATAATTTAAAGGAACATTAATGCGGGATATCAGCGAAGTCAGTCCGTGGTTCTACGTTTCGCTTGATGGAAAGGGAAAACCGGGATTTGGGCTCCAATTTCCCGCGCTTTTGGAATGTAACAAATTAAGTGTTAGTGATCCTCGACATGTTCTTTTCGTTGCTGACATAGCCGGAAGGCAACTTTTGAAAGTTTAACGAACTCGAACTCTTTTAGTTACCAGAAGAATTCGTTTTGTATTTCAATGCTAGAGACCAAGGTTCCCTATACCCATTTCAACATTAAAATACTTTGGAAACACACGTACACATGATGTGAAAAATATCCCCTGAACACCGATTGTGAACTTTGCTGAACTCTGCCTTAAAAAGGGTACGCAAATAAATACAAGGTGTGATAATGACTGAGCAAGCAATACGGGAACAAAGGTGAATGGCGAACTTTTCAAAGTATGCTGCGAATGGAACGCCAGTTGATATACGTGTCAACGGCGCGGGAGGCTTGCTCCAATATCAGGTCTGTTTCAGACGTCGCGCTTCTGCTGTGTCAAATTTAATTTCTCTATGGCCAAATGCAATTGAATTACGCGCGACGACGTTAGCACGGCAGTGGTTTTAAACGTCAAACTTAAAGGGGTACTACGTCCTAAAATCCCCGAAAATGTCATGTTTTGGATTGTTTACTGGTCTTATTTTAAACATTATGGCCACAGTGTCAGGAAACCAACCTAGTGTCTTACCGTTCCTGAGAAGAGACAAAACAAATTAATAACGTTGTTTACGTTTGACGCGGCAGACATTTTGGGGTATTCGTATACGCATTTACAGCCGGCATACAATTCTGGGCTGTATTTCGAATAATCGGCGCGGTCACCATCAGACTGGTACCGCAAACAGTGCATTGAATACACGACCGATATCACACTGGGAACTGAGGTTCCATACTACTGTTGTAGGTATCTGCGAAATAGCAGCAGCTAGCTATGTATGTACATGTACACCAAAACAGCTCGAGTTTTGAGGGTCAGAAAAGTGACCACAAAAACTCATTCTACACAAGAATAACCAAAAACGTCAATCTTTTATGGTTGTGTGGATGTTTATATTTTACTTTTAACATCGTTTCGTTCAAAACGCGTTGTGTATAGCCCAATTGGGCGATTCTATGACATAGTACCCCTTTATTGTTATTTACGCAATGTTTCAAACTAAACCGGAATTCAGCACCCCCCCCCCCCCCCCCGTTATTAAAAACCTATTAACCTCAGGGTGAGTATTGCGAAAAAGAGATTATTGGCCTACTTTTTTGTTATCGTGCAGTTGTCATCGTCAAATGAGGCATAAAAGGCCATTAATTTACTGTGCACACAATTCGCACGATGACACAGTTCAAAATGTCGAGACGATAACGGATTCACAAACTGCGCACGTGTGCAAGTCATTCAAAAAGGGTTTATATTTCACCCATCATTATTGAAACATTTAATTACAACAAGCCCACAGATTGGAATCTCAGATAACTGCGCTGAACACTTGAGCAAATAACATCGGCAAACACAGGTGCGTAGGAAGGTAACACCTCCGCACAAAGAATAACAGAAAGCCGGTCTTGTCGCAATGACACGGTATTTGGACAGTTAATAGAGGTGGCTTGTTAAAACACAATTAGGAGAGGATGCCGATCAGCTCAGGAGGGGGTGGAAAGGAAGGGGGGGGGGGGGGGGGGGGGTGGGTTGCTACACCTGCCTGACATTGGTTTAGTTTTTCCGTCAATAACAACCCCCAACATAGTCTCGGCATGGAGGAAATGCTCTTATTCCTCCATGGTCTCGGTGACTATCCTGTCACTATACAGGGTTTCAAATTATGCCGACCTCACGATTTTTTGTCTTCTGGCAAATGGGTTTTACTTGTTTAGCCCCCAAATTAGAAGTATACTTTGTCCTTGAGCACGACACAGTGTAATGATATACATCTCGCTTTTTATACATGTAGTATTTAGTAAGCAGACAGGTAATGAAATTGTGCCTTTGATAATACAAGCATGGAGGTAGGAAACACCTCCATGGTACATGCATGATATTTCGCACACAGTCAGAGATATTTGGCTACAGAGCCATCGCAAAATTGTATTTTAAAGAAATATAGAATAACAAGCAATCGCAGCCATTTTGAAATTTCAAAAAATGCATGTTAATATACCTTTCTTCAAAGGATCTACGATGGCGCTGTAACCAGATATCTTTCTTATGACATGACAGTGTGCCAAATTTTGTGTCATCAAAGGCACAATTCTATAATTAATATTCTGCCTGTCTGTCCCACTATATATATTTATCAAACCGGTTTATACGGACTCTGTTTTGTTGGATTGTCAATATCTGAACGAAATTGAAATTAATTGATTAAATAATTGGAATTGAATAACGTCGGCATTTCTTAGAATATTTTCGTCCCCGAAAGTATATTACTGATTACCATGTGCGGTTATACGTGCATTATATATATGCGTTTGTGACAGACCATTATATTTGATACGCATACGGGATACATATGCGGATCGGGAAAAGTCGCCTATTAAATCGCCATTTTGTGTGATAAGAGTCATCAGTTTTACATTATTCATTTCACCATTTGGAGATGAGATGTAAATTGCCGATAGTTTACCAAATCAAATAACAACGCAAAATGATGATTGAATAGGCGACTTTTCCGAGCCGCATTATATTATGTATCCCGTACGCGTATCAAAATATCATGGTCCCTATAATGCGTTATCCCTTATATGTCTGAGGCATTCATTTGGGGACAGTACACACTACTACTACTACTACTACTACATGTAGTACTACTACTAGTACTACAAAATTAGTCTCGAGTCTCATGAACCAGTGTATTAAGACAAGAGTACTGAATACTACAGTTTACTCGAGTAATAGTATAATATAGGTCACAAGGCCAATACAAAGCCTTTCTTTTAATTCAGCATCAAAACTAGAATATTTTGATGTAGGTCTGTTGACAGCTCAATGAAACCAGATAGCAATGTACCTGGTGGAACACATATTAATCAATCATTGCATGTAAGCATGCCGCACGCATCTCAAGGTCGCGCTAAAAATGCTTGAAATGTCGTGCCTCATTTATTTTGCAAACTTCACAGGATGACACAAACGCGCTAGTCTACCATAAATCAAAACCGTTTCTTAGTTATCGAGTGAAGAGTTGTCAAAACCCATTAGATTTCTAGAGCGTCCCAGTGTTTATTAATGTGTTGTATACCTCTGTGGGGCTAATTTTAGAAGATATGACTCAATGCTGTCGTATGATATAATTATACAGTTAAAAAGGAGTACATTTTAAACTAAAAACGTCAGTACGAGTATAACACGACAGATATACATGTAGGTGATGGAATTTGGCGCAGAGTTTTCGCTGCCATTGCTCGTTAATATTCTATAATATTATTTAGAATGACATGGCACAGTGGTTACGGTGTTCGACTCATGTGCGATGGTGCGCGGGTTCGAACCCTACCAGGAACATGATGTTTGTGCCCTTGGGCAAGACACTTGGCTACAATTTCCTCTCACCACCCAGATATATTTCTCATGACATACTCGGACTGTGTGCCAAATGTCATGCTTGAATAGTAAAAGGCACATTTCCCCTATACCCGCCCCATTATAAACTATATTCATGTACTTTCGTGCTGGCCAGTTTATTTACATATATATATACGCGACACCTGCAGGTAAATGCATCATCCCACCCGTCAATTATATCTTTTTAAAATTATAAATCTCCAGGTTGTGATGGGGTAGTTTTATGGACCTGCTAAGCACAACATTTGCTTAGCACACACAAATCTTGCCCAGTAAAACAAACAGGTTGCCTGCCAAAACTCCCTGTGCTTTTCATGCTAAGCAACTCCAGCTGAATACCAGTCACGAACAATATAATCTCCTGAACATTTGGTTCGTATTTTAAACCCTGTTTTTGCAAAGGATGACTTTTCATGCTAAGCAAAATGTGCTTAGCCCTGGTGTTTAGGAAGTGGGGCATTCCAGTCCAATATCCCTATACAGACGTGATGGGCTTGAATTTATGAAGTGTCATTGACCACAGTCTGTCTAGGGAAACCGGGGACGACACCTGCCGGTAGACTGCTTGGAGACAGCGCACCTGGCAAGCCGGTGTTTGCTCTAAGGATTTGTCATAAGGACAGTTCCTGTCTCCGCGAGGGATATCCAGATATCATACACAATGAACCACAAGGACAACACGCACAAGAGGCTCTCATCAATTAGATACTTATTGCAGTATATAGGCCGAAGCTGTGTGAAAAGGGACCCCGTTAAGCGCACACGAAACCACTTCATAATTACAATTAAAGGATCTTCGAAACTGAGTGTTTGAAAAGTGAACCATCTTCACTGTTGGGGATATTTGCGGTTGCCATTTCTCAACAATGCGAGGGATTTATAAGAGGGTATTGTGATCTGTTTATTTCAAGTCTGTCTGAGGGGTCAAATATAATTATTTCACATTGTGTCTTTTTCTTGGTCGTGAGGGTGATTTTCAGTTAATGGTGTGTATAAGATGTAATTAAACAAATATTACTAAAGATATTACGTTTTATAGACACATTTTTCAAACCAATACATAATTTGTTCAAATTAGTAATACAAAAATTAATATTGGATTTTTTAATAAAAGTTTTTTATATTATTTTTATTTTATTTTATTTTATTTTTATTTTTATTTTTTTAATATTTTTTTTATATATTTTTTTTTGGGGGGGAAGAAGGGTTGAGAACCTAACGACCCCTGTCTATTCCACCGCAAGAACTATACCGCACGATATGTGGCAGAGGGGTACCCCCCTCTTATCCCTATATACGCACTCAACACTATTGCACTAACTCATCCCCCCTTGAAACCTAAAAGGAATTCCTGAGATTCCGGGAACACAATGGTCAACACAAAAGAGGAGGGGGGGGGGGGGGGGGGGGGGGTGTTCTATGCCACATATTGCGCTTCATAATGGCAAGCACAGTTCAATACCGGTGACACCTTTTTATATGATCGGGTCTGAGCATTTTGTAGAGTTTGGCGCACTTTTGAAGTCATTGCCAAACCAAACCATACTCGCACGAAGCAACTTGTGTTCGTCCACGAACACATTTCTTGTTCGTAGTTTTGTTTTTGGATGTTTGTAAATGTTGTATATTCCCTTCAAATGAGGCCAAGAAATATAACAAAATAGACAAAAAAACACACACATTTTGAGCGTTTTTACTCACCTGTAAAGACTCGTATTCCCGCCGGTCCCCTGGACATGGCGTTCTCGTTGCAGTTAAACTCCTGCGTACTGGCCGACGTGGATGTCCCTGGTATAGGCCGACCGGTGTCCACGTAGACACACCAACAGTAGCCGGCTTCGTCGTGACACTGCACGGCCTTGTACGCTCCGTCTTCATGACATTGCGGGATGAACACTCCGCTCTTAGGGAGTAACTCGGCCCGTTCCGTGGCCCGTTGTCGCTCAGCTGGGCAGGAGACTATCGTGGTGGTCTCTAAATACATACCCAAGACAAATATTTCGCTCAGCGATTGCATTTGACAGAAAGTTTGTTAGAAATTTAAAGATGACTACCACAATAATATGTAGCTCACTATACAGGGTGTCCACATAAAAAGTATACCCATTTTCAAATTCATATTACATGTATTGCAAAACTACTAAATGTTTCTGAAAAATACAAATGTCTGTTGAAAGGTAGAATGCCCCCTGTCCAATGGTATAAGGTTCATTATGAATGACTGAACAAACAAGACAGTTATGAAAGGTACTGAAATTACAAGTTGGGATTACAAGGCGGGCAGTGAGAAACGACGATGCCAGCTATTAACATTAACAGGAATAGTGACCGTGTGGGGGTACATCACCTTAAATTTGTCAGGTATAAAGAGTACCACAAAAAGAAAGGGATCAGAAAAAATGATTCATCGAACCAGTCATTGCTTTTTCAATGTGTTTAAACCGTAAAACAATTTGTCACAGTGCTGATTTCAGTACTTTTCATAAATGTCTTGTTTGTTCAGTCATTCATGGCAATGGCATAATGAACCTTATGGACAGGGGACATTCTACCCTTTTAACGAACAATCAGTAGTTTTGCAATAATATGAATTTGAAAATGGGTATACTTTTTATGTGGACACCCTGTACAACCGAGTGAATTGTGACTGACATTTTGTGCAGTCTCACAGCAATTCCACATTTATATTTACATTGGTAACTGTCATACTAGTTGAGCAGATAGTTGAGCAGATAGGGGAAATGTTTAAGGGAATTGTGCCTTTGATGATACATGTACAAGCATGAAATGGCTGCCATTACTTGTTATTCGGTCTGGCGTATAGCCTTTCACCGCCGTGACCCGGGTTTTCAGTCCCTGCCTGATTGTGTGGGTTTTCCCCAGGATATTCTTCTTGGGTTTTCCTCCTAGTCCGAGCTGTAGTGCCTAGGGTGCTTTTGAGAGATCCTTGGTTTCATTACCAGAAATAATTAAATTATTAATACCTAAAACAAAATTTCAAAAACAAATCTGCGATGGCCCTATATCCAAATATCTTTGTGCCAAATTGTACTCTTGTGTCATCAAAGTCACAATCTCCTCGCCCATCTGCTGTACTATCATTAAAATACAATTCGAGTCTGCAATGTAATGATTGCAATTCCGCAGGTCACCAATTATTGTACCTTTTTGGTTATCTATTCTGTTTCCTTGGACGCAATAACTGTAACAGTGAATTCAAGGTCTGAATGCAAAAGCTTACCTGGGTTTTCGCTTCTTGGAGGGAGGGGCGTGACTGGTAAATGCATGACTGGACGAATAAGACCTGTTGGCACAATTTCATATCATTTTATATCAATTCCAAAAAAAGTAAATGGGTGCGCTTCGCGGCACATGCACTTGTCAATTTGTACTCAACTTGTACAACGTAGTATATAATGCGAGTTCGGAAAAGCATGTGCAGCCCGACTTTACATTATCGGTCCTAACCGAGAATGTAACAGAATCAAAGAGTGTAGTACATGTATATACATACAGCATGGTTTGAGGAGGACGGTGGGAATTACTGGTCCCGAGGTGTAGGTCAGCTTGACTACATCCAAAGCTAAACAACAGCGAGCTACCAGTGATTCCACACTAATTTCCAGAAATAAACCATGCTGTATTTGTTTTAATACACCTCATCACTATTCACTGCCTTGTCAATAACGGCCTTCGTAGATTTGCATCTTTATTCAGCACAAGATATTTAGGTTTTTCTTCAGTCTAGTCACGGACATCTAGTACGTTACTGAAACTAGTATCGTAAAGAGTACATGCCAAAGACTACATGTCTACGAGGCGGGTTCCAGAGGGAATTGTTAGTGCTACCTGACAAAATACCGAACGGCAGCGAGCTGGATACTCACCGGGATGACGACAAATGGCAGCGTATCATTTTTACTTCCCGGAAGCGTGGCGGAATCGGCCACTGGCGCGCTCTAATTTGCTCATGGATATTTATTTTATGAGGTGTAATAACAAAAGTTAATACACTGTCGGTCATTTTTGTTACATTATCGGTTAGAGATACACTATCGGTCAAGTTGTGTGACATTGTCGGTTAGTGATACATTATCCGTTGGTTACTACATTATCACTCAGTTGTAACAACGTCTTCGTAAAATGCAGTGTGTTTCGGCTGTCAAAAACCGAATACCAGTTGAAGGAAAATGGCACTCCATCATACAGGCAACTTCCCCGGACTGCCATGCTTGTTCGGATCTAGCACCCATCCTAAAAATATCAGTGCCCACGCTCACCAACGGCAGAGTAGTACATGTACAATCAAAACAATAATACACATCAACAATTGGTCTCCACACCAAATGTCCGTTTCCTATAGCCTTAAGTAACCTTTGACCTACCTTCCGGTAAGTTTGTGTCGGCTGTCGGTTCTTCCAGTTGTTCATCTGAGTTGAGGGATAAGAAGAGATGGAACGAAACTACAAATTACAGGAGTACTAAAGTCGGTGGTTGGAACCTAGTAAAAACCTCAATCTTGCACTTGCCCGGCAAATCATGGCTGTCTACACGGAAGATACCAAAGAGTTTAAGGGGAAAAGAAAGAAACTATATAAGACTACAAGCCGCTCGCATGCTCATGCATCTATATATAGGGAATGATACACAAGGTTCGAAAAAAGCTTGAAGACAAAGTAATAAAGGTTAAAACTTGGAGAGTCCGGTGGATGGAATCGTCGGAGGAAAAACTCCTGGAGGTAAAATAGCAAGTAAAGAGCAGGGCTATAGTTTATAGGATGACAAATGCATTGGAGGGAATGTGAAATTAGCTTGAAGGCAAAAAGAAAAAAGGTTTTGAGAGGGATCAAGAAAAGTTTGAAAAGGAAAGAAATCACAGCTTTAGAAGCAGGTATAGTTTTAGTGGATGCAAAGCAGGACCATGTAGACAGACATGTCATTCAAGGCATATTTCTTATAATTACACAGGCAAGATGCAATGCTAGCTACCGATCTTACACTAGGAAAAGACCGTATGTGATTTTGCATTCAAAGCGAACATGATCCTTATACTAGCAGGATGTGATTTCAACAAAGGTTTCCAAAACCACATCCAAATGTTCCAAATAACATCTTCAGTCTAAATTCACATCCTGTGTTGTTTAGTCGTTAGAATCCAAATTCACATCTAGTAGATGCGAATTTGGATTTTAACGACTTAACACAGGATGGGAATTTGAAAGAGTATATGAATTTGGAGCATTTGGATGCTATTTTGGAAATCATTTGTTAAAATCACATCCTGCTAAGGCCCGTTTTTGATTGCAAAATCACATCATGCCCTTTCCTAGTGTTAAAACGAACAGGAAAGTGGGAGGTTGCGGTACCGTAGGCGTCCTTCTCTTTCGGTATTTTCTTTCAGGCTCTGCTATGTAGGCCACGGAAAATACCGGCTATGGTTCCCGCCGGTTGTGTATAAAACCCCCCACTTTTAAAACCGGTTTACCAAAAACACACGAGACTATGAAAACAGCATTATGATCAATGGCAGTGCTGAAATGGGTTAAGTGTGTTTAAGGATTTACACGGTGAAAGAACACTTGAATGGGATTATTTTTTTAGGCAGTGCAAAACTTTAACAAAAAGGCCGCATTCGCACAAAATGACACCATGCAAACAGTTTACGTATACACACACAGTCAACAATTACACAAGAGAAACCAATGGTTAGAACTCATAACGCAGTTAAGACATTCAAAGTGAAAGATCAACAGGTGCAGTGCCAAGGCGTGTAAACTGAGCCCAACAAGCAAACAGTATTACAGTGAAGTTGTTTTTTTCATTCAGTGAATGTAATGTTGAAATGCCTGACAGGTGATATGGATGGCCAGAAGCTGCAGCAGAAGGGGACAAATGGGCTGAAATACGCCGCTATTTTTTCGTTTGGGTGAAAAAGCATGAACACAAGTCTACTTAGCTACTCTATATTACGCACTTAGAGGTAGTAGGAAAATGAAAGTTTAGTTTGGAGTTGTGTAGATTTGACTTTCACCTTCTCATTATCTCTTCGTTTTTTCCAAATCACCGCAAATACTGAAACATTCACAACCATGAAAGTGCAACGTTAATGAGAATGTACGTCCCGACCCAGAATTTTTCTGCTGGCAACTTCTGTGGAAGGTGAAATGTCCTCATGATGTGGCGGTCAAGTACAAGTACCATTCTTCCAACGCATACTCACTATTATCCACCAGACAATACGACCACTCGGTTTTCGCGATTCGCCCGTCCCCGTTCAAATCACAGTGCTCAATAAACGTCTTGGCGCACTTTTTGGGTTTCAAGATCTTCTTCATCATCCGTCTGAGGGAGTTCAACTCTTTTCTGTCCAGCTCCATGTCCGCGTTGCTGTCTAGCTCGACGAATTTCCACTCGATCACTCTTTTCTGCGAGTCCTCTAGTCGCTGGACTCCGCCCGTCGTTTCCGAGGGCTGCGTCGTGGGCAGACGGTGGAACTCCTCCCGGAAAATGTCTTTGAGTTTTGTGTTGAATTCTACCCTGGCATCTTGATTACAGCCTGCAATAAGACAAATAAATGATAATTGTGACCCACTATGCAAACATTAGTATGATGTGTTAAAAAAAAATATGTTTTTCAATTTTACAGCTGGTCAGAATAAGCAGGAAATAAGCTTTCATTTGATATATTATGGCACAACTCTGTAGTGTTATGCATTGGTTTTTTACAATTTTTTGAAATTTGCTTTTTCTCACTTATATTTAAAATGTCTTTGAAAAGAAATTAAGATTTTTGCAGAGCGGGTGACATTTATCAAATTGACTGCTTTCTGCTTACTTTCTTCTTTCCAATGATTAAAACATCACTCTATTCAAGTGAACAATCACTCTCACAGTCTCAAATTAATTCACTCGAAATATATTAAAATCCGATCGAATTCTACTGAAATTTCGCATTTTCAGTATTTTTCACTCTAAAACGTCTAGTCCTCTAGTTTCATTATTTGGAATTTAGAGAATAAAAAACAACAACAACCCATAAACAAAACAGAAAGTACATCTCACCTATTATATAGTTAACGTAAAATCTTTCAAAAGATTAGGCTCATAATAGTTTAGTTTGTTAATACCTTTAGTGTCTAGAAGCGGCCGTTTTGTTGGAGGAATTGTTGCTGTGGTAATCGAAAATAAAAGAAAACAAAACAATACAAATTCTTAATACATTCTTAAGAATGTTCTTGTAGTCGGGTACTTTGACCCCACTTAAGATGAAACACAGCAATGTGTAGACGTTGGGGGAATTGTAAGGTAAGACAATCAGTTTGGAATAACTGAATATAAAATATTAGGAGCAGTATTTGAAGGAAAAAATTGTTTTTTTGTTCTAACCACTTCACTTGAAAATGTCAGCACACCAGGAGCCATAATTTTACAGGGTGCTTCAGACTGCTATTCTGTAACAGTCAAGTAAAGTATTTTGTGATAATTTGGTTATTATTTTATTTTGATGTTTGCAAATTGATGTTTGCAAATTGTTGTATATTCCCTTTAACGACAATATCAATATACGTCTGCTTGTGAATACCTGACTGTGCCGCGATTTCACCGTTACATGACGGGCGAGGGGAAGTCATTTTAGTGGGCTGTTTGACGGAGGATCCCGGAATGGGTTTACCGTCCTCCGTAACGCACCAACAATAGCCGAAGGACTGATGGCACTGGACCTTAGAGAAACTCCCGTCCTCCTCACACTGCGGTACAAACACACCCTCCGTGGACGTCAGGGCTTGTACCCTGCTTGCTGCCTGCTCCGTCTGGCATTTGGTCAGGCCTGAAACCAAGACGAGGATGAACTCTTTCTCAAAAGAAACCTTAGCTTTTATCGGGGACTATAGTTTACTTATAGACCGTATCCAAGCTATTTTGATGTGTCTGTTCAGAGCCTCCTTTCCTGGCATTACCTTTAGTTGCTTATAGCAAATGTGCTTATAATAAAGCTGCTTATAGCATTGACAATTATTGTTTGTACTTCCCCAAAATAGATTGACTAGGAAATTAGTGTTTTCCAGGCCTTCATTTTAATAAATCTGAGGAGAGCTGTGCATCGCTCTCCTTAAATCAAAAGGTGAATTAAGGAGAGTGATTTTAAAATCGCTCTCCTTAAATCAAAACAATGAATACAGGAGAGTGATTTGCTCTTGCTAACAAAACGCAAGTTTAAAGGCCCTGGACACTATCTGTAGTTACTCAAAATGACAACCAAAGGTGTCTATGCCTTTAATAAACACATACTCAAGAAAAGGAACACAACATTCACCAGTAGTTCAACTTTTTGTTAAGAGAATGATGGCGCTTTCCCATCCAGTGACATTTCTCTCTCTGTGACTTGTATGGCTTAATTAAGCGCGAATTAGTCTAGGCCCGTTATGTCCGAAATAAATGGAATGGGCGAACACGAAAGACTAGATGACCGTTGTTGGTATAAGATAAATCTGATGTGATTTTATTTGGGGGTGCAAGGAGAGATTTGTATTCGCCTTTTTTTTTTATATTTTTTTTTTTTTTTTTTGTTGCTCTTCTTAAAAATGTAAGGAGCGCTTTTTTTTGCTCTCCTTAAAAATTTTAAGGAGCGCGGAGGAGCGCGAGCGCGATCGCGCTCCTTTAAAATGAAGGCCTGGATTTCTCACATGTATTGTTTCACTCAACTGTTTTGGGTTCTGATGCTAGAAAAAATAGAGAAAACTGAACTGTTCTTGTAGTCTGGCTCCAATACCCCACTTTAGATGGAACAGAGCAATTTATATAATTCGGGGATTCATCAGGTTAAGGAACCAGACTAGCTGGCTTACACCCACTGTGCAACTACATGTGCATTTGCAAACAGAATGTGGACTAACCAAATTTCATAAAGTGAGTGGCAATATATGACAATAGTCAGGTTTTTCCAACGATGGTCGGCGGACCATCGTTGGAAATTGATACGAAAATAGTTCTTGAAAATGACAGCACACCAGGTGCCATTCATTTATTTGCTGACATCCAAGTATTTGCAAAAGTTGTTTACTGCCTTCTATAATAGTAACAAACAACATTGTTTTGTGTTTTTGTCGGCTCTGGGCCAATGTTTGATGTACTGGCTACCTACCCTCGCAGGGTCCTTTGTGGTTGATTTGGACCGAGTTGCCGAGGCACCGTGCTCTTCGGATCTCGCAGCGAGAGTTATACGTCTGGCCGTCCATGCCGCAGACAGGCCGTGGCTTGGCCATCAGGCAGTCTAACTCGCAATCCCTCTCTAGGCTCGTCAACTCGTGCGCCAATGGGAACTACCAAAGAACAAGTAGAAGAAGGTAAAACAAGTCAAATATATGATTACAAAAAAATCACAGAATTTTGGAGCAGGATTTGAACCCGTGACACTCCGAAAGCTGTACCGCGCCGTGTCAACCGGTATAAGAGCTATCCGACCACACAACACTTCTCGGTATTGGCTGCTGATGTGATGGATTGTTTTGTTCAGTTTGCAATAAAACAAATCTCAATTCGTAAAATTACGCTGTCGACATCACAAGCGATTTTTGTAGATTGAAAGAAAACAAATTGGAAAGAATTTCCTACCTGCATGTACATTACTTTACACCCTGTGCACAAACTCCATTTCGAGACTGATGTCTGAATGTTTGTTCTGTACTGAATGCTGCAATGTTTTCTCTGTTCAATTAGATTTTGCATGACATGTTATCGCAGTTTCTCTTGCTTTCCACGGCATGCATGATTGTAAAACTTCGAACATAGATTTAATATGAAATAAAATCCCCTAAATCCACCCATTCATGATAATTCAAGCAATTACCAATGGTGTATCCTACCTTCAATTTGCATCAGCAAATCGGTCAAACATGTGCGCGGATACTAAAATAAACCGCTTCTTAAATATTCAAAATTTGGGAAATATCCCGGGGAATATCATTAAGGCAAAGTCCGGTTAACTGGCGTCAGACAACTTACCGCAAGCAGTCTGTATACGTTCAAGTACACTATCACATGGGCAGGGTCGGTAAACTAGTTTCCACAGCTGGTATACGTACGTGGAGGCTAGTCACTAGGGTAAAGTGAATTTAATGATATAGAACATCGACAGACAACGAGCGGCAAATTCGAACAAATCCGCCAATTTGTACAGGGCATACTTTGTTCCAGCTTAGCCGACATGCGGCGGTATACTCTTTCAGATGAGGGCAGGAGCAAATCTAGCTTTGAGCAAACAGGATGGGTGTTATATTTGAGTTACGGTTTGCTTGGGGGAATATTGACATTTCAAAAAATGCGTTTTATATGCATTTTTGTACTTTTTATTTTTATTATTTTTATCACTTTTATTATTTTCTTCAAAATGACAGCATACCAGAGGGAAGAATTTCACAGTGAGTAATATCTTTACATTATCAAGCTTTTAAACAAAAATTCACTTGGTAACTTTATAGTTGTGAAAGGTATACTATCCCTTTAAAGTCATGGTGCACCATGTTGGCAGTGCGCTATGACGGTTAATATACGAATTACGTCCGTCTGAAGGTCTGTCTGAACATAATGCATTCGGCGGCCTTTTAATACATCGATAGCGCACTCTACGACATAAAACCCGTACAATGTTTGATTACACAAAATAGCAATTATCGAAGGCAAAGACAAAACATCGACACTGATTAATTAAACAGAACAATAAGAGAAACCTGTCTTGCGTTAAATATTAATTGATATATACATGTAAATCATGTATTAAGAAAATATACATGTACAACATTTGCAAACATCACAAAAACAAAACTACCAAATAATTATTAAACAACTGGACTGTTGGTAAATAACAGTCTAAAGCATCCGTACATTATGGCACCGGATGTGCTTAAATTTTCAAGAATAAAGGTACTTACATAATAATTTCCAATGCTGGTCGGCCGATTACCGTTGGAAAAACTTTTTTTGTTCTTCAAATACAACCCCCAATGTACCAGTTACCATTTTGTTAGCAATCGATAGGTATATACACCAGCTGTGGACTGGTTCCCTGGCCGTCCAATTCCTGGACGTCCGGGAACCAGATTACAAGAACAAAATTGTGTTTTTTGTGTTGGTTTCCCCAGCATCTACAAACACAAACCTTCAAACAAGTCAGTATAATAATATTTGCTATACAATACCCCCTCCCACCCCACCCCTCAAATCCATCAATTTATGACAGCAAAAGCAAATGTTGTACATCCTCTTTAAATACACGTGGAGATAAACTAAATACACGTGGAGATAAACAACTAAATAAATCTTGCGCACAAATCTGGTACGTTAACTTTTAACAATTAACAATTGACAAACATTTTTATAATTTTGAATTGTGTTCTGCATCAATACTGATTTCAATGTTCTTTGGGGTTCCTTGCTCAAAAAGAAGCATTTTGTTTCTTGTTCAATTTTTTTTTCTTTTTTCTTTTTTAAAGAGACCAAAACGTATCGTGTAAAATGAGGACAAGGTGGAAACCTTATATCAGACGGGACAAGAAAGCCTGCTGGGTGTTATGATTAAAGATTGAAGTAGGTCACCCGCCAGACAGACAAAGATATTACATTATTCCCCGGCGAATTGCGATTATTTTCGGTGCGGGTGGAAATCCATTACAAGTTGTACCCCCTCGGGAACTTTCGGTGGTATAAATCTCCCAAGTACTGCAGATGGAATTAACAAAGTGTCTTTGTGGTAGATTGTTACCGCGGTCCCAATTTATCTGCCCACGGCCTAAAGCCGGCACCAACACACAACGCCTTGAAACTTGACAAGCGGGATAGTTGATTTTAAAGATTACAGCACACAAAGGTATTTAATCTTGACACCTTTTAAAGGCGTTATAAGTGTGACTTAATCAGGAAGTGGGGGGGGGGGGGGGGGGGAATTAAATTACCAGCCGCTTTAAAAGGCTTAAGAAAATATTTCAAAATAGGATATTCAGCTAAAAAAATAAAAAAAAATAAAAAAATAGTAGTGTCAACAATGTACACATCCATTTAGCGTAATCTGTAATGAACGATAACAGGTCAAGTATGTGCCTGCATGAATGAGGCGACATTATTGGCATTATTGTTGGGGGGGGGGGGGAACAGCAGGAAAGCCATCCCTCATCCCTCCACCCCCCCCCCCCCCCCCCCCTCCCCCCTCCCCCAACCAACACCACACCACCACCCTTTACCATTTGGGGAATATGGCACCCTCCCCCACCTATCGTGGTTTACATGACAATTATAGAAAAGGGCAACATCCAGCTCGCACCAGCGCCGCTTTGCTCCCCCCACTTTCAAAAGTGTTCCGCCACACCTGATTATGGACGTACATCTATTTCAATTTATACAATGGAAACAAAGGTAAATGTAACAATCAGTGTATAGACTTATACACTGATTAGACTGATTAGCTACAGTGTATAGACTTATTTTGTTTCATTTTTCCAATGTTAATAAGCAGGACAATCGATTCACATCAAGGCAAGCAAGAAGGATGATTAAACATGTGGCATGTTCTCGAAAAGAAAGGGTGTCATCGATGTCAGCATTTAGATTTAAGACTGCACTTTACCCGCACTTACACCATTTGCAAACTAACAACGAAACTACTGAATTGTTAGGACGGGTGCGTAGCTATGTTCCCCAGTCCCTATGTTCCCCAGTCCCTATGTTCCCCAGTCCCTATGTTCCCCCATAGTTGTTACAATCAGTAATGTAATAAAATAGGACGTGTAAGTTAACATCGAGAACGTACGAGACTTTACGAACGTACGAGATTATTACGTTACTGGTCGATTTTATTATATTACACTATGGGGAACATAGGGACTGGGGAACATAGGGACTGGGGAACATCGGGTTGACCCCGTTAGGACATACAGTTTACTATATAAGTGAATATTAACAGTTTTAACCATCCCGTAAAATTACGGCACTTGGTATGTTGTGGTTTGGAAGAAAAGTGAATTTTTGTATTAATTTCCAACGATTGCCGGCCAGCAATCGCCGAAACAAAACTGACTATTTTCAAACACTGTCCGAATGTATTCACATTTTCCCCCAATACGGTTGGCCATTGGTAAATGCATGGGTGCAAGCCAACTAGACCGGAAAAACCTGATAATTCCCTGACGTCTATACATTGAACCGTTTCGTATGAAGGAAGTCAAAGAACCAAGAACAGCATTTTTGGTTTTTGTCCAGCGTCTATATATAAACACAAAGCTTTAAACAGGCCAGCGTAACAATATTCACTATACAATATGAATTTGACTACATGCTCAACGCGCGTTGGCGTTAGTAAACAACACCACGTCCGTTACTGGTTCGCGGTCAAAACAGACGAAAATTTCACTTAAGCAATTACATTATCAATCTATCAACAGGTTAATGTCATTTGCCCTGTATTTTGTCGTGCGATGTCTCATTCGAAACCTCAAAACAAATGCAATGTTAGACAATTATCAATTCAATTTGAAAATCAATATTTCAGGGTGCAACCCCCCCAACGCACGGACACACTTAAATTAACAAAGTTCAACAGTTCCACCTTTGCACCACTTTCTTCTAAATTGCATAAACTCACTGAAATGAGCCAAATGACTCTGAAAACCCAACGATTGATGAAGCTGGGTGCAGTATGCAGTTTGGACTCGTATCGCGCATGTCTAAGCGAAGTCATTTAAAGATAGGATACACCATTTGCAGATATCGAAACTATTTACTACAGGATTATTAAGAAATATCTTACTAATTTTAAAGTAATTAATGATTCCAGGCATCCAGCAAAATGATTGCGCTAGATATCCTGTAATTATTCCGAAAAACTGAAATTTATAAAGAAAAATTCGCGATCGGCGGACGCGATCAAACAAAGATAACATAAGAAAAACTGCTCGACGCCGGTTAAAAACAAACGCTGTTTTTCGTGCTTTTCTCAGCATCCATGATTGTAAAACTTCGGACAGGTCAGTTAAACGATATTTACTATAAAATACAACCCAAAAAATCTACCCATTCATGATAATTCAAGCAATTACCAATGGTGTATCCTACCTTTAAGGCAGTGACATGCAGGTCGTGTGTGGTTATCCGTAAAAACAGAACAGGTTTCATATCCCAAAAATGTATAGGAGTCAAAATTTCACATGACACCGGGATTTATTAGAGCAAAAGCAAGGGCGGAAATGGCATTAACGTGCTAGGCGAAATGCCAACATGGTTAAATGTGGAGTTAAAAATACAAATCGACATCTTACAGAAGCACGGAATCAACATGGTGTCATAAAAGGTGCAATGGAGACGGTGTATGAGCCACTCGAGACTTTCAATATAGGCCTACCTCTAGCTGTCTCCAACGCGACAAAAAGAAAGAAATAAGAGTGTGACTCGGTGTCACCAGAAGTGATGCCATAAAAGGTGAAGACGGTGAGCCACGTGAGACTTTCAATATAGGCCTACCTCTAGCTGTCTCCAACGCGACAAAAAGAAAGAAATAAGAGTGTGACTTGGTGTCACCAGAAGTGATGTCAAAAAAGGTGAAGACGGTGAGCCACGTGAGACTTTCAATATACCTCCAGCTTTCTCCCACGCGAGAAAAATAAAGAAATAAGAGTGTGACTCGGTGTCATCAGAAGTCTTACAACATGTGTTAGCAACTCTAAAACTAGCAACCTGGTAGATGAGCCTCATTTATATAAACTAGTCTTGGATTGTGAAATAAGTGAAAACATGAACAAACATTCATGGTATAGGCCTATCTCCATGACATCTTCAATTACTATCTTGCTTAATTGTCCTATAAGCTGACCGAGGGCGTGCTATGCCAAATTTCCCGATGCAACAAGATAATGGAGGTGAAATTTACCATTCTATAAGTCACAGCACCATCCATCCTAACATGAGTGATTTTGAATATGCAAATCGTCCAATTCGGGATGATGGGGAATATTTTATATTAATACTACTAGTACAGTAAAAATATGGTTTGACCTCGGACAAATTGCAACATAATTTTTTTCACCAGAATGCATTTCTATAAGGTCCCTAGAATGACATACTAAAACTCTTAAAAAATCCAAGTGGTGGAAATATGATTAATTTGCATAAATCGTTAATCCCTGCCATGTAATATATTTATTCCCATATTTGCGTATATATATACACTCTAAAAACTGAAGTGTTATAAATAAATCCCTAAGTGTTAGATTTAGCACTATCCAGGTGCTTCCTGAGGGACTGCACCTCAAGTGCCATTTCAGCACTTGATGAAGTGTCAGCATTGCAGCACTATCTAAGTGCTGTGAAAGTGCTACCAATACAGCACTAATATAGTGTTGATTTAAGTCCTTTGTAGCACCATCTTGGTGTACATCCAGCACCCCAAGGTGCAATCCATACAGCACTTGATGAAGTGTCAGCATCCCAGCTAACCAAAAAACGTTCCATGAACGTTCTTACAACGTTACGGTAATGTTTCCGGAACGTTTGGAAAAAACGTTGCGGGAACGTAAATGTGTGAAGTTCTCTTGACGTCCTTTGAACGTTACAAAGAAACGTTGTGAAATAACATTCGTACAACATTCAATGCACATTGGCAAGATACACAAATCTACTGTTGAACACTCTAATTATGTACATGTACATATTCACTGCGTGTACAGATTACGTAATACTACATTAACTTATTACACATTGCAATTACACATACATACATACAATAATAACCTATTCCTATTAGATATTACCTACTGAACACTTACTACAAACTTAGCTATTGCCGTTGTTAGTTTTATAGTTCGCTTTTTTGTCCACGAAAAAGTCACAGCAAATTTTTATGAATAATGTCAACATTTGAATACGAATAAAATGTAATGCGATTTTTGTCTCACTATTTGCCCAAAAATCAAAATTCAATCGAGGAATCGTTTGAATAATTACATATCATGGTCAAAAAAGTGAATTGTTGTACTAAATACCACAATTTAACATCGACTATTGTGAACACACATTTCCTCCCTTCTGATTGGTCAGTTGCTGTAGGTAAATTTCCTAATCGATACAGCACCAATGAAGTGCTAATATAAGTCCTTCCTATGCGTTACTTTTAAATGGGCGGGGCAGTGGGGGCAGGGCGGGGTGGTTGGGGGCAGTGATTTTTCATGAAGTTAGTTGACACAAGGACCAATTTTTGGACAAATTTAAGATAGTTAGGTCCTTGTGCAGACTTACTTTATTGAACAGAGAAATGACAAATTCAAAAGGATGTCTCTTCAAATTAGCCTTTATTTTTTACTTGATCCCTCGAAGCAACAACCATGTCAAAAGTTTAGACAAAACAATACGTTTATCGAGGTAAAACCAAACAAATATCCTATGTTTTAGATGTTTTAGATGTTTTAGATGTTTGTGTATTAAAGCACTTTGAAGTGCTAGAATAGCACCAATTATGGTGTTGGAAATGAACGCCTCCAAGTGTTATTATAGCACTATAAATAGCACCAATTATGGTGTTGGAAATGAACGCCTCCAAGTGTTATTATAGCACTATCTTAAAACTTAAAGTGCTGAATTTATGTAGCACTTGGATAGTGCTAGGTTTTAACACTTCAGTTTTTAGAGTGTATACATATTTTTTTTGGAAAAGTTTATTTTGGTGATTCTACTTACACATCCTTACTTCAATAACAATTTCTAAAGCATACAAGTGACTGAATAATTATGAGAACATAGTAATGATCTAAAATGACTACACTCTAAAAACAAAAGTGCTAAATACTGGGTGCTAAGCTAGTGCGTGCACCTGACGTGCACAAAGCAGCACCAATAGTGTTACATTTTCTCCCACAAAGTAGAAGTGCTGAAAAGTACGTGCTGAATATGAGTGCTGAATAGTGAGGCTTCCTTGACTGCACCTGAGGTGTCAAATTAACACTTCGTAAACTGAATTAGCAAATACAATTAGCACCTTTCTTCGGTGTTATGCAAAACTGTTTTTGATTGGTCAATTATGTGAGGCGATCACGCGTCGAAACTTTCGCCCGCCATGTTGACGCATGTATTCCCTGCCTGTATAACTTTACACGATCGGCAGCAAATTTGACAAGGTAAGCAACAATAAATTGATTATTATACCCGAGATGGTTTTATTATCATGCATGGATCACACTGAAGTTACACTGCTTTCGTTGATGACAATATTTTAAACGATTTCGTCTAGTGAAAAGGCCTGTTCTGATTCAACATTGTTTAGGCCTATATGAACCATGTGCACGTGCACACCGCGTGCATGACATGCGTGGGCAGCATGCATGGAGGCCATGACTCGCGTGTCGACGCGTTAAACCTACATGTAGGTTAGGTCTAACGCGTTAGTCACAGTCACACAGTGTATTTACATAATGATGTATGCCAAACCATGCTAGGCTATTACTTAAGCCTAGCATGTTTTGGCATGTAAGGGCTAGGCCAATGTCATCAGCTTGTCTCATCAGCTTAAAGGCTAGCGTGCAAATGGTGCATATAGGATTAAGGTTAGGCAATGAATTAACTAGTTAATTAATTTATTAGGCCTAGCCTGATGTTACATGGGGCTTCAGTTACGTAGCAATAGCAGGTTAGGCCTAATTCATTTTCAAATTCAATTCTAACGATTGAAAAGTCTAAATTGTTTTTAACAGGTCTCCACATTGCTTGAGGAAGTGCTGAGTAATAATACCACAAAGCAGCCCACTCTCATTGCCTTTGGTGCCAAACCACAGATACATCAGATCATTTTGAAGATAGAGAACCATGGCTTCCCCCTTCCATCATCGAACATCACATCAGCTGTGGATATACTCTTCAAGAGCCATTACACCTTCAACCTTGAATATTCCGCTCAACTATCCAACTTCTTTGTCTACCTGCAAACTCAGATATACGGACTGAAATATTCAGGAAAAGTGCCACCACGAGTCATTGAAATAGCCAGGGCACTCAAGGTACTGTAAGTGCTAAATGGAGAGTTGGAAGCATTGTTAGTATCTTTTTTTTTTAGTTTGGTGTTTACACATTTGAAGCTTTCGGATTTCAAAACATGGAATTTGAGTGTTAACTTCTAACAAGAGTGAAGTTGATTTTAGGTGATTTATTGCTGTATAATGTTGGTAGAAGACATCTGATCATTCTGTATTTAAGATACACATTTTAAATCATTCTCTTAATTCAAAATAGGGAAGTGTTTTTGTACAACTTTTGAAACTATAACCAGGAAACCTTAATTTAACATAAAAGTTCCCAGAAATGACAATATTTAAACAATACTATAAATGCTTCTGGAACAATGATGGCGCATAAGAATGTAGTTTTGTGAAGTTTTTAGATGTGGTGTTTTGTTCTAGAAAAAATCAGGGACAAATCATGGACAGTGCCTCTACACTATGAGAATCTTTGCAGTTTTTTGTGCTTAACTAATCACTTTGACCATGACATGTTCAACCTGGGGTATTTTGGTTTCTCTGGAGGTTTTAACAAAGCCAAATTCTATGGCATAAATTCCTGTTGTAATCGCTTATTTTGGAACTCGCAAAAGAGGTGATCGAATTAACTGCCAAAAAACTGCAAAGATTCTCATTATGCCATGTCAACCAGAATTACCCCTCTTTGGCTGTGATGTCATCAGCGATAGAAACATTGCTTTTCATGCCCCTGATGTCCAGAGTCATGAAGAAACTCACCTTGCAGGGGCAGGGGTTAGCAATGTTTTTACCGCCAATGACGTCACAGCAAGAAACTAGCATTTTTGTGTGTGTTTGGGGGCATGTGCCATTTTATTTTCTGTCCTAATTCCCAACAAATACTTAAACACAGAACTAAATCAAAAAGCATATTTCTTATGTATTCATAATTTTAGAACCATTCATAGCATTTTTCCTCTTGATTTATTGGAAGATATAAGGAGTATAATAGGTTTTGCCCGTAGAGTATTTGTCCACAGTTAACCTTGTGTGGCATTTCTCTATAACTAGTTTTAATTAGGGAGTTTTTGCATGTCCTGGAGTTATTAGCTTTTGAACACTTGGAATGCAACTTTTTCTCTTCATCATGTATTAGTCATTGTTTCAGAACCATTAACAGCATTATTCCTGTTTTGATGTATGGGAGCTTGTTTTTAAGCCTACAATTCTGATGACAGAAATCTTAATTTAGGACTTTAGACATCAGTTTGAGAGTACTATGTGGCATATACCTAATACCACTTTTAATTGCAGTGCTTTTGTGAATTAATACCCTGAACTTTTGGGCATTGTATTCATTAAAAAAGGTTGATGATATATACTGTTTATTGGATGGAAAGAAACAGTCTCTTAATTATGCATACAATTTTTAATTAGGCTATACAAAAAAGTAGTTGTTTGCTATTATTATACCCTTTCATAGAAAATCATGTACATCTTTGTTATGAAAAAAAACATCGAAATAGTACCCACGTTTTTTTCCAATGTAATAGAAAACACAGCTGTTGCTTTGTTTGGCCTTACAACAAATGTGTTATTTAATGCTGGATTTCAACACTGTTTGGGCCTATTTGATAGTCATTGATATATTGTTGGAGTGTGTCAAGTTGATTTGATGTGATTAAAATTATTGCTGTATAATTTGGGTAGAGATTTAACCTATTCTGTTTCAACCTTTAGTTAGAAAATCTCTAGCATTGTTTCTAAACAATAAACATCCTCCGAAATCCACCAACTTGCTTTGTTGTCAAGGGGGTTAGGGTTAATCTAGGCCATTTTGTTTTAGTTTATGCTAACAGTCTTAGCAAGCTGATCTCAGGTGTGTGTTTTTGTGATTATTATTCTGGGGGTGGTCTTTTGGCTTTTGCACTGAAAATATCAGACCAGTGTCACTGCGGAAATTTGTTAGTGATAAGGAACAAAATCTGAAACAAATCTGTAAAGCCTGAACACCTCCCCCCCTGTAAAAATTAATGGATCTTATAATATTCAGAGAAGTTTATATATTTTTATGTTATGTGTTGCGGCTGAACTTCTCAAATTTCATATGTTCTAATGTTTCTGATAATAAAAGTTTACATATACATGTACATGTACCTCAGTTGAGTACTTTATTTTGTGTCCTAGAGTTGCTGAAAATAGCACCTAAAGTGCTCTATTGTAGCTCTTATGGGTGCAGCACCTCAATGACAATTGCACCTAAAGTGCTTTAGTTTAGCTCTTATGGGTGCAGCACCTCAATGACCATTGCACCTAAAGTGCTCTATTGTAGCTCTTATGGGTGCAGCACCTCAATGACAATTGCACCTAAAGTGCTTTAGTTTAGCTCTTATGGGTGCAGCACCTCAATGACCATTGCACCTAAAGTGCTCTATTGTAGCTCTTATGGGTGCAGCACCTCAATGACAATTGCACCTAAAGTGCTTTAGTTTAGCTCTTATGGGTGCAGCACCTCAATGACCATTGCACCTAAAGTGCTTTAGTTTAGCTCTTATATGGGTGCAGCACCTCAATGACAGTAGCACCTAAAGTGCTCCAGTTTAGCTCTTATGGGTGCAGCACCTCAATGACCATAGCACCTAAGGTGCTTTAGTTTAGCTCTTATATGGGTGCAGCATCTCAATGACAGTAGCACCTAAAGTGCTCTAGTTTAGCTCTTTCAGAGTGCTATTATAGTAGCACGCATGCCTGTGCTAAATCAGCAAGCCGCGTGCAGTCACTATACGAGCACCTGAAAGTGCACAATTTTAAATCTTCAAGTGCTAAATTAGCACTTACATTTTTTAGAGTGTACAATTATACCCTATAATTTGCGCGCATTTACCTTGTCTCCAGATATCATCAAGTAGTCAGTAGTGATGAGCTTCAGATTAACCAAGTTGCTTACTGGCACAGTTACCATATTAAAACCTTATGGAAAATCATGTGCACAATGATACCATTTTTAGTATGTCATTCTAGGGACCTTATAGAAATGCATTCTGGTGAAAAAAATTATGTTGCAATTTGTCCGAGGTCAACAATACAAAATTAGGTATTTTTCCTGTACTATACATGTAAGATCGGTATGATCCGAATAAAGCTGTGCAATAGAACTGGGGAAGAGATAGGGATATACAACATGATGCAACTAACTCTAAACGATAGAAACAAGCACATTGGCGTATTTGACTGGTCTATTGAAAAATATTAAATTGCACATATTCCTTATGCCACACCCTAATTCAGATTTAGATTAAGATTACACCCTAATTACAGATTCAGATTACACCCTAAGTCAGATTAGTCTACCAACTGATTGGTAGATATGTGTCAAACCAATGATATTGGTCAATTTTAACCAAAACAGTGGTCGAAATAACTAATATCTTGGTTAAAACGTACCTATATTGGTTGGACCATGGTTGGACACATATCTACCAATCAATTGGTTATTTCCAACCAATCTGTTCCAGAGTGCATTATTTTGTGTCAGTGAGTATTTTCCCATGGCTTTCCGTTTTGATAGCTGATATTTGTTTAACCCCACCCGCAACACATACTTAACTAATTAAATCATATGTATGGGAAATTAAATATTATGTATGTGTAGTCGACGTAATTCAGTCTCTAACTGACAGGACTCTTATTTTATCAACAAGCAGTTTTGTTTAAATAAAAGGGTGCGCTCAATTGATTAAGTCAATATGCTCGGACCGCTAATAGGAGGTGGGGGGGGGGGGGGGGGGGGGGGGGGGGGGACCAGTTCACTTAATTGTATCTGTCCAAAGTCGGTACGTAAAATTAGGGAAAATGTGAACTAGCCCTAATACTGAATGTTTGGGAGCACTTATTTAATTAAACATGTTATTACTTAATTAAAATTGGAGTATCCTATACCCGGTGGGTGCCCTTCTGGGGTTTGCGATGGGTGATACTGATAAGGTACGGGATATGGTAAAGCCCATCTTGCTCGTTGGCAGGTCTTATTTATACCATTATTTAATTGAATACCGTGATTGGTGAATCACAAGCATAACCAGTCGCAACAGCAAATCAACTATACCGTGTTATAACATACACGGTACAACGTTCAAAAGAGTGAACCTTGAAAGTTGTAAAACCTTACATAGTTGTATGAATAAGACTAGTAGGCCTACATGAAAGGAGTATTACAATGGCGCCTTAATTGTGCTTGAGACGGTATCTCGAAGAAAAAAAAGTGTGCTGGCGTTTACTTCAAATAATATATATATATACAGCTATCGTCACCAACATGAGGCGCCAACTACCGTGGTGAGCTCTTGCTGTGATTCGAAGTACACGCTGACATAATAATGGGCCCATAAATGTCAACATAATGTCATCGTAATAAAAGTAGAAATTCTCGAGAGACCATTTTAGCACCCTCAAGTTGTCTCCTCCAGGATGTTCAGGGATCAAGGGATAAAGACGCAAAGCCGCGCAATTACACGTTTAATGACCTTCAATTTGTCACGCAATGAACGTTAACAAGCGATGTTACTTAAAGGCTTCGATATTAAAGCACAGCCTCCTATATGCTTCCGTGAGATCAACTAGTCTAAACATCTTAACTTTGTGAAACTATCCTAATGTTTCAGTCTCCCGACGACGTGACACACAATGTATACCTGTTGGGGACATGTAACCTGCTGAATCCAACAGGATCCAACCAGTTGACATTTCCATTCGAACCTGTTGGATTGAGCAGGCAAGCCATTCGATATATTCTGGAAGGCATTCATAATCGCATTCTGTTGGGTTACCATGGTTACTCGTATAATAACACCAAGTTGGACTACATGTATATATTTTGAATCCATCAGCAAACATAAGACCCAGTTGGATCCTGTTGGATTTAGCAGGCAAGTCATTTTGCTACCCAACAACTTGGTGAGTTGGACTCTGTTGGATTGAGCAGCAAAGCCACACGAGTTCAGTTGGACTGTGTTGGGTTAAGCAGGCAAGTCCTGAAGAACCATTAGGGGGTTAGGGTTATAATTAGTTTACACAATCCGCTATGAAACCGTGGTTAAGCACAGAGAAAATCGATATATTTTTTTACAACGAGCATAAAATCAACATTTTGGCATTTTTAGCTGTTTCGGTTTTTCACCGAAACAGCTTTTGTTTTCGTTAAAGTTTTTTTTTTTCTTTTTAGCTGTTTCGGCTTTTCAGCCGAAACAGCTTTTGTTTTCGTTAAAGTTTTTTTTTTTCTTTTTTTTTTTTTTTTTCTTTTTTTTTTTTTTTTTTTTTTTTGTCACTTTTTCCCATAGGATTTGTACACGTTTTTTCTGCCAATACACTTTGACACTTTGGTAAATCCGATCGACTTGAGACTTGGCATACATTTAGACAACCACCCAAGGACGGTCCTAGAACAAATTCGTCGCGATTACATAATTCTTGGTCACGTGACGTCACGTTAAAGGTGCAATTTTCCCCCATAGGTTTTGTACACGTTTTTCTTCAGACTATTTAATTTGACAGTTTGGTGAATCCGATTGACTTGAAACTTAGCACACACCTCGACCACCATCCCCAGGAGGTCCAGGAGAAAAATCGTCATGATGACGTCATTGTGGGTCATGTGACGTTACACAAAAGGTGCAGTTTTTAAGACCCTCTATCTCTGGAAGTACACGTCCGATTGGGGTCAAATTTGGTTTGCAAGTATTCGAGGATGTGTTATAGACGAAAATTAAAATGACGTAATTATGACATCATCGGGTGTCATGTGACGTCACATTAAAGGTTCAATTTTCTCCATAGGTTTTGTACACGTTTTTCTTCAAAATATTGAATTTGACACTTCTGTCAATTCGATCGACTTGAGACTTAGCACAGACCTCGACCACCATCCTTAGGAGGGTCAAGAACAAAATAATCAAGATGACGTCATCGGGGGTCATGTGACGTCACATTAAAGGTGTAGTTTTTAAGACCGTCTAACTCTGAAAGTACAAGTCCGGTTGGGGTCAAACTTGGTTTGCAAGTATTCGAGGATGTGTTATAGACAAAAAATAGGATGACGTAATTATGACATCATCGGGTGTCATGTGACGTCACATTAAAGGTTTAATTTTCTCCATAGGTTTTGTACACGTTTTTCTTCAGACTATTGAATTTGACAATTTGGTAAATCCGATCGACTTCGGACTTGGCACACACCTCGACCATCATACCCAGGAGGGCCAAGGGGGAAATCGTCAGGATGACGTCATCGTGGGTCATATGACGTCACATTAAAGGGGCAGATTTTAGGACCCTCTATCTCTGGAAGTACATGTCTGATTGGGGCCAAACTTGGTATGCAAGTATTCCAGAATATGTAATAGACGAAAATTAAGATGACATCATGATGACATCATCGGGTGTCATGTGACGTCACTTTAAAGGTGCAGTTTTTCCCATAGGATTTGTACACGTATTTTTCAACTTATATATCTTGGGAAAATTGACAAATCCAATCGATTTCAGACTTGGCACACACATAATGAAAGTTATCTTAAACATCCGAAACAGCTCTGTGTTTGTCCACAAACACATGTCTAGTTTTTTTTTTTTTTCCTTTTTTTTTTTTCCACTTTCAGTGTTTTTACCCATAGGATTTACACACGTTTGTTCTGCCAATACACTTTGGCACTTTGGTGATTCCAATTGACTTGAGACTTGGTGTACACTTAGACCTCCACCCACAGATGGTCCTAGAAGAAATTTGGCTCGATTGCGTCATTCAAGGTCACGTGACGTCACGTTAAAGGTTTAATTTTCCCCATAGGTTTTGTACACGTTTTTCTTCAGACTATTGACTTTGGCACTTCGGTAAATCCGACCGACTTGAAACTTAGCATACACTTAGAATACCACCCCCAGATGTTTCTGAAAGAAAGTCGGCACGATTGCATCATTCAAGGTCACGTGACGTCACATTAAAGGTTCACATTTTTCTCCCATTGGTTTTGTACACGTTTTTCTTTAGACTATTGACTTTGACACTTTAGTAAATCCGATCGACTTAAGACTTGGCACACACTTAGACCACCATCCACGGATGGCCCTAGAAGAAATTCGGCACGATTACGTCATTCAAGGTCACGGGGCGTAACGTTAAAGTTTCTATTTTTTCCCCATAGGTTTTGTACACGTTTTTCTTCAGACTATTGACTTTGACACTTTAGTAAATCCGACCGACTTGAAACTTGGCATACCCTTAGAACATCACTCATATATGGTTCTGGAAGAAATTCGGCACGATTGCGTCATTCAAGGTCACGTGACGGCACGTTAAAGGTTCAATTTTTCCCCCATAGGTTTTGTACACGTTTTTCTTTAGACTATTGACTTTGACACTTTAGTAAATCCGATCGACTTGAGACTTGGCACACACTTAGATCACCATCCACAGACGGTCCTAGAGGGAATTCGGCACGATTACGTCATTCAAGGTCACGGGGCGTCATGTTAAAGGTTCAATTTTCCACCATAGGTTTTGTACACGTTTTTCTTTAGACTATTGACTTTGACACTTTAGTAAATCTGATCGACTTAAGACTTGGCACACACAAAAGATCATCACACACATATTGAAAGACACTCGAAACAGCTCTGTGTTTGTCCACAAACACATGTCTAGTTCTTTTTTTACTTTTTAGTGTTACGGGCTTTATATTGTTATAATTTAAAGCGGGGTAAAATCTTCATTTTTGAAACGTGCGGATAGAATTAGAAATGAAAGCAATGACCTAAAGTTAATTACAAATTAATACTAGCCTTCTCTGATTAATAAATGAAGTTTGTGATTACACATACCTTAATGTTTTAAGCCACATAAACAAATATTGAAAGTGAAGTTGTGAGAATACAAAAATAGTCTGGCCCCATCCAATTCAAGAGGTCACAAGTTATAAAATACATTCATGGAACGCGACCAACAAATGTCTTCCTCGGGAATGAGGTCCACTGAGCACGGCGTTAACAAATAGGATCTCTCAGTTCTGATCTCTCGAATTGCTTTAAACATCATGATGGCTTAGGACAGAACAGAATACAGGCAAGACAAGCAAACGTTATCGTATATTTCAAGAAAGGGTTCTTACATATTTCGCCCCGTAGCAAAAGGTACTGTGGTTGCGCAAAACATGGACACAATGTATACTTTTACAAAGAGCATTTGCAAAACCCTAACCTTATTATGGTTCCTTAAACTCAATCCAACACAGTCCAACTCACCAAGTTGTTGGGTACAAACATGACTTGCCTGCTGAATCCAACAGAATCCAACTGTCTTTTTTTTGTTGGTCGGATCCAACAGAGTCCAACTTGTTATTATACCAGTAACCATGGTAACTACACATGCTTTCAATATCAAATGCTTTCCATATCAAATGCTTTCCATATCAAATGACTTGCCTGCTGAATCCAACAGGTTATTAATCTTTTGTTGTGAAAGTTTTGAGAATGTTTGAGCAGGTAATTTGTAGTTTGCCCAATTTTAATCTAGGCCTACCTTTATCTTACAGGTTTTTACATATCAAACGAAGAAACCCCCCCCCCCCCCCCGATATTTTGATCGTATATATAATGCGCTAGTGGGTATTCGTCAATGTACATGCGACATTGACGAATTAATGAAATCATGTGTAAATCGGCCTTCATACTACCCTTCATATAGAACCCTGCGTAGCATGTGGTCGATTAGCCGGCAATGTTGTCTGGTAGTCATGAATCTATGTGACCGTTGTGGCACGTACAATGCTTAAACGCACGTATATGGATGCGATCATAGCGACAATGGTGGCCCCAGGCATATACTGATGATACATACCCAAAGTATGTGTGGGATTCCAAAACATGTTTGTGGGATATGAATGACTAATAAGGTTTCTTCAAGCGAGAGATGAAATCACACCGACCAAAATGCCACTGTTAAAAAAAATATTTCATGAAATTAGATAATGTGTTTAATGTAATTGAATTGGAGTTTGTGGCGGGCAGTACCGAAGAAACTTTGAACCGTATAACAGTTCGCGGCTAGGCTTGGCACTAGTTTCATTTTGGCTGACAAAGAAGAAGGGAGGTTGAAATAAGATGACTACCTCCTTAAAGCCCAAGGCTTAACTATCATGATTTCTAAAGTGTGTGTGCTCAGACTGTGATCGCCTTGTATTCAACAGTTGTGGGTCCAGAGGAAACAGATCCACCCCCCCCCCCCCCCCCCCCCTCGGGGCAGTTTTCACAATAGTAGACCTTTACAGACATTAACAGGGTGGCTTAGAAATGCGTTCAACCCGTGGACGCTCCATCGGCGTGGGAGGTTAACCATCGTTAGCTTAACCCCAACGTTATTTTAGCCAGGCCAAACACCGCTAATCCGCAGTTGGCAAAAGGTGAAACGTGAACACAAAAAAACTCCATTGAGCAGTCTGCCTGAATAAAAATGACGCCAACACCCAAAGTGAGGAATATTCGGCGGGAACACGAGGCCTGCTGAGGCACTCTTTATAGCTTTATACATGAAGTGACCTGCGAAACCCCGTTGTGCTTGCTTTTGAGAAAAGTCAAAAAGGTGTATGCCTAATTTAGTCACTCGTCCATGCACATAATTTTAGGCACAGCATTCAGAGCAAATGGCCTCCAAGTTTTGTATTTTCCCATAAAATTTAACAATTTGTTGTTGTGAGTGTGACATTTCCTCAATTAAAAAAAAAATTGTTTTTGTGAAGGTCTTCTTCAATTTTTTGGGGAACAATACCAATTCATTTATTAAAAGATTACTACCTTTACATGTAGGCCTATCTATTTAATAAGAGAGAAAGAATACCATATCTGGACATCATCACAGTTTCTGTGTACAAAACCTAACAGTTATGGGCCACGACAAAAAAATATTTGCCAAGAAAGGTTTTCTCATTCGTAAACAGTGTTCCCCAACAAAAAAATTAAGCGTCTGTTTTGTTAAAGCTGGGATATGGAATTATTTTTCATTTTTTGTTTAAAGCTGTGAGGATTTAGGTCTACATCAACACACAGACATTTAGTAGTACGTCATAATTAGACGACCGAAGAACACAGGTCTGTGCCCCACAGCACGTGTTCCATCAACGAATCAGGAGAATTCCATACCATAAATTCACTCACGGACTGTTAAATAACGGGCAAATTACCGAAACAAAACTTGGCTATTTGTGGACTTACCCTGATGGCGAGCGAAGGCTGAACGAAGGCTAGAAATACAACCACAGCAAGGTGGCCGGCGAAAAACTGTCTGCTTGCTGCAGCCATGCTGCGTCGGGTACCGATGGTATGTTGGCCCATGGCCCGTCAGTAGAAACAAGTTATCGCAAAGGGTGAACAATGATGTATCGTCTGGAGTAATTGAAATGACACACAGGTCCGCCTCTCGGGTTGTAAAACCAATTCCTTAAAAATCCAACTGATTCAATCGCTGAAGAAGGGACCAAGGGACCAAATTCGGCTGGTGAAATGAAAAAACAGAATCACTATCAATGTAACCGATTAATACTGATCAAATCTCCAGCACCACCGTTGTTATTATTACTGCCTCGACGAGACGATGTAATTGTCCATCGTGACCACGGTTTAGTCTGTGGCAGAATGAATCACAGTTTGGAGTCCATCGGATCGAGTGTTGTTACGGTGAGACTTTAACACGGGCAATTTAGCTGAAGTCGTGAACGTCGACCACATAGGGCACAGGTTGCGTTGGTGATCGCCGAGTAGTGATGCCGGTGTTTAACCATTGAGTGTGACTACATGTAGTAGCTTGACGGACTACCGTGTACGTGTATCTATCAAATCGGTTGGAGCAGGTTTATTCTGTGCCAAGTGAAACGGGTGTAACGGCATTTTGATTGGTCGATTACTTCTATACTGTATGTGCATGGACATGTACATGTACTTTGTAGCGGTTGTTCATTGATTCGTTCGGTGCGCGTGTGTACTGTGTTCACGGAACGTCTGACAAGAATGCTTGTCATCAGCACGGCTGCAGCTCCCCGTTCATTAATCTGGATGTATCTAGTGTTGACTTACTAGCTGCCTGGGTTTTATTTAGAGTGCGAAGCAACAACCCATTCTTCGACACCTGTGCATTCTCATGTAAATTTGCTCCTCAGTCAATTACGATAAGGCAGGGGCGAATGCACCCGAGCAGACCAATTTGTCACCGCGGATAAGTGTTTGTTTAATAGCTATTACGGTTGGACTCTTGGCCCAATAATGATTCCATTCACGCCAATTTGGGCGGCCTGTCTTTCACTGATGAATGGGATGGCTTCAACCGTAGCTAAATTGGATGGACCGGTTTGTGTTTAACTGGTTTAGAACTTTATTTCTCTTGGTAGGCCTATGCTGTCGAATTTCCTCTTTGCTGTGGAGAAAACACTTAGAAACACGTATGTATGTACATGCAGTTTGGACAAACACTCTATCTTGGGCTTAATTCAAGGCTAGCGAGAGCATGGAGCTAATAGCTCCGTGGTAAGATTGGCTTTCATAACCTATTACGTCTAAGTGGACCCTCAGCTAACCATCTTTGTCCGATAACAAATGGTGGCAACTGGCTATTATATTAGTATTACGGCCATTAACGGATCACAATGGCTATTGATGGCCTAATTGTCATTAGCGGGGCCCCCAAATCTAGCCAGCTGGATTATCTGTTTAACGGGCGAGTAGAGGTGATGCATTCTGTGTACATGTACATGTGTTGTGTAATTGTGGTTAATTGCGATTGTCCACAAAAAATGCCAACAGGGTAATTGAATTGTCCTACCGCATAACTCATTGTGTGTATTCGAAACTCCATTGGGCGTGAAAGTTGACCTCGAGAACGTACGAGACTTTACGGGAAACCGAACTTCCTGGACCATCGTAATAGGAGCTTAAACGTGTAAAGCGGGTAGTTTTCTTTAATTAAATACTTTGTTTTGACGGTGTTCTTATTACTGAAAGTTAGATAAAAACGTACGTTTAAATAAATATTAGTTCAGTCATTTCAATTTACAAAATGTCAACGATATATCAAATTAGGGGAAAAGAGAACGAACATTTCTAGTTACGTCATACGTACGTCATTCCATTGTTCTCGTTCATGCGTTTGTTGTTCTATTAGCGTATAGTCATGCAGTATAAGGCGGTCGTCGTTATATCTACGTCCGCACACGTCGGCGCACCAACATGCAGTACAGGGATTTTTGAAGATGGGCTTTCTATTCCCGCAATGAGCCAATCAGGTTGCAACTTGTACGCTCATCAGGTCAAACGTTTAATTTGTTGCTGCTTTTCTTCAATAATTGCATGTTTGTATATATTGTAACATTTTGTTTGAATTTAACATCCATATTTATGACTGTTTTATAGTGAAAGTTCTATAGCCGGTGGCTCGGTTTTGCCCGGAAGTTCAGTCGTGACCTTTGTGCTCGAGAGTGACTCGCGAAGTGCGTGTGGAGTGCATGTACGCGAACATTCAAGATGGCAGCCCCAAATTAAAACTCAGAATGAAAAGAGAAAAAATGAGAAAGACAAACCCACTTTTATGATCACGTACAACTGTATTTTGTTTTTCAATTATACTGTTTCTGCATTGAACGACAGCTTCCAATTGTATGCACAAAATTAACGCGAGTTTTGGAGGGACCCAAGTCCGCCATCGTTGTGTTTGACGTTCGTCATAGACTCCCAGCGAGCGGCGTGCAATCCTGTTCGCGAACAAAGGCGTTCGCGTGTTGGTTCTCGTCATTCGAACCCGTTCACGTGTTGATTCAACGCGAGAATGGGGTTTGTTTCGTTCACAAGTTCTAAACTAAAGGTAAGCTTTGCCACCAGGATTTGGAGCTTAGACTGTAATCAGTTGTTTAAACGGTAAAATAATATCATAAACGGGCAATTTCACTGTTGTAGTTTATTAGTGGCAAACCGAAACTTCGTTGAGTGCCACTGAATGACTGTCCAGCTCGATTGGGCTATACAGTATCAAGTGGTGTACCCATGCTTATATTATTTGCGGGTACTGTCAAACATTATGATAGTCGGTCACAATGGCAAATTTAACGAACAGCAATATCCCGTATTGAATTTACATCACCCTGTCGCAAATGTCATCTTATTAAACATTTTGGGTTGCGGTACCCGCTGCTAATCAGATTCCAATCAGCCAGCAAACCCCGGCTAGCTCGCCGTCGAGTAGTACGACATATGCACTAGAAGACAGGAGGTAGTGGGTTCAAGTCTCACCCTGGTGATTTTGTATTGAAATAACCCCACTGAGTACCTGTTGTATACAGTGTTTATAACATAATACGTCAGTGAAGTGCAAACGCCCGTATTGAATTAACTAGGGATCAGGATAGAGCGAAACACGATTCCAACACAACGTTTCTGATTCACCATTAGGAATAACACTCGTATAACATAAAACTTGAAATTGAAAAAATCCTGTCAAGCTTTTAAAAATTACTGCCGTGATTTTGTGTTGGAGAACCTAAAACCAGGGTTGTAGTCGAGTCCCTGCAAGTCCTTTCACAAGTCCTTTCGTGAAGCCAGTCACAAGTCCCTTCATAAAGGCAGTCACAAGTAACTGGATGAACAATGACAAAGGAATGCCTTTGTCAAAGCTGATTTGAATAGCTTGTGATTTAAATTTGAACTGAAGGACTTGTGATGGACTTGCAGGGACTTACAGGGACTTGCAGGGACTTGTGATGGACTCGACTACATCCCTGCCTAAAACCGATTCCATAAAGAGAAGATTATTGTTAAGACACTGTACCAACGGTGTCTAAACTGGGCTAAATATTGCGACGGGATACCCAACGAGTAACTGAATGTTGTGAGTCGAGTCGAGTATGGAGTCATCGTAAAGAAGTGACTCGAGTTGGGTCGAGTCATTAGGTCCAGAAAGTCGAGCCGAGTCACAGTGTGTACTACCGTAGTCGAGTCGAGTCGATACTTGGCTCAAGTCAACTGAATACTACACATAAATAATTAAATTAACACAAAAGGAAAACCATTTGTTCTGTTTTTGTCCGAAGGACAAATCTGTGATGGCCATATATCCAAATATCTTTCTTATTGCATACTCTGACTCTGTGCCAAATTTCATGCTTGTAATCACCAAAGGCACAATTCCCCCAAATATTTCCCCTTATCTGCCCTAACTGCATGTGGAAATCAGGTTTACGGCTGAGTCGTTTCCCCCCAAATCACAACGTCCCATGCTGTGTGTTCCAGTCTGCCTATTCCGGAGCGGTTGAGCCCAATCGTCGGTAGCTCAAGTCAAGGTGATTGTTTACACCTAGGGTGTTAGTGCCGACACCTGGATAATAACCCCCTGTAATTGATGCAAACCAAAGATAAACACGTTGACACCTTAACCTAGTATGCCGAGCGAGATTGTGCGTGACAAACAGACGAACAGCTGCCACTGTAATAGACTCGTGTCTGGGCTCGCAATGCAGTGGTTGCCAATTTTTATGAGACTTCTTTAGTGGAACCAACAGAGGGCGCTATGCATTTATTGTGTGAAACGAAAACAATGCATCAAGTAAAGTGAGAATGTCTTTTTAAAGGAGGCCGTTTGTTAAAAAAACAAATGGTGGGATTGTGTAAATATAGCCTATATAGCAGACCCATGGAGCAATAAACTAGACGGCAGACCTAATACAATTACAGTAGAAATTGGGTCATATTTGCCTGAGAACGTGGAGGAAACCCATTTTGTCAAATGGCTGCATGCAGGCTTGGGAAGTATCACTTTTCGGTAGGTGAGTTTCTTTTGGTGTGAATATTTAAAAATGTAGTAATTTGGCTAACCCACCCAAAAAGTTAAAGGAAAGAGAAAGATAAAGACCAAGACAATAATATGATTGTTGTTTAAGAAACTCCAGTGCTTGCATGAAATTTGGCTCTAAAATATGTTGATTTTAGACTGTTTTCAATGGGGCTTGAATTAGGCTATTGCACCCTATAACGTCGTAATGATGTCTTACAAATAATAATCCACCGACAACTGGCCAAGCGAGGGCAGTGAAACTTGATGTATTTTGTATTGCCTTTACGTGACGTTACAACAGAGAGAGACGCCCTAGTTGGGAGAGTAACCAGAAGAGGGCGGGCTCACTAAATGCTCGTCGTATTACACAATACAAGAAATAGTCTCGACGAGTTATATACATGTACACTAATAAGCAACGCTTCCCATTCCACACTCAATGCATAATAAACCCTATTGTTGCATTCTTTAGTCCTAGGCTGGACTCGAACTTACCACATGCAGCTTTACCCACATACGGCGAATTCAATGCTCCAGACCACGAGGCCACGGCACTCCACTTACGATGCCAACATACAAATATTTCCACAGTTATGTTGGTGCAGATGAAAGACGAGTGCTTTCAGAATTATCCAACAATTACGATATTCGCGTACCTTATTAAATTAATAGAGCCTGAAAGTTGAACCATGACGGCGCGCTCATGGACCCCTCGAATAGGAAAATAGCTTGTACAAGTCGGAATTTTTGAAAAGCACGGCAAACTAGGTGTTTTTTTTCTAAATTTTTACTAGCTTCTCAATTTATGGAAACTGAAAAATCCCATGACGTAAAAGACAAATATCGCGCCAACAATAATGACCTCTCACTTTCGAAAATCTATAAAATACACGTGACTCGTGAAACTCAGAGCAAACAGATTACCATTTATGAAACCATTTTGTGGCGGTCATTGGATACAAACTAAAACTTAAATAGGAGAAGACTAAAATGTATTTTGGGACGTCACATATTTCGAAATAAACTTGTAGAACTTAGTGTGAAACGTGATCCAAACGAGCCCGAATAAAGTACGCAATATGTGAAAACAAACGCGATCGAACAAGAAACCTAGAAACAAAAATCCGGATGTGAAGGTCGAAAATAAAATTCATTTGTTATGTACCCATTTTCAAATAAAAACAATTGACATTATATTTATATCGTATGCTTAAATAGTGTAACTTGATTGGGTTTTGATGATCAAGGTCGTGTCTGTCTACACACTACAAAAAGGTTGAGTAACAAAAGTTTTATAACAGTTAGTCTGTGGCTATACAACTGTTGGTAAATTTGTTAAAACCCTGTCTAATTGAGTAAGAGACCATGTCTTTGAAAGTTAGATAAATATTTACTTTTTATTGGGATTTTAACAAAACCGAAAAGTTAGACGATACACCTTTAAAGGTAGGATACACCATTTGCAGATTTCGAAAATGATAACTACCGAATTATTAAGATTTTTTAAAAAGTAAATAATGATTCTAGGCATCCAGCAAAATGATTGCGCTAGATATCTTGTAATTGTTTTGAAAAATGTAATTTTATTACAAAAAAACAAAAACGTCTACAAGAACAACTGCCGGACGCCGGTTCAAAACGAACGACGTTTTTCTTATTTTTTCTCTGCATCCATGATTGTAAAACTTCGGACAGGTCAGTTAAACGATATTTACTATAAAATACAACCCCCTGGAACTCACATACCCTGTCTTTCTCTGTCGATCTGAATGTGAATCTCCTCTATAGGTATCATCCGTTTTCGTGTGGTATCCGCTGTTTATACCTAAGATTTTAGACAGATGTGTACATTGCCATATGTGACCCACCACCCCAAAACCAGGCTAAAGTCGAAATTATTCATATGAGACATTTTTATACCATTGGATTGCTAGCGTTTTAAGCTTTAAAATGATACATCACATGCACCAGTACCGCTATGGAATGAAAAGTAACGACGCTTCAAAAGTGACATTTTGTTGCCGTTCGCGGCAACAAGTTTGCTCAATTTGAAGGAGAAGGTCGATATTATCACTTTCGGGGATTTTTAAAAAGGTTTAAACATGAACAGCCTATAAATTAGAGTTTTAACCAACGATTTATGAAGAAAAAAAAACACGATCGACCGGCAACACATTTTTGTGTGTACAATGCCATATCTCGAAATGGCATTTGCCGACTTCCGCCTGGTTTTGGCCTGGTGGGTCACATATATTTCCTTTTTAAATGTGAAAATGGTATAATGTTATGTAATGGGGATTATGTAGATTTTAAACGACTCTGCAAAATTCTTGCAAAAGCGATAAAGTGGCAATAACGAAACGATAACCAATAAGCCATTTGCGCATGACCCCGAGTTAAATTTGAATAACATCTGGTACACTGACTTGCTCACACAGCTTGGCACAGTTTAACTTTAAATTCTCCAGACCAAAGACGCTGTTGCTATATCACGTGATTCGGGGCAAGCCTTACGCGTCATACGCTAGCAACCCCCAGCTCTGGAATGGTCTGGTGTCTTTTTGCCATTCTCACCCATTGTAAACAATGTATTGGTGCTGAGCGTCTCTTACGTAACTATGCAAAAGCTTGCCCCGAATGACGTGATATAGCAACAGTGTCTTTGGTCTGGAGAATTTAAAGTTAAACTGTGCCAAGCTGCGTGAACAAGTCAGTGTACCAGATATTATTCAAATTTAACTCGGGGTCACGCGCAAATGGCTTATTGTTGAGTAATTCTCAAATAAGTGGTATATATATTTGACCAATAGATAAGTAACATGCACAACAACGAATATTGTTGAGTAACTATTTATCGTTGCTCAATACCGTTGGGAAATAAAAGCCCAACGATGTAGGCAGCTCATTATTTGATCATCTTTGGGTAAAGTTACAAAAATACAACATATCACAGTACACAACAATCTATACTATAAAAGATGTTAAATTGTCCCTGGGCGCCGCCATCTTGGAACGCAGGGCCGCGCCATCTTGGCGCGTGGTTGGCGCCATGTTGGCTTTTGGTCGGGCGACTCGTCGCCGCGCGTGTGTGCCGCCGGCGTCGGTGCGGCGGGGTGCCGGATCGTTCGCGACGGGGAATCCCCCGGGGAATCCCCCGGGGAATAAGATTTAAAAAAAAATCGTATTCGTCCGAAGTGAGATTTAAAAGAAACGGACGTTACCGATAAACGCGTAATCGCTTTTCGATTGCCTGTCGATGTCTGCGGGCCTTTTTGCGTGAACTATTGCGTTATTTTTGCATTGTCCTTGCCCAGAGTTCGGGCCGAAGCCTTCCCGAAATCGTACTACCGTAACTCGGTTGCCGAATTGTTGGCTGTTTGCGATTAAGCGGCGGCTACATGCGTTACGCGAAGCCTTCGCAAATTGATTGTATCCGCCTTGCTTGCGCGGTGGCCGAGTTGGTGCCGAGTTTGTTTTTTCGCGATTGGGCGGCCCCGTCACGTGTTATTTGAGCTGGTGCCCCGATTTATACTTCCTTGTTTATTGCGGAGTAAACATAATACCAGTTGAGCGCCGGCTTCGAATTCGTGCGCGTCTACCACGTTTCAGTCACAGCTTGGGAACGTTAAAAAAATGATTTATTCCTTTCGTGTTGCCTTTTGGGCAAATTTCTTTACTTCACATTGTCGATACTTAAATATTACAACATTATGTGTCTAAAAACACTCCGAAACATATCGCTATTGCCTTAATTTCAACTTTGATCCCGCAAAAATGTTGCGAAATTGTAGGGCTATGGTGGATATGAATATGCAAATTACAAACGTGACTGCATTACGTCAGTTGAGGGCGCACTGTCAGATGGCCGGCCTGTTGGGTTTTTTAATCAGGATTTTCACGATGATGTAAACTCAGAAATCCCGAAGTGGTTCGTATTGTTTCCCGTACGATTCCTGTTAAAAAATAACGAGACGCATGCAGCATGCAAGCGAAGATGGACTGCCTATTGAGTATTATTAGTTCGAAAGTCGGGAAGTATTTTTACAAAGATTGTTTGTTATTCAGACTCGATGGTATTCTACGGAGCCCCTATAGGGACATATGACGAATAAAAATCACCGTTACGAAATAATTTGAGTATTTTATTTCGTTCACTCAAAATAACTTATTTCGTGAGCTCGAAATGTTGTCGTGGCCACGAAATGACTTCTTGCGCTCCAAGAATATCTGTTCGTGAGCTCGAAATAATTTCGTGCGCTCGAAATACTTTCTAGCTGGTACTCTACTCGCTAAGTTTCGCGATTTGTTTGTCATACAATCCATTATGTTTTTAAGACGTCAACAAGGGGTGCGTTCCACTTACGCGAACTGTTTGCGCGAACGTTCGCCAACGTTTTGAGTTGGCGTTAGGGGGAGTGGAACGATATTTTAAAAACTAAGTTTTCAAAATGGCGGCGCCCGGTGAAAGTGACATCGTTTGGTTCGCTGCTTTTTGTCCAACTCATTATTTTTCTTTAAAAGATCCCTGTGACTGCTCAAAACAATCCACCGTTTATAACGAAAAGTATAAAACGTAAATAAAAACCGTGAAAAGAACCCTGCCGTCTGCTAACCGCTTCGCCATCATTAAAATACGTCACTGGCCAACAGCGAACAGCTCGGAATGTCGTTCGCCGTTTTCGCTAACGTTGGCCAACATAATTGGCGCACATTGCGTTCCACTCACGCGAACAACGCTAACGTTGGCCAACGTTGGCAACGTTCGCTGGAGTGGAACGCACCCCAGGTGTATCTATAAGTTACGATTTCACCCAGCTAGCAGGTGCCGCGCGAAGCGCGGCATCCTGCTAGTCTATACTATAAAAGATGTTAAATTCGCCATCTTGTCCCTGGGCGCCGCCATCTTGGAACGCAGGGCCGCGCCATCTTGGCGCGTGGTTGGCGCCATCTTGGCTTTTGGTCGGGCGACTCGTCGCCGCGCGTGTGTGCCGCCGGCGTCGGTGCGGCGGGGTGCCGGATCGTTCGCGACGGGGAATCCCCCGGGGAATCCCCCGGGTAATAAGATTTAAAAAAAAATCGTATTCGTCCGAAGTGAGATTTAAAAGAAACGGACGTTACCGATAAACGCGTAATCGCTTTTCGATTGCCTGTCGATGTCTGTGGGCCTTTTTGCGTGAACTATTGCGTTATTTTTGCATCGTCCTTGCCCTGAGTTCGGGCCGAAGCCTTCCCGAAATCGTACTACCGTAACTCGGTTGCCGAATTGTTGGCTGTTTGCGATTAAGCGGCGGCTACATGCGTTACGCGAAGCCTTCGCAAATTGATTGTATCCGCCTTGCTCGCGCGGTGGCCGAGTTGGTGCCGAGTTTGTTTTTTCGCGATTGGGCGGCCCCGTCACGTGTTATTTGAGCTGGTGCCCCGATTTATACTTCCTTGGTTATTGCGGAGTAAACATAATACCAGTTGAGCGCCGGCTTCGAATTCGTGCGCGTCTACCACGTTTTAGTCACAGCTTGGGAACGTTAAAAAATGATTTATTCCTTTCGTGTTGCCTTTTGGGCAAATTTCTTTACTTCACATTGTCGATACTTAAATATTACAACATTATGTGTCTAAAAACACTCCGAAACATATCGCTATTGCCTCAATTTCAACTTTGATCGCGCAAAAATGTCGCGAAATTGTAGGGCGATGGTGGATATGAATATGCAAATTAGAAACGTGACTGCATTACGTCAGTTGAGGGCGCACTGTCAGATGGCCGGCCTGTTGGGTTTTTTAATCAGGATTTTCACGATGATGTAAACTCAGAAATCCCGAAGTGGTTCGTATTGTTTCCCGTACGATTCCTGTTAAAAAATCACGAGACGCAGGCAGCATGCAAGCGAAGATGGACTGCCTATTGAGTATTATTAGTTCGAAAGTCGGGAAGTATTTTTACAAAGATTGTTTGTTATTCAGACTCGATGGTATTCTACGGAGCCCCTAAAGGGACATATGACGAATAAAAATCACCGTTACGAAATAATTTGAGTATTTTATTTCGTGCACTCAAAATAACTTATTTCGTGAGCTCGAAATGTTGTCGTGGCCACGAAATGACTTCTTGCGCTCCAAGAATATCTGTTCGTGAGCTCGAAATAATTTCGTGCGCTCGAAATACTTTCTAGCTGGTACTCTACTCGCTAAGTTTCGCGATTTGTTTGTCATACAATCCATTATGTTTTTAAGACGTCAACAAGGGGTGCGTTCCACTTACGCGAACTGTTTGCGCGAACGTTCGCCAACGTTTTGAGTTGGCGTTAGGGGGAGTGGAACGATATTTTAAAAACTACGTTTTCAAAATGGCGGCGCCCGGTGAAAGTGACATCGTTTGGTTCGCTGCTTTTTGTCCAACTCATTATTTTTCTTTAAAAGATCCCTGTGACTGCTCAAAACAATCCATCGTTTATAACGAAAAGTATAAAACGTAAATAAAAACCGTGAAAAGAACCCTGCCGTCTGCTAACCGCTTCGCCATCATTAAAATACGTCACTGGCCAACAGCGAACAGCTCGGAATGTCGTTCGCCGTTTTCGCTAACGTTGGCCAACATAATTGGCGCACATTGCGTTCCACTCACGCGAACAACGCTAACGTTGGCCAACGTTGGCAACGTTCGCTGGAGTGGAACGCACCCCAGGTGTATCTATAAGTTACGATTTCACCCAGCTAGCAGGTGCCGCGCGAAGCGCGGCATCCTGCTAGTCTATACTATAAAAGATGACAAATGCGCCATCTTGTCCCTGGGCGCCGCCATCTTGGAACGCAGGGCCGCGCCATCTTGGCGCATGGTTGGCGCCATGTTGGCTTTTGGTCGGGCGACTCGTCGCCGCGCGCGCGTGCCGCCGGCGCCGGTGCGGCGGGGTGCCGGATCGTTCGCGACGGGGAATCCCCCGGGCAATAAGATTTAAAAAAAAATCGTATTCGTCCGAAGTGAGATTTAAAAGAAACGGACGTTACCGATAAACGCGTAATCGCTTTTCGATTGCCTGTCGATGTCTGTGGGCCTTTTTGCGTGAACTATTGCGTTATTTTTGCATTGTCCTTGCCCGGAGTTCGGGCCGAAGCCTTCCCGAAATCGTACTACCGTAACTCGGTTACCAAATTGTTGGCTGTTTGCGATTAAGCGGCGGCTACATGCGTTACACGAAGCCTTCGCAAATTAATTGTATCCGCCTTGCTCGCGCGGTGGCCGAGTTGGTGCCGAGTTTGTTATTCGCCATTGGGCGGCCCCGTCACGTGTTATTTGAGCTTTATACTCTCTTGGTTATTGCGGAGTTTGAGCGCCAGCTTCGTTTTCGGCTTCGAATTTCGTGCGCGTCGACCACATTGCAGTCACAGGCTTGGAACGTTAAAAAATGATTTATTCCTTTTGTGTTGCCTTTTGGGCAAATTTCTTTGCTTCACATTGTCGAAACTTAAATATTACAACATTATCTGTCTCAAAACACTCCGAAACATATCGCTATTGCCTCAATTTCAACTTTGATCGTGCAAAAAAGTCGCGAAATTGTATGGCGATGGTGGATATGAATATGCAATTTAGAAACGTGACTGCATTACGTCAGTTGAGGGCGCACTGTCAGACGGCCGGTCTGTTGTTTTTTTTAATCAGGATTTTCACGATGATGTAAACTCAGAAATCCCGAAGTGGTTCGTATTGTTTCCCGTACGATTCCTGTTGAAAAATCACGAGACGCAGGCAGCATGCAAGCAAAGATGAACTGCCTATTGAGTATTATTAGTTCGGAAGTCGGGAAGTATTTTTACAAAGATTGTTTGTTATTCAGAGTCGATGGTATTCTACGGAGCCCCTAAAGGGACATATGACGAATAACAATCACCGTTACGAAATAATTTGAGTATTTTATTTCGTGCACTCAAAATAACTTATTTCGTGAGCTCGAAATGTTGTCGTGGCCACGAAATGACTTCTTGCGCTCCAAGAATATCTGTTCGTGAGCTCGAAATAATTTTGTGCGCTCGAAATACTTTCTAGCTGGTACTCTACTCGCTAAGTTTCGCGATTTGTTTGTCATACAATCCATTATGTTTTTAAGACGTCAACAAGGTGTATCTATTAAAGTTACGATTTCATCCAGCTAGCAGGTGCCGCGCGAAGCGCGGCATCCTGCTAGTCTATACTATAAAAGATGACAAATGCGCCATCTTGTCCCTGGGCGCCGCCATCTTGGAACGCAGGGCCGCGCCATCTTGGAAACACAGGGCCGCGCCATCTTGGCGCGTGGTTGGCGCCATCTTGGCTTTTGGTCGGGCGACTCGTCGCCGCGCGCGTGTGCGGCCGGCGTCGGTGCGGCGGGGTGCCGGATCGTTCGCGACGGGGAATCCCCCGGGGAATAAGATTTTTAAAAAAATCGTATTCGTCCGAAGTGAGATTTAAAAGAAACGGACGTTACCGATAAACGCGTAATCGCTTTTCGATTGCCTGTCGATGTCTGTGGGCCTTTTTGCGTTAACTATTGCGTTATTTGTCTATTGTCCTTGCCCGGAGTTCGGGTCGAAGCCTTCCCGAAATCGTACTACCGTAACTCGGTTGCCAAATTGTTGGCTGTTTGCGATTAAGCGGCGGCTACATGCGTTACGCGAAGCCTTCGCAAATTAATTGTATCCGCCTTGCTTGCGCGGTGGCCGAGTTGGTGCCGAGTTTGTTATTCGGCATTGGGCGGCCCCGTCACGTGTTATTTGAGCTTTATACTCCCTTGGTTATTGCGGAGTTTGAGCGCCAGCTTCGTTTTCGGCTTCGAATTTCGTGCGCGTCGACCACATTGCAGTCACAGGCTTGGAACGTTAAAAAATGATTTATTCCTTTCGTGTTGCCTTTTGGGCAAATTTCTTTGCTTCACATTGTCGATACTTAAATATTACAACATTATCTGTCTCAAAACACTCCGAAACATTTGCCTCAATTTCAACTTTGATCGTGCAAAAATGTCGCGAAATTGTATGGCGATGGTGGATATGAATATGCAATTTAGAAACGTGACTGCATTACGTCTGTTGAGGGCGCACTGTCAGACGGCCGGTCTGTTTGTTTTTTTAATCGTGATGATGTAAATCAGAAATCCCGAAGTGGTTTGTATTGTTTCCCGTACGATTCCTGTTAAAAATCACGAGACGCAGGCAGCTGCAAGCAAAGATGAACTGCCTATTGAGTATTATTAGTTCAGAAGTCGGGAAGTATTTTTACAAAGATTGTTTGTTATTCAGAGTCGATGGTATTCTACGGAGCCCCTAAAGGGACATATGACGAATACAAATCACCGTTACGAAATAATTTGAGTATTTTATTTCGTGCACTCAAAATAACTTATTTCGTGAGCTCGAAATGTTGTCGTGGCCACGAAATGACTTCGTGCGCTCCAAGAATATCTGTTCGTGAGCTCGAAATAATTTCGTGCGCTCGAAATACTTTCTAGCTGGTACTCTACTCGCTAAGTTTCGCGATTTGTTTGTCATACAATCCATTATGTTTTTAAGACGTCAACAAGGTGTATCTATAAGTTACGATTTCACCCAGCTAGCAGGTGCCGCGCGAAGCGCGGCATCCTGCTAGTTGTATTAAACCCAACAAAATGGAGTTCAATCTCCGCCTGTAGAGGCTGTAAGGCGCCCTCTGCCTGTTGATTGGCTCAAAGCATACAGCTTGTTTCGAGGGCCGGTCCGCGTGATTTTTTTCCCAGCATGGTAAAGGTCAATTATCATAACGGCGTATATTATGGTGGCCCTGAAGGGACTACGCAGATCGTGAATATTGACGTCAATATTCGCGACAAAATTCACGACTTTCCTCAAAGTCGCGAATATTGACGTCAATATTGACGTCAATATTCGCGACTTTCCCCAAAAGTCGCGAATATTGACGTCAAATTTGACGTCAATATTCACGACTTTCCCAAAAAGTCGCGAATATTGACGTCAAATTTGACGTCAATATTCGCGACTTGCCCCCAAAGTCGCAAATATTTTGACGCGAATTTTTTTCCACAAGCTAGGTTTTGGTTAGTCTTGTTCCAGGGCGCGCATCGTCCTCTAGTACAGTATGCATGCAGTTCATCAATCATCAATACTCCGAAAACGGGCCTATTGAGGGCGCCCTCGATTGTCACTAGAGATCAGTGGATTTGTTTCAAAGGTAAAGGTAGGATACACCATTGGTAATTGCTTGAATTATCATGAATGGGTGGATTTGGGGGGTTGTATTTTATAGTAAATCTCGTTTAACTGACCTGTCCGACGTTTTACAATAATTTATGGATGGCGAGAAAATCACGAAAAACCGTTTGTTTTCAACAGCCGTCGGGCAGTTGAATATTCTTATGTTATTATGTGTTTTTAGCGATCGCCATCCGGCGATCGCGAATTTATTTTTATAAAATTATATTTTTCGGAATAATTACAGGATATCTAGCGCAATCATTTTGCTGGATGCCTAGAATCATAATTTACCTTCAAATAAGTAAGATATTTCTTAATAATTCGGTAGTAAATATTTTTGATGTCTGCAAAATGGTGTATCCTAACTTTAAAGGTAGTATACACCATTTGCAGATATCGAAAATATTTACTACCGAATTATTAAGAAATATCTTACTCAATTGAAAGTAAATAATTCGCGATCGCCGGACGGCGATCGCGAAAAAACAAAGATAACATAAGAATAACGGCTCGAACCCGGTTGAAAACAAACGCTGTTTTTCATGCTTTTCTCGGCATCCATGATTGTAAAACCTCGGAAAAGTCAGTTAAACGATATTTACTGTGAAATACAACCCCCCAAATCTAACCATTCATGATAATTCAAGCAATTACCAATGGTGTATCTTACCTTTAAGTTCAGTTCACGAGATTTGTTTCTGAACTTGAAACAAATCTCAATAAGCCCGTTTTCTGAGTATGGATGATCGATAAACAACTGCATAGACGGACGGCGCGCCCCGGACAAATGAAAAACTCGGTCTTGGAGCAAGACTAGCCAAAACCTAGCTTGTGAAAAAAAATTCGCGTCAAAATATTTGCGACTTTGGGGGCAAGTCGCGAATATTGACGTCAAATTTGACGTCAATATTCGCGACTTTTTGGGAAAGTCACGAATATTGCCGTCAATATTGACGTCAATATTCGCGACTTTGAGGAAAGTCGTGAATTTTGTCGCGAATATTGACGTCAATATTCGCGACTTTCGGGGAAAGTCGTGAAATTTGACGCGAATATCGACGTCAAATTTGATGTCAATATTCGCGACTTTTGGGGAAAGTCGTGAATATTGACGTCAAATTTGACGTCAATATTTAGTGTAGGATGCTATGTATATTTGCATTTTTTTTTGCTAAGGATGCTTTTTTTGGTTTCATTGGCTAGAGTAGACTCTCAGCTCTCAGAAAAGTATTGGTAACATTTTTTCCGTCAAACGTATGGCCGCCATCTTAAATTTCAAAATGGCCGCCGTTTCTAAAAGAATTTGCCCTATAACTTTGGTTCTGAGCAACATATGGAGTCAAACTTGGTGGCAAAGCCTATGTTTTCAATACCAGGGAGTTTAAAAATATCAAAATTAAGTTTATAGCTATATACGTATGACCGCCATCTTGTATTTCAAAATGGCCGCCATTTCTAGAGGATTTTACCCTATAACTTTTGTTCTGAGCAACATATGAAGTCAAACTTGGTGGCAATACAATGTATAGCTATAGCTTTTGTCAGCAATCTTAGGCTGGCAGGTGTAATTACGCAGCTATAAATGTAAATAATAAACTTGACAATAATAATTTGCTTTTGATGCTGTTTTTACTTGTACCAGATGTTTTTTAATATGCTAATTAAATTGTTGACCCTTTTGGTAATCTGTAATAACATGACAATATGAGAGCTATTGGGTGCCGTTGTGGTTACTTAACCCTGTATATACCAATGCCAGCCTCAGGCTATCAACTCCCCCCCCCCCTCTTCCCCCTGTCATCGCATCAAAACTCCATCAAGAACACTCGGATAGTGGAAGGTATTATTAGTGATTATGAGGCGGTATTGAGTGAGATTGATTTGCAGCCTGCAGTCAACAAGAAGGCACCTATAAAAGAATCTGTTTTTTACAGCAAATGTGACATGGAAGGTGTGAGATCCGATTTTGTAACCTTTCAAGAAGAATTTTTCAGCGAGGCACCTCGGCGATCAACCAATGAGAACTGGCTCCTGTTGAAGAATTTTATTCTGCAGACAATAAAGAAAAACACCCCTAGTAAGATTGTAGGATCTCGTGCCAACCGGCCATGGATTACACCTTCCCTCAAACGTATGTTCAGAAAGAAGGCCAGAATGTACAAGAAGGCAAAAGCTTCCAAATCCAAGGATGACTGGGATCATTTTAAGTCATTCCGCAATGAAGAAAGATCCCAGCCTCCTACTGGTCATACACCAACCGCATCCTAATGGCATTTAAAGGTAGTATACACCATTTGCAGATATCGAAAATATTTACTACCGAATTATTAAGAAATATCTTACTCAATTGAAAGTAAATAATTCGCGATCGCCGGACGGCGATCGCGAAAAAACAAAGATAACATAAGAATAACGGCTCGAACCCGGTTGAAAACAAACGCTGTTTTTCATGCTTTTCTCGGCATCCATGATTGTAAAACCTCGGAAAAGTCAGTTAAACGATATTTACTGTGAAATACAACCCCCCAAATCTAACCATTCATGATAATTCAAGCAATTACCAATGGTGTATCTTACCTTTAAGTTCAGTTCACGAGATTTGTTTCTGAACTTGAAACAAATCTCAATAAGCCCGTTTTCTGAGTATGGATGATCGATAAACAACTGCATAGACGGACGGCGCGCCCCGGACAAATGAAAAACTCGGTCTTGGAGCAAGACTAGCCAAAACCTAGCTTGTGAAAAAAAATTCGCGTCAAAATATTTGCGACTTTGGGGGCAAGTCGCGAATATTGACGTCAAATTTGACGTCAATATTCGCGACTTTTTGGGAAAGTCACGAATATTGACGTCAATATTGACGTCAATATTCGCGACTTTGAGGAAAGTCGTGAATTTTGTCGCGAATATTGACGTCAATATTCGCGACTTTCGGGGAAAGTCGTGAAATTTGACGCGAATATCGACGTCAAATTTGATGTCAATATTCGCGACTTTTGGGGAAAGTCGTGAATATTGACGTCAAATTTGACGTCAATATTTAGTGTAGGATGCTATGTATATTTGCATTTTTTTTTGCTAAGGATGCTTTTTTTGGTTTCATTGGCTAGAGTAGACTCTCAGCTCTCAGAAAAGTATTGGTAACATTTTTTCCGTCAAACGTATGGCCGCCATCTTAAATTTCAAAATGGCCGCCGTTTCCAAAAGAATTTGCCCTATAACTTTGGTTCTGAGCAACATATGGAGTCAAACTTGGTGGCAAAGCCTATGTTTTCAATACCAGGGAGTTTAAAAATATCAAAATTAAGTTTATAGCTATATACGTATGACCGCCATCTTGTATTTCAAAATGGCCGCCATTTCTAGAGGATTTTACCCTATAACTTTTGTTCTGAGCAACATATGAAGTCAAACTTGGTGGCAATAAAATGTATAGCTATAGCTTTTGTCAGCAATCTTAGGCTGGCAGGTGTAATTACGCAGCTATAAATGTAAATAATAAACTTGACAATAATAATTTGCTTTTGATGCTGTTTTTACTTGTACCAGATGTTTTTTAATATGCTAATTAAATTGTTGACCCTTTTGGTAATCTGTAATAACATGACAATATGAGAGCTATTGGGTGCCGTTGTGGTTACTTAACCCTGTATATACCAATGCCAGCCTCAGGCTATCAACTCCCCCCCCCCTCTTCCCCCTGTCATCGCATCAAAACTCCATCAAGAACACTCGGATAGTGGAAGGTATTATTAGTGATTATGAGGCGGTATTGAGTGAGATTGATTTGCAGCCTGCAGTCAACAAGAAGGCACCTATAAAAGAATCTGTTTTTTACAGCAAATGTGACATGGAAGGTGTGAGATCCGATTTTGTAACCTTTCAAGAAGAATTTTTCAGCGAGGCACCTCGGCGATCAACCAATGAGAACTGGCTCCTGTTGAAGAATTTTATTCTGCAGACAATAAAGAAAAACACCCCTAGTAAGATTGTAGGATCTCGTGCCAACCGGCCATGGATTACACCTTCCCTCAAACGTATGTTCAGAAAGAAGGCCAGAATGTACAAGAAGGCAAAAGCTTCCAAATCCAAGGATGACTGGGATCATTTTAAGTCATTCCGCAATGAAGAAAGATCCCAGCCTCCTACTGGTCATACACCAACCGCATCCTAATGGCATTTAAAGGTAGTATACACCATTTGCAGATATCGAAAATATTTACTACCGAATTATTAAGAAATATCTTACTCAATTGAAAGTAAATAATTCGCGATCGCCGGACGGCGATCGCGAAAAAACAAAGATAACATAAGAATAACGGCTCGAACCCGGTTGAAAACAAACGCTGTTTTTCATGCTTTTCTCGGCATCCATGATTGTAAAACCTCGGAAAAGTCAGTTAAACGATATTTACTGTGAAATACAACCCCCCAAATCTAACCATTCATGATAATTCAAGCAATTACCAATGGTGTATCTTACCTTTAAGTTCAGTTCACGAGATTTGTTTCTGAACTTGAAACAAATCTCAATAAGCCCGTTTTCTGAGTATGGATGATCGATAAACAACTGCATAGACGGACGGCGCGCCCCGGACAAATGAAAAACTCGGTCTTGGAGCAAGACTAGCCAAAACCTAGCTTGTGAAAAAAAATTCGCGTCAAAATATTTGCGACTTTGGGGGCAAGTCGCGAATATTGACGTCAAATTTGACGTCAATATTCGCGACTTTTTGGGAAAGTCACGAATATTGACGTCAATATTGACGTCAATATTCGCGACTTTGAGGAAAGTCGTGAATTTTGTCGCGAATATTGACGTCAATATTCGCGACTTTCGGGGAAAGTCGTGAAATTTGACGCGAATATCGACGTCAAATTTGATGTCAATATTCGCGACTTTTGGGGAAAGTCGTGAATATTGACGTCAAATTTGACGTCAATATTTAGTGTAGGATGCTATGTATATTTGCATTTTTTTTTGCTAAGGATGCTTTTTTTGGTTTCATTGGCTAGAGTAGACTCTCAGCTCTCAGAAAAGTATTGGTAACATTTTTTCCGTCAAACGTATGGCCGCCATCTTAAATTTCAAAATGGCCGCCGTTTCCAAAAGAATTTGCCCTATAACTTTGGTTCTGAGCAACATATGGAGTCAAACTTGGTGGCAAAGCCTATGTTTTCAATACCAGGGAGTTTAAAAATATCAAAATTAAGTTTATAGCTATATACGTATGACCGCCATCTTGTATTTCAAAATGGCCGCCATTTCTAGAGGATTTTACCCTATAACTTTTGTTCTGAGCAACATATGAAGTCAAACTTGGTGGCAATAAAATGTATAGCTATAGCTTTTGTCAGCAATCTTAGGCTGGCAGGTGTAATTACGCAGCTATAAATGTAAATAATAAACTTGACAATAATAATTTGCTTTTGATGCTGTTTTTACTTGTACCAGATGTTTTTTAATATGCTAATTAAATTGTTGACCCTTTTGGTAATCTGTAATAACATGACAATATGAGAGCTATTGGGTGCCGTTGTGGTTACTTAACCCTGTATATACCAATGCCAGCCTCAGGCTATCAACTCCCCCCCCCCTCTTCCCCCTGTCATCGCATCAAAACTCCATCAAGAACACTCGGATAGTGGAAGGTATTATTAGTGATTATGAGGCGGTATTGAGTGAGATTGATTTGCAGCCTGCAGTCAACAAGAAGGCACCTATAAAAGAATCTGTTTTTTACAGCAAATGTGACATGGAAGGTGTGAGATCCGATTTTGTAACCTTTCAAGAAGAATTTTTCAGCGAGGCACCTCGGCGATCAACCAATGAGAACTGGCTCCTGTTGAAGAATTTTATTCTGCAGACAATAAAGAAAAACACCCCTAGTAAGATTGTAGGATCTCGTGCCAACCGGCCATGGATTACACCTTCCCTCAAACGTATGTTCAGAAAGAAGGCCAGAATGTACAAGAAGGCAAAAGCTTCCAAATCCAAGGATGACTGGGATCATTTTAAGTCATTCCGCAATGAAGAAAGATCCCAGCCTCCTACTGGTCATACACCAACCGCATCCTAATGGCATTTAAAGGTAGTATACACCATTTGCAGATATCGAAAATATTTACTACCGAATTATTAAGAAATATCTTACTCAATTGAAAGTAAATAATTCGCGATCGCCGGACGGCGATCGCGAAAAAACAAAGATAACATAAGAATAACGGCTCGAACCCGGTTGAAAACAAACGCTGTTTTTCATGCTTTTCTCGGCATCCATGATTGTAAAACCTCGGAAAAGTCAGTTAAACGATATTTACTGTGAAATACAACCCCCCAAATCTAACCATTCATGATAATTCAAGCAATTACCAATGGTGTATCTTACCTTTAAGTTCAGTTCACGAGATTTGTTTCTGAACTTGAAACAAATCTCAATAAGCCCGTTTTCTGAGTATGGATGATCGATAAACAACTGCATAGACGGACGGCGCGCCCCGGACAAATGAAAAACTCGGTCTTGGAGCAAGACTAGCCAAAACCTAGCTTGTGAAAAAAAATTCGCGTCAAAATATTTGCGACTTTGGGGGCAAGTCGCGAATATTGACGTCAAATTTGACGTCAATATTCGCGACTTTTTGGGAAAGTCACGAATATTGACGTCAATATTGACGTCAATATTCGCGACTTTGAGGAAAGTCGTGAATTTTGTCGCGAATATTGACGTCAATATTCGCGACTTTCGGGGAAAGTCGTGAAATTTGACGCGAATATCGACGTCAAATTTGATGTCAATATTCGCGACTTTTGGGGAAAGTCGTGAATATTGACGTCAAATTTGACGTCAATATTTAGTGTAGGATGCTATGTATATTTGCATTTTTTTTTGCTAAGGATGCTTTTTTTGGTTTCATTGGCTAGAGTAGACTCTCAGCTCTCAGAAAAGTATTGGTAACATTTTTTCCGTCAAACGTATGGCCGCCATCTTAAATTTCAAAATGGCCGCCGTTTCCAAAAGAATTTGCCCTATAACTTTGGTTCTGAGCAACATATGGAGTCAAACTTGGTGGCAAAGCCTATGTTTTCAATACCAGGGAGTTTAAAAATATCAAAATTAAGTTTATAGCTATATACGTATGACCGCCATCTTGTATTTCAAAATGGCCGCCATTTCTAGAGGATTTTACCCTATAACTTTTGTTCTGAGCAACATATGAAGTCAAACTTGGTGGCAATAAAATGTATAGCTATAGCTTTTGTCAGCAATCTTAGGCTGGCAGGTGTAATTACGCAGCTATAAATGTAAATAATAAACTTGACAATAATAATTTGCTTTTGATGCTGTTTTTACTTGTACCAGATGTTTTTTAATATGCTAATTAAATTGTTGACCCTTTTGGTAATCTGTAATAACATGACAATATGAGAGCTATTGGGTGCCGTTGTGGTTACTTAACCCTGTATATACCAATGCCAGCCTCAGGCTATCAACTCCCCCCCCCCTCTTCCCCCTGTCATCGCATCAAAACTCCATCAAGAACACTCGGATAGTGGAAGGTATTATTAGTGATTATGAGGCGGTATTGAGTGAGATTGATTTGCAGCCTGCAGTCAACAAGAAGGCACCTATAAAAGAATCTGTTTTTTACAGCAAATGTGACATGGAAGGTGTGAGATCCGATTTTGTAACCTTTCAAGAAGAATTTTTCAGCGAGGCACCTCGGCGATCAACCAATGAGAACTGGCTCCTGTTGAAGAATTTTATTCTGCAGACAATAAAGAAAAACACCCCTAGTAAGATTGTAGGATCTCGTGCCAACCGGCCATGGATTACACCTTCCCTCAAACGTATGTTCAGAAAGAAGGCCAGAATGTACAAGAAGGCAAAAGCTTCCAAATCCAAGGATGACTGGGATCATTTTAAGTCATTCCGCAATGAAGAAAGATCCCAGCCTCCTACTGGTCATACACCAACCGCATCCTAATGGCATTTAAAGGTAGTATACACCATTTGCAGATATCGAAAATATTTACTACCGAATTATTAAGAAATATCTTACTCAATTGAAAGTAAATAATTCGCGATCGCCGGACGGCGATCGCGAAAAAACAAAGATAACATAAGAATAACGGCTCGAACCCGGTTGAAAACAAACGCTGTTTTTCATGCTTTTCTCGGCATCCATGATTGTAAAACCTCGGAAAAGTCAGTTAAACGATATTTACTGTGAAATACAACCCCCCAAATCTAACCATTCATGATAATTCAAGCAATTACCAATGGTGTATCTTACCTTTAAGTTCAGTTCACGAGATTTGTTTCTGAACTTGAAACAAATCTCAATAAGCCCGTTTTCTGAGTATGGATGATCGATAAACAACTGCATAGACGGACGGCGCGCCCCGGACAAATGAAAAACTCGGTCTTGGAGCAAGACTAGCCAAAACCTAGCTTGTGAAAAAAAATTCGCGTCAAAATATTTGCGACTTTGGGGGCAAGTCGCGAATATTGACGTCAAATTTGACGTCAATATTCGCGACTTTTTGGGAAAGTCACGAATATTGACGTCAATATTGACGTCAATATTCGCGACTTTGAGGAAAGTCGTGAATTTTGTCGCGAATATTGACGTCAATATTCGCGACTTTCGGGGAAAGTCGTGAAATTTGACGCGAATATCGACGTCAAATTTGATGTCAATATTCGCGACTTTTGGGGAAAGTCGTGAATATTGACGTCAAATTTGACGTCAATATTTAGTGTAGGATGCTATGTATATTTGCATTTTTTTTTGCTAAGGATGCTTTTTTTGGTTTCATTGGCTAGAGTAGACTCTCAGCTCTCAGAAAAGTATTGGTAACATTTTTTCCGTCAAACGTATGGCCGCCATCTTAAATTTCAAAATGGCCGCCGTTTCCAAAAGAATTTGCCCTATAACTTTGGTTCTGAGCAACATATGGAGTCAAACTTGGTGGCAAAGCCTATGTTTTCAATACCAGGGAGTTTAAAAATATCAAAATTAAGTTTATAGCTATATACGTATGACCGCCATCTTGTATTTCAAAATGGCCGCCATTTCTAGAGGATTTTACCCTATAACTTTTGTTCTGAGCAACATATGAAGTCAAACTTGGTGGCAATAAAATGTATAGCTATAGCTTTTGTCAGCAATCTTAGGCTGGCAGGTGTAATTACGCAGCTATAAATGTAAATAATAAACTTGACAATAATAATTTGCTTTTGATGCTGTTTTTACTTGTACCAGATGTTTTTTAATATGCTAATTAAATTGTTGACCCTTTTGGTAATCTGTAATAACATGACAATATGAGAGCTATTGGGTGCCGTTGTGGTTACTTAACCCTGTATATACCAATGCCAGCCTCAGGCTATCAACTCCCCCCCCCCTCTTCCCCCTGTCATCGCATCAAAACTCCATCAAGAACACTCGGATAGTGGAAGGTATTATTAGTGATTATGAGGCGGTATTGAGTGAGATTGATTTGCAGCCTGCAGTCAACAAGAAGGCACCTATAAAAGAATCTGTTTTTTACAGCAAATGTGACATGGAAGGTGTGAGATCCGATTTTGTAACCTTTCAAGAAGAATTTTTCAGCGAGGCACCTCGGCGATCAACCAATGAGAACTGGCTCCTGTTGAAGAATTTTATTCTGCAGACAATAAAGAAAAACACCAACCGGCCATGGATTACACCTTCCCTCAAACGTATGTTCAGAAAGAAGGCCAGAATGTACAAGAAGGCAAAAGCTTCCAAATCCAAGGATGACTGGGATCATTTTAAGTCATTCCGCAATGAAGAAAGATCCCAGCCTCCTACTGGTCATACACCAACCGCATCCTAATGACAAACACAAACACAATTTCTGGCGCTAGATAATACTGGTATCTCACCCCTTACATACAATAACAAGATCATCTCAGACAACAAATGTAAAGCTAGAATTTTGAACATGAAATTCATGTCTGTTTTCACCTCCGAGAGTCTGTCTGATCTGCCATCAAAGGACAAGTCTTCGTTTCCTGATGCCGAGCACATTGAGATCTCAGTGAGTGGCGTGCGTAAACTCCTTGAGAAGATTAGCATCATCAAGGCAACAGGTCCGGATTCCATTCTAGCCCATTTTTAAAAAGACATGGCGGAAAAATATCTCCTATCTTGTCATCCATCTTTTAACAGTCGTTGAAGTCTTGTGAGGATTGCAAACATGGTTTCCATAATAAAGATAGTTGATCGAAGTGAAACCGCCAACTATCGACCCGTATCACTCGTATCAATATTATGTAAAATACTTGAGTATATTATTTGTAGCCCTGTGATGGATCATTGTGAAACTCACAACATTTTTTTTCGAAAGTCAACTTGGCCTTTGCCCTGGCCTCTCCTTTGAATCACAGCTTATCATTACAACTCATGAACTTGCTGAGGCCCTGGATGACAGAAAGCAAACAGATTTCATCTTTCTTGACTTCTCTAAGGCTTTTGTAGAGTACTCTACCATGTTCCTCCTTATTAAAACTATATCATTACGGAGTTCGTGGCTCTCTTCTAAAGTGGTTCAACAACTTTCTCACCCAAAGAAGCCTGCGAGTTGTGGTGGATGGCGAAGCTTCGGAGTGGTCAGATGTTCTTTCTGGAGTTCCCCAAGGCGCGGTGTTAGGACCATTGTTATTTCTCACATTCACCAATGGTGTATCAATCTCCATCACATCGAATGTTTTATGCACCGTTCTATTAACAATGCGGATGAATGCAGAGCTCTTCAAAAAGATCTTGATTCAGCTGCATTCTTAGTCAGCCAAATGGCAGATGAAGTTTAACATCGACAAATGCCATGTGATGCAAGTTTCCCACCTGAAAAAACAACATCGGCTTTGACTACCACTTGGGTGATGATGTACGGACATCAGTTGATGAACATCCATATCTGGGACTATCTTTCAACTCCAAACTTTCCTGGATTACACACATATCATCACTTTGAAAGCCAACCGGATGCTAGGGTTAATTAGGAGGAATCTAAGACACTGTAACCCACGGCTGCAGAAAAAAAACAAGTTTACATCTCTCTGGTCAGGCCACATTTAGAATATTGCTCAACAGTTTGGAATCCCCATCATCAAACCCCCATCAATCAAGTAGAAGCCATCCAGAGGAGAGCAGCTAGATTTGTGCAGAACATATATCAGCGCACTGAAAGTTTTACTGCAATGCTACAAAACCTGCAGGGGCCTTTACTTCAAATCCCGGCCGTCGACACGTGTGTCCTTAAGCAAGGCAATTAAACCACTATTGCTTCGTCCTTCGGATGGGACGTAAAGCCGTTGGTCCCGTGTGTGTATTGTGTATATATTGAACCAGGACATGCACGTAAAAGAACCCAGTTACGCTTATCGCTAAGAGAAGGGGTTCTCCCCGGTGTTTCTGGCATTCCGTTCATCCTCCTACTCGGGTTTCTTCAGGCTTACGAGCTACAGTGCCTTGGGCGCTTTTGAGGAATCCTCGGTTTCATTGCCGAAAAGAAATAATAATAATAATAATAATAAAACGCCCAAATGGGTACTTGGGGAGACAATCCCATAGAGACGTGCACAATCTTATTTGTACCCTAACCCGTTTTTACCTGGAGCTTTCGCCACGAAATTACATATTTATGCTATTTAGACCCAAATCTGTCTTCTCCGAGCTAAAATAACTCCCAAATATCGTTTTGTGGGGTAGCTAGACACTTAGGGAGACACTGAAATGTCTCCCTAAGTGCCACTGTCTCCCAAGTGAATCAAAACTATCGCTAAATTGTCTCCCAAAGTGCCCATTAAGTAAAATAATACACAGTGTTGTCACTATTATACAGAATACCAACCTAGCCTCTGATTTATATATATGAATAAAACAAAAAAATCAAATGATGGTTTGGTCTGTAAAGGTTCGTTTAGATATCATTCACACGGGCTTTAGACGGTAAAACTTTTAAAAATTTCAACGGCACTTTTTTAATATCGAGAAAGAAGACGTTTATAGAAAATCGCTTATCAATTTCTTAAATCACCAACTCTACCACTTTGACTACTGTGTTTTAGTAAACATAAGAAGTTGGGTAAAATTTTAGACAACAATAAAACCATTTAGAGATCATTCATTTCTCGCAAATTGCAAATAAGAAAACGAGTCATTTTAAAAATTGGCATTCATAAACGGACCACAGTGTACAAAAGTCAAGAGAACTTTTGAATGTTTTTTAATATATTATTATCAATGGCTAGTGCACTTTGGTAAGAAACTAACCCTCACGGTGGCTCATCGTGGTATTTGTGAACGAGTCTATTTATACAGGCTGGCCACGGGATCAAATCTCTTGTCGGTTTCACACTGTTTCTGAAATTCTCCTACCCCTTCTATATAGATTGAGTTGGATGGTTTGGTTTACCTGACTGTTAACATGGTTAAGAAAGCTGGTTGTTTGTTCGTTAGAAACCAGGGTACCAATGGCTTTAAATCCTCTCCGTGGAACTTTGTAATGAAGATTAATGCCTTACCAAACAGGCCAGAGGGCACTAGTGGATCGACTTGGATTCGAGCCCGGACTTGCCGGTTAGGGGACCACTTCTCTAAAACTGAGCTATCACGTCTACATGTGAACGAGCATTAGCTGGCTGGCTACCTAACCAAATCTCAAATTCCTCACCAGCAGTTCTTACTGTTCCCCCAAATGCCTCTCTTCTATATCTTCTTTCATTGTTGTGGAGATCATAACCTGTGAATATCGAATTATGTATCATATCCAAATTTTCATTCATATGCAATTTGTCAGAGACAACAGTTTCAATTACATGTGCCTAATGTAAAATTGACATCGTCTCCGAAGTTATTAATTTATGCTGGGATACAACTTTGGAGTCAATTAGATGAACAAATTAGATCAAGTTCAACTATATCTAGGTTTAAAAATCTTTGTCGTAGTTATATATTTCAAAACCCTAGTTCCCAGTCACCCATGACAGAAATATTGTGAATCGGGTATAATTGGATAAAGAATGAGTGAATCTTCATCATGAAATAGATTTCAAAGTCATAGTGGTTATGACTTTTAAATTAAGAGCTTTCAAAATGGGTTCCACTTTATTATACGCACTGTATAGGCCATCCTATCGGGTCCACATGTTATGCCGTCAATTTTCATTTGTACAATACTGATAGGGAAAATAGTTTTTGGTAACTTAATATAATGTTATATTTGTATTCTACGTTCATTCAGCTTTCCATTGATATAAGCTCTGCTTCTAGTTAGTTCCTTTTTTCTCATGCTATTTCTATTATATTAATTTGTCGTTTCATTGTATATTTTTTTGGGTAATATACTTATTCATTGTATTATGTTTTGCATGAGAAATCAAATCTTTTAAATCATTGAATCATAAACTTGTATTTTCATCGGATAGAGTCTTTAAGGTCCATTTTCAAAGTAAAAAGGGTCAATAAAAGAATAAGTTTAAAACTAAAAACGGATGTGTTACATTTAAGATCACGATAAATAATTCCTCCCTCACACATACACATTTTCTTTTCTGTTTTTCAATAGTTTTTTTTTTATTAGAGATTTCATTTAAAATAAATCATTACATACAAATCAATGCATATAATTCCATATAAATACAGTTCTTCATTTCGTGTTCATAACATAAATAAATTATTCACAACACAGTGAGCAAAACACACACACACATACACAAGTGGGTAAATGCCGTCAATAGGGGACGGGGCATTGTCCGACCGTCTTCCCTCTTTTGTTTGTACTTTAACGTTTTCGGATGATCGCCATAGGATTTGCACACGAGTCTGAATCGGGGACCTTTGCGGAATAGGGGACCCCATTGTTCCCTTTGTCATACGTCCCCTATTTCAATCAAAAACAAACGCACCCACACACAAGTGTGTAAAGGCCTTCGATCGTGGACGGGGTATTGTCCGACCGTCTTTCCTCTTTTGTTTATACTCTAACGTTTTTTGATGATCGCCATAGGATTTGTACACGGGAAAAGATCGTGGACGTTGTGTCAATCGTGGACCCATTGTTTGACTCCCAATTCTTTTGTCCGACGACCACGATTGCCGGTCAATACAAACACACAGAGACACTACCACACTGAGGGCATACTTGTCTATCTATCCAATGGAGGACACTTGAGTGTGTGTGAATTGCACCTATCAAGGTGAGGACACGACACTAAAATGCTGGTTGTCCATTGGTTTCATATTGATGTGCATTCTAAAGTCATCATTGCGATTGCAAATTCTAAATAGTCAAGTACTCTGACGCATCCGTACATGTATGTGAACTGACGAAACACCCTGCTTAGCTTTGATGAAGCTTCATTTTGTTCCGACAAAAGTCTTTGATGTTCCTCCAGGTTCGTGTCTACAGTGCCACAGGACAGGATGTTTCGATGTCTCGTTTGCCAGGAAGCTTCTTCAGCAGAAAGAATTTCTGCAAACCCTTCGTAACGTCTCCCTTCTCCTCGGCAGTCCAGGGACGACGTTTCACTCGTCTCGAGTTGTTCAGAGATGCCAGACTTCCAGATGGAACACAGATAGGAGCATGTCGAGTACCTAATGTCAAATAGGAAACAAGTCGATATAAAACAGATATTTAGGCACTTTTAATTCAGACAGCCCGATAGCCAGATGAACAAACAAATGGACAGACAGACAATTGTTTTTTTAAAGACAGCCCGACTTAAAATACAGACACATAAAAGCCTAAACTTACTGTTTTCACTGGGCACATCACAGGAATTGTCACTGCTATCATCGCTGTCCTCGTCACTAGTGAAGCCTTCTGCAAGTCACAAAGAGCAGTTTTTGTTAGATTAATGCACACATACCTGACAGTTGGTCAATCTCTGCTGGAGCTGATGTAATGCAGGAGCAATAGCAAAAGAAATGCACAAAAACACGTATACCATTTGTTATCATATATTGTGAACTGATAACAAAATGTTATTTCTTGCATTTCTTTCGCTGTTGAAGATGTAATAGTGAAGAGTAATTACTGATCAAGTATTTTTCAACAAAAGCAATCATTAATGTCTTTCTTTTGCTGTTGAGTAAATAATTTAAAACGACTGTGTCCTTACCACCAGTGACATGCAGTTCATCCAGGGATTTGCCCTGCTGGGAAGGCAAGTTTCCCCTCTCCAAGCTGAGAAAAAGTCGAGAAAGTTTGGTGACCCTCTGCACAGTATCTAGCAATTGGTAGTATTCACGATGGACACGCAAATCATGACCCATGAAGTTTGCAAGTGTTTCAAGTTGATGTTCCTTCAAGGCAAGAATTTGCGAAGCGGTTGCCACGTGCTTACGAAGTTTTGTAGACCGGATGCTGGCAGCATTGTCAAGGCCCGCCATGTCTGCGTACACTCTTATACAGTCACATCCTCTTATATGACCTGTACCTCCATAAGAACATCGTGCAAACAAGTAGGTGTTGTCGTGGGCGACTCCAGCTTAATTTCTATTTGCAATCAGAGCACTCAACCACACCACCACCTCATTGCTGAGAAGCACAGGAACAGTTCGACCCCTCTTGCCAACTATTTCGACAACTCTGAACATCTTGCACAGATGCCGTTCAAGATCAGTCAGCAGGCATTCCCCGTTGACACTAGCTGTTGTGTGCTTCTGAAAGTCTTCTAGTTTCATTTTTGATACCTCCCCCTGCCTTCTGCGGTTGAACATAATAAGGTGGCACAGTGCGACTTCATTCAATCTCTTCCAAGCTGGTCTAATTTGTTCGCCCCGAGCATCCTGGACAAGTTCCACTTCCCTGTTGCCAGCTTCATGGAGGAACGCCGACATTTTCACAACATCAGCATTTGTCGGCAGAATTTTAGGTTTGTTGCGCTTTTCTTGGTACAGTGTTCTGTGTGCATGGGTGGATACACGGTCTCGCCAGGTCAGTTCGCACAACTGCAGAAATTCTTCAGCGTGTTGCGCTTTTTGCTTTTGGCCAGACTCTAGAGCATTTCCTTTAAGTATGAGTGCACACTTCTTGATGGAATGTCCAATCTTTAAGGCTAGAGACGGAACATCATACAACTGCTTGTCTTCATTGAAGCCAGCAATACCGTGAACAGCCTTGATGATATCATTCACGTAGTGGGGGTGGACAAATAATTCAAGTGATGCATTTGGCTGGTGTGTATTCTTGCGGAGTTGTATGACAAGACGACCCAATTCCCGTATCTTGTTTCGGATGTAGCCATGTTGATCTACATCGTGCCCGAGTTTCGCGTATTCCCGCTTGGCTACTTCCACAATCAAAGTGTCATTCTTGGCCAGCAGAGTCACCTCATCTCTCTTCATCGGAATAAGAACCTGGTTCAACTGGAAAGACACACCGACAGGGGGAGGCTTTAACAAATCACTCTTGTGAGCAACACGTCTACGCAGAGGAGTTGTGGTAGTGCTACCATGCGAGTGTGCAGGGAGTGCAGGTTTCAGTGGGCACTGGTGACGCCAGAGATCACTTCGCACATAATAGCCATAACAATATATGCACGGTCCGTATGCATGTGGAGCTACCTTATGATTAGGCCTATATCCTACAATAAGTGCACCCCGGCCTTTCCGAAGGACTTGGCAATTGTGCCTATGATTACCAACATTGCGGATTTTTCACAGAAGTATCTTACGGGCACTTGGGTTGGTCTCAGACGCAATCTCTACAACTTCGCTCTCTTCTTTGTGACATGACTGGAGATGACGGGGCAACTTAGATTGAGGTACTTCACAGTAAAAGCAGAAGTGTTTCTTGTCCCATTTCCTGTGCCCACTTTCATTGCTGGTCTCCATGACTGTTATGTGACCGGTCTCAGTAGCCTCGGTTGATGATCTCTGTGACTCGGCACTTGAGGCTTCATATGGAGGAGGACAAACGGCAGGTCCTGTACCAGAATCAGCCTGTGGGCCATCATCCCAACTGGAACTGCTTTGTAGACTGTCTGAACCATTTAAGTGCGGACTCGAGAAAAGCGTATGGGCCACCTGGCATAGAAATCAAATCAAAATCACATTTAATTTTAAACAAATAACAATTTCTTTGGGTTATCTCTAAAATATACTAGCCATTTTAACACCATCACAAGCAACCACATTCGCCCTTGATGTGCAACTTAACTGACGACATACCGGTAGTTATCCTCTTCATAAAAAGATATGTAATTCAAATGAGAATTTGTGTCATGTGCATTCATTATATGACTTCTAAGACTGAGCAGTTCACTAATTAAATACTTGTAGTCAGCGTACAATACAGGCGTTGTTCATATTAATAATAATAATAATGGTAAGGGGGGACGGGGGAAGGAGGAAGGGGGGAGGGGGGAGGGGGGAGGGGGGAGGGGGGATGGTGCTTGCAAAAAACACTTTATTTACAAATTTGTTTCTGGCTTCTGGGCACCCAGAGTGAATATTTGATAGGGTTCAGAAAACAAGTTCACTAATGAATCAAAATCTTACTACTTTCTATGTTGCCGGATGCAGAAAACGTTTATGATTTAGAACGAGTGAAAAAAACAAAAACACCACTGTTATTTTCTTTAGGGGTAGACGCATATGCCTAATTGCCTCGGACTAGTTGCCCCTCTGAAGGAGAGGGAGTGGGGAGGAGGGGGAGTGGGGAGGGGTGGGAGGGCGAGGGGAGGGGTGGGCGTGGGGTGAAGGGGGGGGGGGGTGCTTGCAAAAAACACTTGATTTATAAATTTGTTTCTGGCTTCTGGGCACCCAGAGTGAATATTTGATAGGGTTCTGAAAACAAGTTGAGTGTGTGTGAATTACCTCATATGGAGGAGGACAAACGGCAGGTCCTGTACCAGAATCAGCCTGTGGGCCATCATCCCAACTGGAACTGCTTTGTAGACTGTCTGAACCATTTAAGTGCGGATTCGAGAAAATCGGATGGGCCACCTGGCATAGAAATCAAATCAAAATCACATTTAATTTTAAACAAATAACAATTTCTTTGGGTTATCTCTAAAATATACTATCCATTTTAACACCATCACAAGCAACAACATTCGCCCTTGATGTGCAACTTAACTGACGACATACCGGTATTTATCCTCTTCATAAAAAGATATGTAATTCAAATGAGAATTTGTGTCATGTGCATTCATTATATGACTTCTAAGACTGAGCAGTTCACTAATTAAATACTTGTAGTCAGCGTACAATACAGGCGTTGTTCATATTAATAATAATAATAATGGTAATTATTATTATTATACCTCCAAATAGGCACTTGGGGAGACAATCCCATAGAGATGTACACAAACTTAAAACAGTCCTAACTTGTTTACCCTAACCCTTTTGTCTAAGATCTTCAAAATTTGCTATTTAGACCAAAATCTGTCGTTCTAGGACAAAAATAACTCCCAAATATCTTTTTTTTAGGGTAGGTCTCCTTATTACCTAAAACCTTACGCTAATTTGTCTCCCCAAGTGCCTATTTGGAAGAATTACGCATTTCATTTGTATTCTTCCTAACCTGTCTGTTGTTAATTAATGCATTCTATGGTAATTTTCTCACCTGGTGCTCAAATAGGCAGCGTGTCACACCATCAGTGTACCGGACGCAGTACTTTCCTGATAAGAAAGCCACAAATTCAACTAATTAAACTTT